>JARHVA010000075.1:4872500-5382500 GCA_037957365.1 Torreya grandis
GCTACTTCTTGTCTTTTCTTGGCAATTTGAATTCTTAGGGCTATTCTTTATCTCTTCTCAGGCTCTTTTCTTGGTTGTCACTGAGTCCATCTTCGGGTTGTCGAGCCTTTGAATTCATTTATACAAAACATTTGAAGGAAATCCTTTGGACATCTATCTAAAGGAATTCTTTAGCTTCTTGCCACCTTGGAATTCTTTCAGACAAAATGTCTGAAAGAAATATTCTTTATCTTTTCTTCCACTGTTAACCTATTTCCATAAATTTGACATGCACAAGCCCATCCTTAAATATTTAAAAATAAATGGCTATCTTATCACCATAAAATTGATGTCCACGGGCCCGTCACCATTTGAAAACTAATGGATCTTTAGCTACCTTTAATTTGATGTTCATGGGCCTATCCCTAGACATTTGAACTTTCAACAGCCAGCTTACCATGTTGATGTTGATGTTCTCAGGCCTGCCACTACCCTTCAACAATTGCCTTGGCTTTTTATAAATGAACTTTTCTAAAGGGAAAGTGACCCTTCAAAAAAATGGAAAAGTTCCATTCTAATGGCTAGGTTTCCTTTGAAAGGGGCACTTACCCTTCAAGTTTTTTGCCTTCTGAGTTTCTTCAAACAAATTTTTTGAAGGAATTCCTTCAGATAATTTGTCTGAAAGAATTTGTGCCTTCAGTGTCTCAGCTTTTCCTTGGTGAATTTCTTCAGACAAAATGTCTGAAGGAACTCATTCAAACATTTTGTCTAAATAAATTTGCCCCTTTAGTGAATTCATGGATTTTCTTCAGATAAAATGTTTGAATAAATCCTTCTTTGTCTTCAAAATTTCTCTAAAGGAAAACCCCCACCTTTTTGGTTTTCTAGCTTGACCCCTTGTAAATGGACCTTCTACCCTCCACAAGGGCACTTTGGGTCCAAGGTTGTCCTTCGAAACTTTCTTAAACAACCCCATTTGTTTCTTTCCTACCCTCTACAAGGGTACTTGACCTTCAGATTTTTGTAAAGGATTTATATCTCTTTAGAACTAGCCCATCTAATTACTAATAAAGGCTTGCCCGAGGTAATTTGCTTGAAAAAAATAAGTCCCAGATCAACTCAAAACACATGCAAGACTCAAATCACTTGGTTTTTTTATAGAAATGGATCTATCATAAGGGGAAACCAAAAAAAATTAGTAAGGTGAATTCATCATAAACTGGCTAACAAGCCTAGCAATGAAAGAAAGAGGGGAGCCCAATTTTGGCCTGCAGGTCCAAAATTGTTCAATAGTCATCTCATAAAATGACATGTTTTAAAAGCATGCACTCCCTTTAGGGTATGTTTGAATCACCATAAAGTTATTTCATTAAATATTAATAATGAAACAACATATTACACTCATGCTAATTGAATGGAAAAGTGAAATCTAAACTATCTTCTTGACAATATGATTTATATTAGTTGGTCAGTAGTTTGACATAATCAAGGCATATATATTTTTACCAGCAACCTAGTTGATAAAATATTACACATGTCATTCATAACATAAGAAATCATGAGCTAATTTTATGGGTTAAAAGTGCATATCCTTCCCAAAATATCTACACGTCATCACAAGGACTAAACCTCATGACATTAAGCATAATATCAATCTAATACCTATAGAAACACCCATTTCCTAATAAGGTTACAACCTAAAAATATATATACATATCCAAATATAATTGTGATATCAATAATATATAACTTAGAGGAAACATTCATACAAAGGTAATTTGGTAAACCAAAATATGAGATCAAGATAAGGGTACCTCACAAGGCTTGTCTCTATAGTTGTAATGCATTTTAAAGAGTTAACTCCATGCAAAAGACCTAGATATGACTAGAACTAAATGCTAGATATGAATATCACTACCATTATTTATGAAATACCCAAATTTACATCCTAATCACATTGAGTAAATGGGTAATATTAAGTTTCACTCCCTTACCTTCACTCACATGATAAAATGGCTTACCAATAAATTTTATATTTAAAAGCAACATTGTCCTCAACATAAGTCAAAGAATTAAACATCAATCTATAGTCATTTACCCTACATCACTAGGTATTTTATATTTTCATCAAAGAGAGCATTGAATCAAACTTTTATTCATCTATAATACAATCAAGATTCACATTGACTTTGTCTATTAGGGTTAATGACAACCATGGTTGAATTTAAAGCTTAGGTACAACTCAAGAAACTTTAGCATTGTTAGGTGTGGATCATGATTGTCTTCTAGGATCAGAGATTAAAATTTTGATGTTATTTTAGTCAAGTTTAGATCCCATTCTTTGAATCCCTCGTGGCGTGAGGTTTTGGGGGTAACACCCCCAAAGCAATTTTTTTATTATGAAAATTGCCTTATTAAATTATAATTTCTTAGTCAATATGGGCCATTGATTAAACATTTCTAGATATGATGGTAGAAGTCATGTTTAGGTTTTTTTCACCCTATAATGTATTGATATATGGCTAGATGTATGATTATGATAGAAGATGAAAAATTTGTACATAGAGTGGAGGCAGAATAGGTAGAGAGGTCTAATAGGGTTTGTTACAGGATTTTGTTTCTCCCTTGTATTTCTGGAAATAATATACTAGACAAGTTTAGTGGATGTAGCCCATTTTGGGTAAACCACGTTAAATCTAGCATCTCCTATTATGTGCATGTTTATGCTTATTTTCATAATGCTTTATTAATTTTTTTCATAGTTTCCCTTGTATATGATTTGGGGATAGATATAGGTTTTAATTTATCCTAACAAGCATTTTTTTTAAAAAATAATAGTCTAATAATGAGAGAAAAACATCTAAGTGATCCCAATTTTATTGCAAATTATGAATATATAGGCTACAAAGGCCATAATATTTTTTTTCTAGGAGGGCAAAGCCCTTAATGAGATGAACATTAGACAAACCCAAATAAGAAGGTAATTTAATTTATCATTTAGTAATTATAAGTGTTTTAAATATTTAGTTAAGGCATTTTAAGTACAAACAAACTACCCAATAATGGTGATACAAACTCAACTAAAGCTCATTAAGATTTTTTAGCCTAATACAATTAGTACACAAAAGAAAGGGATATGGATTTAAAATTTTCCTAAACAATTCCAAGTAAAATATTATAGACTCTACCAAGTAGAGACATATTTTCCAACATGTACAACCTCATAAGAATCATTTCCATTCACATTTGACCTCATAGTAACTGTATCTAAAGCATAAATTAAATTTTAGAGGAATCATGAGAGCACATATTTGTAAGTGAAAAATATTGTAAATAGTTCAATTTTCAATTTATGGTAGTGACAACAAATCATGAAGAATGAAGGAAACATGCCAATGGTGTAAGTATTAGCCAAGTTTCATTTTTATTACACCTCATACTCTTAATAAGGGCACCATTAACATTGATGCTAGTCAAGAATAAATATAAACAAAATAAAACTATTTTCAAAGACAAAGCAAGGTTATCTTACCCTCATAGAGTCCTCCTATATGGAAAAACTATCACAAAGTTTCCTTCAATAGTGAATTTTGCCTAAATAGGGCTCAAAGTTTTATCCACATGGAAAACTAATTCTACATAACCTTTCTAGTTGATGAGGATGTTGAAAATAGGATAACATCCTTCACATTTCATAAACACGCATCTATCAAATTATCATGCCTAGAGAATATATGATACTCAACTTAAGGAATAATATAAAGTATGCAATTTTTGTTATCAACCACATCACCTAAAATAACCCAATTAAAATAGGGATGTTATACTTTCATTAAAGATTTAAAAAATAGAGCATAACACTTTAATGAAAGATCAACATCAAGTGTTTCCAAGTTTTTAGTCCCAATGTCAAAAAAATTCTTCAAGTTCCTCAATATGAATACTTAGTTATCTCAAAAAATTAACACAATTATACATTAATCTTGGCAACTTTAAGGGATAGGTTGAATTCAAATGCAATAACTTGTTAATTTCACAACTTTATTTCGAAATGAGATAGAACAAGTTTCAGGGAGTGGTTTACATAATAATAAGCATGAGGACCTAATACAAAAGGATAAAATGACTACTAAATATACATATAATTATTATATTTAAAATAAAGTGTGGCCTAACTAAATCAATTATTTCTTCCCCTAGAAGAGTTGATCACAAGGCCAAGGAAGTTGTCAAACAAAAAACGTACATCAGTTAAGTTATTCAAAACACATTGGAACCAATGAAAAGATAGAGATTAATTAATTTCATATCAACATATCACTCAAGTGGCATAGAGATTAAAATGATGGAATAAATCATATATGAATACAAAACTTTTTTAGAAGATATCACACAATAAGAATTAATAACAATATATTGAAACATTGCACAACACAAGGCTTCCATTAATATAATATTAGTACAACGTTAGAGGGAATTAAGATGATATATGCCACCATGTTAAGTAAAAATTCTACCACAAACTTGATTTAATTTATCATTAGTATGAAATGTTAAAACAATCATTAAATCTTCCAAAAGTTGGCAGTAAGATAGAATGTTTTAGTGAATTTCAGCTTATATTTTGAAAAGGGAAAAGAAGAAACTAAATACAGGTATGGTTAAAAAACCTATTTGATTGTGAATACATTGAATTAGATGATTATGAAGAACTCCTCTTTGTCTTGGGAGGATGACCTAAAAATAATAAATCACTAAAGAAATTTTGTTTTTTAGATAGATATCTGAGTGGATTGCCTAACATTAGCTAGATCTTGGAAGCAAGAGCTTCCTTGAGGGCTATCAATCCACACATTTTTAAATAATTAAGTTTATAAAATGGAATATAAAGTAATTGAATCAATAATTAAAAGCTACTAATATTAAACACAAGAAGTGATTTCTAAGGAAATAGACTAGAAATGACTAATATAGCAATAAACAAGTCAATACTAGTGCTAAAAGGGCTCAGGTCTATTTTATAAAATTAGATAGAGGTCTATGAATAGGTAAGGACATAGAAAACTAGATTTGGCTGAGGATAGGTAGGTGAAAATAAGTTATTATTTATTTTCACAGTGATCTTCAGTGGTTGATGTGACTGTCAATAGTTAAGGTGATTGTTGGTGGTCAATTTGATCTTTGGTGGTTGGGTAGACCATCGATGGTTGAGACAATTGCTGATGATTACTATGTGTGGTTCTAGGTTGATAAATGGCTAATTTATGAGATCACAAGGTGGATTTTTGAGAGATGGGTTGGTTTTGGGATGAGTAAAAAAGGCAAATAAAGTAACTAAATGTCAAAAAATAAGTACTTATCTTGTGGGAGGTTGATCGAGTGGTTGATTGAGGTGGTTGACTCATTGGTGGAGTCTGACATGATTTTGGTAGAGTAATGATATTTGATGTTATGGTGGAGTTGAAATGGTAAATTGGATCTCTAACATGATGGCTAGATTTTTGGATTGTTGATGATGATTGACTTACAAAATAAAGGAACTCTAGATGCACAAGATCTTAATAATAATAATTATAGATGGATTTCACCTCCTTACTCCTTTCTTCTTATAGGCAAGGCAAGAGAGTTATAACAAGATGTTAACTAGGCCTTCTAATTATAACTCACTCATGCAATGGATTACACATTAAGATGAGCTATTTTTAGAAAATCAAGGTAGGTGGTTTGCATGTTGGTGGGTAAGAAGGTGTACCTTAACTATCAATGATCAGGATGACCATCGATGTTTAAGTTTGAAGGGTCAAAGTGGGTAAAAGGTTGGTTAAGCTAGTTGGGTAAACTGATCATGTTTAAGATTGGTTAGGGGTAAAAGGATTGGTTTGGTCCCAAGGGGGTCCTAAGGTGGTCTAGAGGTGTTTCAACATTTGAGATTGTAGTGTGAAAATTTTTGGTGTCTATATTTTGCCTCTTTTTGTTATCCAACTTTGAAATAACAAGCTACAGAACAAAAACTAATTTCTAGTCATAGGTCTGGTTACCCCAAGTATGAGAGGAGGTGTTCCCCCTCAAACTAGGAGTCGATGAAGTAACACAAAAACATGTGCAGGTTTGATAAGATGGGTGAAGGTGATGACAAAGGTGGATGCCATGAAGGTGGGTGACAGGTTGGGCATTAAAGTGCAAGCAAGCCCATAAAGTATGACAAAAAGTGTGATAACTAAGATTATGCTTTGATGAGGTTACCATAATTGGTAAAAAATAATGTTAACTCTAGAAGGATTGGTGGTAGGGTAACCAGGCCACAACATTAGGCATAGTTGATTGGATTATTCCTATCAATTTTCCTAGATAGGGTTAGTGTTTTGATGGGTATCCAAGGTAGGAAGTGCTCCTGGTGAAAACATAAATAGGTCAAGTGTCATGGGTATCTGAGGTAGGAAGTGACCTAGTAAAAACACAAATAGGTCAAGTGTCATGGGTATCCAAGGTAGGATGTGATCCCAAGAAGACACAAGTGGGTCAGGTAAGCACAAGGTGACACAAGTGAAAAAAGGGTCAAGATGGCAATGTTGTCACTACGGTTAAAGGACTAGGTAAAATTCATCTTAAAACACTTGTTAGTTAGGCTAAAGTGGACCAATGTGGAGGTGATGAGGTGGTCAAGGTGGATGGAGAAGGTAATTTACATAGGTGGGTGAGTTGATTTGATTTTGCTTAAATATGGTTGCTCAAGGTAAAAAAAAAAGTGGGGCCACCTGATCGTCAATAGTCAAGGTCCCCAAGGAAAACTGTCGATGGGCACCACTAAGCATGCTAGAATGCTTTAATGAATTTCAAATTATATTTTGGAAAGGTAAAATAAGAAACTAAATATAGGTATCTTTGAAAAACCTATTTTATTATGCACACATTAAATCAAATGATTGTGAATAACTCCTCTTTATCTTGGGAGGTTGACCTGTAAATAAGAAATCACTAAAGCAAATTTGTTTGTTAGATAGATAGCTGAGTGGATTGCCTAATGCTGGCTAGATCTTGGAAGCAAGAACTTCCTTGGGGGATATCAATCCACACATTTTTAAATAATTAAGTTTATAAAATGGAATAGAAAGTACTTGTATCAATAATCAAAATATACTAAAATTGAACATAAGAAATGCTTGCTAAAGAAATAGACTAAAAATGACTAATATAGCAATAAACAAGTCAATACTAGTACTAAAAGGGCTCGAGTCTATTTCATAAAATTAGGCATAGATTTGTGAATAGGTAGGGACATAGAAAACTAGATTTGGCTGAGGGTAGTTAGGTAGAAATAAGTTATTATTATTTCTTGCCACAGTGATCATTGATGGTTGATGTGATTATCAATGGTTAAGGTGATCATCAATGGTTAAGGTGATCATCAGTGGTCAAGTTGACCATTGGTAGTTAGGCAGACCATCAGTGGTTGAGATAATTATATATAGTTACTATGTGTGGTTTTGGGTTGATAAATGGTTGATTGCTAGGATCACAAGGTGGATTTTTGAGAGATGGGTTAGTGTTGGGTTGAGTGAAAAAGGCAAATAAAGTAATTGAATGTCAAAAAATAAGTACTTATCTTATTGGAGCTTGATTAGGTGGTTGATTAAAGTGGTTGACTCGGTGGAGTCTGAGATGATTTTGGTGAAGTAACAGTACTTGATGTTATGGTGGAGTTGTAACAACAAATTAGCTCTTTGACATGATGGTTGGATCTTTGGATTGTTGATGATGATTGACCTACAAAATAAAGGAACTTTGGATGCACAAGCTCTTGTTAACAATTTTATATGGATTTTACCTCCCTACTCTCTTCTTAGAGTCAAGGCAAGAGAGTTATAACAAGATGTTAATTGGGACTTCTAATTATAAATTGATCATGTAATATATCGCATGTGGATTAATAAAAGATATTTTTAGAAAGGTAAGGTAGGTGATTTACATATTGGTAGGTAAGAAGGTACACCCTGATCATCAATAGTTAGGGTGACCATCAATGGACCATCAATGATTAGGGTCCTTAAGGGAGACCATCGATGGTCACCCTAACCATTGATGGTCAGGGTGGAAACCCTAAAAGTATATAGGGTAAAAGTGAAAGTTAAATCACTTTAAAATCATTATAAATTTTATTGGTATTAACTTTGAGCTTTGGTGCTTTTGTTGATTTTGAGTGAAAAGAGTGATGGTAGTGATTACTAAGGTGGAACTGATCAGTTGGCATGATCTAAAGGTCATAGGTGACCAGTCAGGATGTAGGGAGCACATGGGTGAAAATGAGGAAGAGCAGGCCTATAGCTAACTCTATGATGCCAGTCATTGAATGAGGTAGGGGTTGCTTTATAATTGGTAGCTTAGCTTGAGTATTGCAAGTGCATTAGGTTTTGAGGGTAGGTTTAAAAGGTTTGGGATTGAATGGTTATGCCCTAGTTAGGGTTTCTATGTTATTTGGGAAAATTTGCAAGTGAAATTGGGAATTAACAAGGTGGGGTGGGTAAGTTAGGGTAGGTGTAGGTATTAAGGTAGATTTTAGGAAGGGTTAGAGGTATCTAAAATTTTCTAGTATAGGTAGGGTTTTGGGTGTTATGTTAGTGGAACACCCATAGTGATCATCAGCGTTTGAGTTTGACCATTGACAGTCGATACCTAGAAAGGTAAGGATACCTAAACATTAGTGGTCATCATGACTATTGATCGATGACCTATTTAATGATAAATAAAGATGTTTAGAAAGTGTTTTAAATGCTAAGTCAAATTTATATGTTTGTTTCAAGGTATAATTTGGTAGGTACTGGGTAGATGGGTAGGATGGGTAGAGAAATAGGTTGGTTACCTAAAAGGTAAGATAGGGTAGGGTAGGCAAGGAATGAATGGGAAAATGCTAGAAGGGTGATGACCAAATAGGTGAGGGGTAGTTAAAGCTGATAAATAAGATAAGGAACTAAGTTGTGTGCTAATGATTATTAGTAGGTGAAGGAGAAAATAAAAATACACAATCAAGTGTCACTCATCTTTACAGAGATCCACCAAGGGATGACCCCAACTGACTAGGCCCACATGGAGGAGGTTGGGTTAGGGGCATTCAAGCACTATCAACATGTGCCTCAGGATGCCTTTATGATCATAGAGGTCATCTAGATATGGTATCTCACTACAAACACCTTTTTACTACTGACTGGTAAGATGACTATCTTGCCTGAGGATATACATAGGATCACATGGCTTCCACTCTAGGATGATTCAATCTACCACATAGAGAGAGAGGAGTGAGAGGACCACATCGAGTTATTATATGGATATGATAGTGATTGGGTCTGATGGCGTGTTGGTAGATTCATCTATAACACATTATATGCAAGGGCTCTAGGTAAGAGGAGACTTTTGATGATGCTTATGATGTCCATCTCTTGCTTTTTCCTTTTTGACTCGAATAGTGGGAGGTTCTCATACTTGCTATTAGGGGTGTTGGTTGAGTTACTACTAGGGAAGACTACATTTAGATAGGTACCTATTCTCTTAGTATAGATATATATGGAGTTATGGGGGTTCAAGGCCCATAAGTGGTATGGTATCAGTGTCAACTTGGTTCCTCATTGTTGGGACTATGAGTACATATAGGTTTTGAGGCCAGTGGGGTTGCCATGGATGGGCTATACTCAGATTTATTAGTTGGTTTTATGTGGTAGAGAGGTGACTTCCCTACTTTAGGTGTAGGGGGAGGTGCCCATGACATTGATTGGTTCAGGGGTACACTGGGTAAACTAGTGATCAAAGATATCACTTAGAGACCCTATATTTAGTTTCCAGTATGGCTTGACTATAGAAAGCAGACATTATCCTTACAAAGCTATAAATAGATATATGATAGGTAGTATGGGGAGGTGGATCTATCCTTTTTGACAAGGTGCATAGATAGTTTGGCATGGTATAGGGTATTCCAGGTACATTTTTGAGGTAAAAGCATGAGGACTTAGAGATTTTATTACCAGAGCCACATCTTGTGCCAACTTTGATAGACCACAAAGAACTACCTGCTAGGTCATAGATAGATGATTCTAGCTTTATAGATGGGTACATGGCATTGTACCAGGCATTATATGTGGTATAAGATATTGGTGGGGATGATGTAATTATGAGGTAGATGGTTGTGGACCCAACTAGGAGAGGGGGCCAGAGTGCACACATAAAAGGTGTTGGCCTTGATGGACAAGTAGGAACAACACTAGTTGGTACACAGGCATAGGTCATAACATTATAGGGGTAGGTGGCCACCTTAAAAGGCTAGATTTATACCTTACAAGGTTAGGTTAGTACTCTCATAGGTTACAGGGACCAAGTGAGGGCTTTAATATCCTTGGTTATATAGAAAAGGTATTCCCTAAAGTAGAGAGGAGGAACCATAGCTGTTATAAGACCATTGAGCACAATCCCCATGGCATGATACCTAGCTATAGTTGAGGAGTTATGGTATGATGAGGCTATAGTTTTGACAAAGTGTCCATAGTGTTGTCCCCCAAAAATATCACTCATTTTTGGGACAACATTTGAACTATTTTGGTCCTACAGACCAAAATCCTCTCTTCCCCTTTCAAAAAATTATTCTGAGCATTTAGGTTCACTTTTCAAGCTTTCCAAAAATCTACAGACTCTGTAGGCTTGAATCTACAGACTCTACAGGCTTGAATCTATAGACTCTATAGGCAGGCTCAAATCTATGGACTCTCAAGTTTGGTTTCTATGGACTCTGCAGGAAAGAAAAGGGTTCAACACTTTGCCAAATAACGAAGAATGAACCATTAAACCGTTGAACCAACAAGTTCAACAAGTTCAAAGTTTAATGGTTCAACATGATTCAAAGGTTCAAAGGAAGCCTCTGTCAAAGAGAGAAGCAACAAACAGGTGGTTCAACGGTGGGTTCAACCAAAGGAATGGGCTCAGTTCAACCAAGTGGTTCAATGCTTTATTTCACTTGGGTGGTTCATTCCCTTTGTTTCAGCGTCTTTTGGTTCAATACTTAGTTCATTGGCTTGGTTCATTCAATTGAACCATCGTCTTGAACCATTTTTGGTTCAACCGATTGGTTCAACGTTCTGGTTCAAAGACATGGTTCAAGCAACAATCAACCAATGACATCCCCATAGACGTCAAATTTAAGGTAAGGGAATATCTATTGAAATTCAAATAAAGCATAGAACTCAAAGGAAGAACCAAGCGACTGGTTAGGAAGATAGACCAATAGCTCAAATTACAGTAGCAAGAGAAAAAGCTGGAAAATCCTGACTGAAGAGAAAAGCCTACAGAAAATCGCTCGATGGAAAAAGACAAGTGTAGCAAATGTGACAAGTGTTTGCGTCTGTGTTCCCCTTTTGGATTTGCTCAGGCAAAACATGTCGTTGACTCCATTTTCCATGATTTTCTAATGATTTTCATAACAGTGGAACTTGCCACTTGTCAAAGACGCAAAAAGGACCCCCCCAAAGACTTAGGCAAGAAGGGCTATAAAGAGCAAAGAAGCGCTTAAGCAGTGAAGAGAGGAGTGAGACCAAAGGATTAGAAATATCTTCGAAAGAGTTATTTCTAGTAGATGAAACATTGGATCGAGTAGACTTCTGAGCACACCAAACCAAGGACACAACCTATTTTCTTCCATGAAGTAAAGACAAATGGATGGTTGTGCAGACATCAGAGGGGACAGACCAGATGATCCAAACTCGGGAGAAGACATATGGGATGAAATAGCATGCCATAGTTAAGATAGCTGCCCTATTTTCAATGCAGTCCTTTGATAAACCTAAAAATGCCTTCAAGGCATTGAATGCACAGCATGGGCTGACATATGAAAAACAAGCGCCCAAGTCTTTCTTGGGGCGCTATATATTGTAATCTCTCATTTGTTGTAGAGAGACTTCTCATTTTTACAAGAACAAAACTCTGCACATTTTGAAAGAAGAAGACTGAGACTTTGAGCTCAGGTTGTAATTTCATTTTCCTTGTTATTTGAATAAGAAAGTAGGTTTTTCCAGACTTTGTGTTGTTCTGACTTGTGTCATCTGAAGGTGTCCTTATTCATTTAATTTGGTGCATAGAATTAGTAAAGGTAACAAAGAAGTGTCCTGGAACCAACTGTGAGAAGACTTTGTGCTTTCACAATTGATTTCAGTCTGTGTTTTCCTTTCCTTTTTGTGTTGAGGATTCTGGGGAGACTTTGTGCCCCCATTATCCTTTGTGATATACTCTTTGGGTAGTCGAGGTGGAGACTTTGCCTACATTTTAGGCTGTTGGTTACTCTGCACCTTTGGTTACCTATTACTAGAAAGATTCCTGTTTCCTGCAAGAACAAACACTTCTGAAAGAAGAGAAGTGCCTTCTGTTGCTTCATCAGGATTTCTACTATTTAGGAAGAAATCTGGCTCTTGGCTGAAAGTTGCTTCTAAAAGAAGAGAAGCACCTTCCCCAACACCCAGTATTTATCTTCTGTTTGTTAGCATCATCTCTGAAATAAGAGAGATGGATGGTTTATCCTACCCCCTGTGTCTTACTTTATATATATATATATATAGCCTCCTGCATCTCCTGCATATTTATAGGGAACCTCCCATTGATGAGAGGAGAGATTTATCCCCTACTGATGCAATAAACTTGCACATCTGGCCGACTGATCTCCCTATGCTATGGTGATAGGAACTATTTTGGTCACCAGTTAGCTGGCTAACAAAATATTCACCCAACAATTTTTGGCGACTCTGCTGGGGACACAGTAATTTTATGCAATTTGGAACCTCAAGTTTTAGATTGAAACATCACCTGTGTCTTACCCATTATCATTATCACCTTATAAATTATAGAGTTTGGTGACTCCCATCTGGGTCTTACCCATTATCCATTTATAGCCTTACCATTTTCATCCATCTCCATTATATTATCTAGTCTGCAAAACTAGAGCTGCTGGGAAAGAAAGCATAGTTTGAAGCCTCAAGCTTTAAGCTGAGGTAGGGTGAGTTTATTTTCCATTTTTGTCCTATAATCTGGCAACTCCACTCAGATATGTTATCCCTATTTTTCATAATTAAATCATGGCAGTTCGAGGCCCCTGGGGTAACTCTTTTGGCCCACTTAATCTAACTCCACCCCTACATGAGCTACCACTCAGTTCAAGGAAGAATTTACCCAAATTCTTTGGTGATGGAAGAGTCCACCCTGATGAACACATTGTAGCCTTCACCATAGCCTGTGGTGTGATAGGGGTGGAATTTGAAGATGTAGTAGTCAAGCTGTTTGTGGAGACACTACAAGGTGCTGTTGTAGATTGGTTTTACCATCTGCAGACTGGATCAGTGACTGGTTGGGACACTATCAAAGCCAAGTTCAAAGCAAGGTTCAAACCAATAGAAGATGCACATGCCCTTCTATCCCAGCTCACGTAGATGAAGAAGGAGCCTCATGAGCCTATGAGGGATTTCATTGCAAGGTTTGACAAGCTGAGGAATCAGATTCCTATTATTGCTCAGCCAACACCTAAAAACTTGAAGTACTTCTTCATCAACTCACAACTACCTGAAGTAAGTTTTTTGCTGAGGCGTGCTGGCTAGATAGACCTTGCTGACACTCAGGACTTGGCTACTGAGGTAGAAGATGACCTTATCTTGGCTGGAAAGATAAGAAGGGATTTAAACAAAGGCACATCTTCCTCATCTTCTGATAACTCAGCTGTAGCCACCACTGACCCAATGGTGTAGAAGTTAGCAAATGAAGTACTGGCCCTTAGAAGACAAATGGCCCAAGGTATGTTTTTTTCTCCTCATCAGGATGCCCCAAGGAGGACATTTCAAAATCAGGCATACCAAGGCAATGCTGCCAGGGGTCAAGGGTAGCCAAATCATCTTCCTCCCCCACAGAGGAACCTTGTCATTGAATCACCTCCAGCTAACTCAGCAGTTGGATATTTCAAAATAGAGCATGAGTTCTCTTTCCAACCTGAGTTTAATCAAGAAGAGTCAGCTGGCGACTCCCACATTGGTTTTCTGAGTTACCAGGATGAACTTAGAAGTAAAGGTGAAGCAGTCGAGGGATCATGCGTAGTGTTCACCGGGTCCAAAAATCAGTCAGCCCAGCAAGCTGATAAAGAAAAGATAGAGGAGCAACCTCAGCCTGCAATTTCAATTGCTAAGAGTGGGACCACTCTACCTATCCAGCCGAAGGACTCAGTGATTGATGAGAAAGTAAGTATCCCAAACATTTATGCACCTTTTACCTCAAAATTGCAAATCAGTCCTCCCACCCCTCCCATAAACCAAAAAGAAGAACTCCCATCCCTTGTGCCTAGTCCAACCTAACCATTTGACATAATTAATCATGTCAAATGTGTCAAGACCCAAACGGCTGCCCTTGCAGCCCAAATTTTGTTTGAGTCTTCAGGCAGGGATGAAATAGCAAAAGAATTGGTGGAGTGTAGCATAAGTATAGGGGAACCCTCCCTCCCAAATAAAGAAGAATCTGAGATATCTGAGGGGGACAATCAAGACATGTGATGGGCTGAGTTATCAGGACAACAAATTATGGTATTGGACCATAATGTTGTGCTCCAAAATCAGGCAGAGGAACTCTTCGTAGGGAGAGCAAGGAGTTATGGTTTTCAGTTTGAAGACCACGTCCTACCTTGGAGCAAGAAGAAGAAAAGGCCAAGAGAAAGACGCAAGAGATTGGTTCCCTAGTGGAAATTTCCATTCACCCGTCACCATTTTTGGGGATAAAATGGTTTCCTGCTAGTTTATCAGGATGGCACACCATTTTCACTGTCTCGCAATGGGCAGCATCTGAAGCACTTCAAATCTTGAGGCATCAGATAAGATCATCTATACATATGTGTATTTGTATAGTCTTTAGTTCTATTTTGTGCTTTTCATTTTCATTTTTGGAGCCTTTCTTTTTGGGTAGCATGACTCTGTATCCCAATGGCACGCTTCTAAGGCACTGGAAATTTTGGATTCTACTCCCTTCAATCGATTTTTGCAACAAAAGGAAGTTCCCCAATTGGAGCCAGCTATTGTCCCCCAAAAATATCACTCATTTTTGGGACAACATTTGAACTATTTTGGCCCTACAGACCAAAATCCTCTCTTCCCCTTTCAAAAAATTGTTCTGAGCATTTAGGTTCACTTTTCAAGCTTTCCAAAAATCTATGGACTTTGTAGGCTTGAATCTACGGACTCTACAGGCTTGAATCTATAGACTCTGCAGGCAGGCTCAAATCTATGGACTCTCAAGGTTGGTTTCTATAGACTCTGTAGGAAAGAAAAGGGTTCAACACTTTGCCAAATAATGAATAATGAACCATTGAACCGTTGAACCAACAGGTTCAATGAGTTCAAAGTTTAATGGTTCAACATGATTCAAAGGTTCAAAGGCAGCCTTTGTCAAAGAGAGAAGCAGCAAACATGTGGTTCAATGGTGGGTTCAACCAAAGGAACGGGCTCGATTCAACCAAGCGGTTCAATGCTTTATTTTGCTCGAGTGGTTCATTCCCTTTGTTTCAGTATCTTTTGGTTCAATACTTAGTTCATCAGCTTGGTTCATTCAATTGAACCATCAGCTTGAACCATTTTTGGTTCAACCGATTGGTTCAACATTTTGGTTCAAAGACATGGTTCAAGCAACAATCATCCAATGACATCCCCACAGATGTCAAATTTAAGGTAAGGGAATATCTGTTGAAATTCAAATAAAGCGTAGAACTCAAAGGAAGAACCAAGCGACTGGCTGGGAAGATAGCTCAATAGCTCAAATTATAGCAGGAAGAGACAAAGCTGGAAAAGCCTGACTAAAGAGAAAAGCCTGTGAAAAAGTGCCCGATGGAAAAAGACAAGTGCAGCAAACACGACAAGTGTTTGCATATGTGTTCCCCTTTTGGATTTTCTTGGGAAAAACGTGTCATAGACTCCATTTTATGTGAGTTTCTAATGATTTTCATAACATCGGAGCTTGCCACTTGTCAAAGATGCAAAAAGGACCCCCCTGAAGACTTAGGCAAGAAGGGCTATAAAGAGCAAAGAAGTGCTTAAGCAGTGAAGAGAGGAGTGAGACCAAAGGATTAGAAATATCTTCAAAAGAGTTATTTCCAGTAGATGAAACAGTGGATTGAGTAGACTTCTGAGCACACCAAACCAAGGATATGGCCTATTTTCTTCCATGAAGTAAAGACGAATGGATGGCTGTGCAGACATCAGAGGGGACAAACCAGATGATCCAGACTCGGGAGAAGACATATGGGATGAAATGGCATGCCATAGTTAAGATAGCTACCCTATTTTCAATGTAGTCCTTTGATAAACCTAAAAATGCCTTCAAGGCATTGAATGCACGGCATGGGCTGACATATGAAAAACAAGCACCCAAGTCTTTATTGGGGCGCTATATATTGTAATCTCTCATTTTTTGTAGAGAGACTTCTCATTTTTACTAGAATGAAACTCTACACATTTTGAAAGAAGAAGACTGAGACTTTGAGCTCAGGTTGTAATTTCATTTTCCTTGTTATTTGAATAAGAAAGTAGGTTTTTCTAGACTTTGTGCTGTTCTGACTTGTGTCATCTGAAGGTGTCCTTATTCATTTAATTTGGTGCACAGAATTAGTAAAGGTAACAAAGAAGTGTCCTAGAACCAACTGTGAGAAGACTTTGTGCTTTCACAATTGATTTTAGTCTATGTTTTCCTTTCCTTTTTGTGTTGAGGATTCTGGGGAGACTTTGTGCCCCCATTATCCTTTGTGATATACTCTTTGGGCAGTCAAGGTGGAGACTTTGTGCTACATTTCATGTTGTTGGTTACTCTGCACCTTTGGTTACCTGTTACCAGAAATATTCCTATTGCCTGCAAGAACAAGCACTTCTAAAAGAAGAGAAGTGCCTTCTGTTGCTTCATCACGATTTCTACTATTTAGGAAGAAATCTGTCTCTTGGCTGAAAGTTGCTTCTGAAAGAAGAGAAGCACCTTCCCCAACACCCAGTATTTCTCTTCTATTTGTCAGCATCATCTCTGAAAGAAGAGAGATGGATGTTTATCCTACCCCCTGTGTCTTACTTTCTGCATATATATATATATATATATATATATATATATATATATATATATATATATAGCCTCCTGCATCTCCTGCATATCTATAGGGAACCTCCCCTTGATGAGAGGAGAGATTTTTCCCCTGCTGATGCAATAAACTTGCACATCTGGCTGACTGATCTCCCTATGCTATGGTGATAGGAACTATTTTGGTCACCAGTTAGCTGGCTGACAAAATATTCACCCAACACATAGGAGCCCTATTGGGGCAAGTATAGAGTAATCTTGTCAAGTGGTGCTAGTGTGAAAACACTAGGGTAGTGGGTAGAATTTGTAGGTGGATAAATGGGTGCTATAGGTGGATAGGTATAGGGACCTAGTGGTGCACTAGGATACAGTTGTGCCCTAGGGTCATGACATATCTTATAAAATTTATATATTACTATATATCATTTTGATTCCAGCCTGCAAGCTGATGCAATGAGATGTACATTTTGAAAGAGACATGTCTATCTACTTGTACACATTATTATGTTATTTAGACTCATGATATATATATATATATATATATATATGTATACATACATATATATATACATATGTATATATATATATGTATGTATACATATATATATATATATATGTATATATATATATATATGTATATATATATATATATGTATATATATATATATATATATGTATATGTATATATATATATATATGTATACATATATAAATATGTGTGTGTGTGTGTGTGTGTGTGTGTATGTATGTGTGTGTGTGTGTGTGTGTGTATATATATATATATATATATATATATATATATATATATATATATATATATATATATATATATATATATGATCTTTATTCATTGCTTATGGATAATTCTTATGTTATGGGTACTAGACACTAATGTAGATATAGCTAGCTAGGCATGAGATGGCTTTTATTTGTGGTTATGTTTTATGCTTGCTTATGACATGCTAAATTTTAATGAGTATATGTTTCATTATTTATATTTAGACATGTGGTATAAAATGGTTGATTTTTTTGTTGCTCATGGACATTATGGTTGTTATTATGATTATGATGTTGGTTATGACACACATGGATATGTCTATTATGATTATGGTTGTTGTTATCTTGCTTAAGGTAAAGTACATGAGGTAAGGTAGCTAACAACCCTAGATGGGAGAATAAAGAATATAATCAATAGATAAACACCGTAATAAAAATATCAACTACTCACAATAGGATAAGAAGAGGGCATGATACTTGTTCTTTAACAAGGACTAGAACAAAACTTGAAGTTGGATTGGCTTAATGAACATAATCCATTCAAATGCTTTGCATTAGCATTCGTTAATTGGGTAAAAAGGTGTCTTGAACACATAATGCTAAGTAAGCTCAAAATCCCTTGCTTATAATGTCTAAAGGGAAGATGGATGAAAATTGAACCCTCGTGTGAGTCTAGCAGGCCTCTTCTATAGGTGTTCAAAGAGTCATTATAAACAATTCTATATCATACAGAGTGTAGACTAATCGACGTGAGAAGTCTATTTGTGAAAGCCAATTATGGTTTCCACCTTATTTTTATTGTGAGAGCCAATTTTAGCTTTCAAAATGAGTTTGCTTTTATTGTGATTTTGAAAATGGGTCTTTTTCTTTGTTGTTATCTATGGGAAGTTGATTGATGTGGGAAGCTTCCAAGAAATTTTTGTGCTTTTGACAATTGTTTTACTCAACCATCCTTCAAGGGAGTGGTCTAAGCTTATTTTCTTTATTCAAGGCTTTGTGATAGCTATCCTTCAAGGGAGAAGTATACCTTATAGTTTTGAAATTTTAGTATGATTAAGTAGTTGTCCTTCAATGGAGCAGTCTATGGATGCTAAGAATGAACCATGATTGCTATTGGTTTGGATTTTTCTTGTTTGATTTGTGCTTGACATAGACTTGTTTATATAAGCTTAATGGTTCACCTTTGTGAAGGCAAAACTAGAAACACAAGAGGTTGATTATGTGTAAAGAGGTTTAAGTGACAACTATCATGAGAATCTATCATAAGAAAGGGGCAAAAATTACCATGAGAATCATGCCATGGATAAATCTATGGTACCCATTATTCAAGATTAGGCTATGATTGTGATGGATAATCACATAATTCAGTTTTAATTAGTTTCCCCTAAAATAGCGAGATGAATGTAATGTGAAAGCAAGGGATGAGCTTAAATTAAAACAAAAGGTGAGTTTGATCCTTCTTAACAAAATAATGGATGTAGATGCAAGGCATTGATGGGCTCAAGTTCTGGGTGGCCTTCGAGAGAAGACAACTGGTAAGCTCCTAATCCATACTTGTGGGTTATGAAATAGGGTATAAGCCAATTGAAAGCAAACTTGCCCCACTTGCTTTTCTTCATATTGGTTACATGTTTATTTTCCTTTAGAATGAGGTCTTCGATGTTGAATTATCATACATTAAGGTGTTTGTTATAGGCATGCTTGACATGCTCTTGATAGACATGAAGATGGGTAAGGGTGGCTAAGTGACACTCATCAAATATCTCAAGATGAGCTAAATGGTGTTGATGATAATCATCCTCAATAATGAGATCTTGAAAATATATGTGAAGAGAGGGTATTTGGACTTTGAGAGGCAAGATGGCCTCTACTCCAAACATAAGATAAAAGGGTATAGTACTCACTAGGGTTATAATTATAGTACAATACACCCATAAGGCAAAAGGGATGTGAAAATTCCAATCCTGACCAAATGCATTAACCATTTTAGTTAACATGTTATTAAGAGTTTTATTAGAGGCCTCAGCCTATCCATTCACTTGAGGGTGATGGGTTAAGGAGAATCTTAACTTAATGTCGAATGATGATAAGATGGTTGATAAAATTGATAATCTTCTCCACCTTGGTTGAGACTAGAAGAATAGCCTCTACCCACTTCATAAAATATTTGGTCATAGTGATGATAAAATAGCACCACTACGAGGAATGGGGGTTAATTTCACCAATAAGGTCTAGACCACATTGTGAGAAGGGAAAAAAATTGGTGGAAACATGAAGACTATGGCTAGGTGCATGGTGTAAATTAGTGTGATGTTGACACTTAACACATCTTTTCACATAATCATAGTAGTCTTGGTTAAGGGTAGGCTAGTAATATCCAAGGCAAAGGATGCATTTAGGCACAATGAGGCCATTAAAGTGTGCCCCAAAAATACCAGCATGTGTTTCCCTGATAGCATGAGAGGCTTCATGACTATGTAAGCAATGGAAGAGGAGGCCATTGAAGCCATGTTTATAAAGAATAAATTAGGCAAAGGTTTGTGAATAGGTAGGGACATAAAAAACCAAATTTGGTTAAGGGTAGGTAGGTGGAAATAAGTTATTATTATTTCCTACCATAGTGATCATTAGCAGTTGATGTTACCATCAATGGTTAAGGTGACATTCAGTGGTCAAACTAACCATTAGCAATTGGGTAAACCATCGATGGTTTAGACAATTGTCAATGGTTACTATGTGTTGTTATGGGTTGATCAATGCCTGATTGATAGGATCACAAGGTGGGATTTTGAGAGAGGGGTTGGTATTGGGCTGATTACAAAAGGTAAATAAAGTAAATAAATGTCAAAAAACAAGTACTTATCTTTCTAGAGGATGATTGCGTGGTTGACTCATTGGTGGAGTCTGGCATGATTTCGATAGGGTAAAAATACTTGATGCTATGGTGGTAAATTGGCTCTTCTATGTGATGGTGAGATCATTGGATTGTTGATGATGATTGACTTGAAAAACAAAGGAACTCTAGATGCACAAGCTCTTGATAATAATTGTAGATGGATTTTACCTCATTGCTCCTCTCTTTTTATAGGCAAGGCAAGAGAGTTGCTACAAGATGTTAATTATGCCTTCTAATTATAACTCAATCATGTAATGGCTCACATGCATAGTAAGATGAGATATTTTTAGAAAATCAAGGCAGGTGGTTTTCATGTTGATGGGTAAGAAGGTGCACCCTGAACATTGATGGTCAGGGTGACTATTGGTAGTCATCCTGACCATCAGTGGTCAAGGGTGAAGGTTCAAAGGGGGTAAAAGGTTGGAAGCTAGTTGGGTAAAATGACCATGGTTAAGCTTGGTTAGGGGTAGAAGTCTTAGATCAGTCCCAAGGGAGTGATAAGGCACTCTGGGGTTGTTTTGACATTTAGGATCACGGTGTGTGGATTTTTGGTGTCTAATTTTTCCCCCTTTTTGTTATGCAACTTTGAATTAACAAGCTATAAAACAAAAATTGATTACTAGTCACAGGTTTGGTTGCCTTGAGTATAAGAAGAGGTGTTCCTTCTCAAATTAGGAGTCGATGAAGTAACACAAAATTGGGTGTAAATTTGATAATATGGGTGAAGATGATGATGAAGGTGGATGCCATGAAGGTGGGTGATAGGCTGGGTACTAAAGCATAAACAAGTGCACAAAGTGTGACAAAAAGTATGATAGCCAAGATCATGCATTGATAATGTTCCCATAGTTGGTAAAAATAAAGGTTGACTCTAGAAGGATTGGTAATGGGTAATCATGCCACACTATTAGGCATAATTGATTGGGTTATTCCTATCAAGTTAGGGTTGGTGTTTTGATGGGTATCCAAGGCAAGAAGTGCTCCTAATGAAAACACAAATGGGTCAAGTGTTATGGGTATTCAACGTAGGAAGTGCTCTTGGGAAGTCACAAGTGGGTCAGGTAAGTATAAGGTGGTTCAAGTAAAAAAAGGTTCAGCATGGTAATGTTTTCACTATGGTCAAAGGACTAGGCAAAAGTTGTCACAAAATGCACACTAGTTGGGTTGAAGTGGACTAATGGTGAGGTGATGAGGTGGTCAGGGTGGATGAAGAAGGTAGTTTCCATGGGTGGGTGATTTGATTTGATTTTGATTAAAGATGGATGCTCAAGGTAATAGCAAAAAAGTAGGGCCACCTGACCATTGATGGTCAAGGTCCCCAAGGGTGACCATCAATGGTCACCTTGATCGTTGATGGTCAGGGTAGAAACCCTAAAAGTCCATGGGGTAAAAGTGAATATTGAATCACTTTGAACTCATTGTAAATTTTGCTAGCGTTTACTTAAATATCTAGTTCTTTTGTCAATTTTGGGTGAAAAGAGTGTTAATGGTGACTATTGAGGTGGATCTATTGAGTTGGCATGATCGAGAGGTCATAGGTGACTAATCAAGATGTAGGGAACATGTGGGTACAAATGAGGAAGAATAAGCCTATAGTTGACTCTATGATGCCAGTCATAGAATGAGGTAGGGGATGATTTAAAATTTGTATCTTAACTTGAGTGTTACAAGTACATTGAGTTTTGAGGGTAGGTTTAAAGGGTTTGGGATTGAATAACTATGCCCTACTTAGGGTTTTTATGTTATTTGGGCAAATTTGTGAGTGAAATTGGGAATTGATAGGGTGGGGTGGGTGAGTTGGGTTAGGTGTAGGTATTAAAGTAGATTTTAAGAAAGGTTAGAGGTATCTAGAAGTTTCTAGTGTAGGTAGGATTCTGGGTGTTCTACTAGTAGAACACCCATAGTGACTGTCGACGGTCAAGTTTGACCATCGACAGTCAATACCTAGAAAGGTAAGGACACCTAACCATTGGTGGCTGCCATGATTATCGATGATCAACTCACATAATGAGAAAGAAGATTATTTGGAAAGCATTTTAAATTCTAAGGCAAATTTAGATGTTTATTGCTAGGTGTAATTTGGTAGGTACTGGGTAGATGGGTAGGATGGGTAAAGAAATAGGTCAGTTACCTAAAAGTTAAGATAACATAAGGTAGGCAAAGAGTGAATGGGTAAATGCTAGGAGGGTGATGGTTAAATAAGTGAGGGGTAGATAAAGATGGTAAATAAGATAGAGAACTAAGTTGTGTGCTAATGATTGTTCATAGGTGAGGGAGAAAATATAGATGCATGATCAAGTGCCACTCATCTTCATAGAGATCCACCAGGGGATGACCCCAACTAACTGGGCCCATATGGAGGAGGTTGGGTTGGGGTGATGAGGCAATATTATCATGTGCCTCAGGATGCCTTTTACAGTTATATAAAATGTCCAAATTGGTATTTTGAGTGTGGCTTATGACACTCCATCCATAGGTCCTTTTTACATGCTCTTGTGACCCTTCTAAACACTTTTTTTCTCATTTCAAGTCATCTAAAACCTTTTGAATGATCATTCCACCTCAGCCAAATAGTATTCCCCATGCCAAACCTATTCCCTCAGGTCTCGAGCCTATAGGATAGGAGCAACCCATTTGGACTATAGCACCCAATAAAGAAGTGTCTCATTTGTAATGGTCCTATCCTTTTGCCCAACAAAATCTAGATTTAGGTTTATGACACCTTCCCAGTCCTATACAACCATCTTCAACATTTGTATCAACTATCTTGGTTTGTTTTCTAGCTAAGTTATATTTCTTCCTATTTATTTCTATTTTTAAAAAGGTGAAAAATACAAATAGTAGCACAAATTAGGACTATATTTATTGTTATATTTTGTATTGATTTATTAATCTAGACCCTTACCTAAAATAGGAATAAAAATCCATTATTCCCAAATAAGTTAAATCATTTGGTGAACCTAATTTACTTCATTTTTCCACAAAACCCTAGAAACCTAGGGAAAATTCTTTGATGATTTTTATCAATATGTTTCTAAATTTTTTTATTAAATCAGATTTCACATAAAATAAAAAATGGATCTCACTTATTTCAAAAAATAAGGAGTCCATACTCAATCCTATCATGTATATGAATGATGAAGTTTAATATATGTTAATGTAAAGCTCCATTCTTCCCTTTCATGCTTACTTTTATAATATGGGATGATATTAAGAAATGTATTGCTAAACATGTTAAGATACCTTTCCTTAAAAGAAATGTTTAGTTTTATTTAATACAAGGTTTCATTATTTATTTTACATACTCTCTCTCTCTCTCTCTCATGTGAAATAATTTTAACTCTATCTTGTTAAACATGTTAGAAATGTCATGTTACAAGTCAAAGTTTTTTATGCATTAGTGCAAAGTTCCATGCCCTATATCCCTTGTTTGATATATCTCATGTGGAATGCTATTTATAATCATGTTTCTATACAAATTATAACTCTAATTACATGAATTTCATCCCACATATATGGTTTCTACCTAGATGTATCTAACTCTGAGTATTTCCCTATCACTACTACATACAAGAAAACACTAGAAGTTATATCTATTCCTCATCCCTTCAAACTTGGCTCACCTAGCTCTTATCCTACACCTATTACTAGATAATGCCTATATTAGATCATTTAGTACATGCTATCACCCAAATTTTATGAAGATAGGTAGGTTGATTACACCCATGGCTATAGCTTTGTCACTCAGGTTAGCACCCCTTATGATACAATTTTAGCTCCTCTACTAGTTAAAGTTCTTCCTCTAATTGAGATTCATACATAGTCGAGACCTCCCTCACTAACATAGAGAGATAATACACTTCCATAGAGGCCTCTCTTATAATGACCACTACATTAGTAATAGTTTCAAGACTCTAGATAGTTTTTAGCTATAAAATTCACACTCAGGGCAACATCATCGATGTATCATGCCTCTACACATAGATCACATTTTTAGAGAGCTTCTTCAACGACCAAATGGGTCCCTAAGAGCCCCATAATTGCATTCACTTCTCAAAATTATAGGGGGACCCCATAGTAGGTTTCCACTACAAAGATTTCAGAGCACTTATAATAGTCAACTTTTAAAATCATAGTCTCGGCCCTTTTATCGTGCTTCACAATCATGCATGATCCCTCTCCTTGATATATGACAACATGATAGGTGATTTATCATTTTTGGGAATATTTATGTATTATTATTAATTTAGTTAAAGGGTCTGAGTAGTAAAATTAGTAAATAAATATACAATAATTAAGCTACTAATTTGTATAATTTGAACTTTTCTAAAAATAGTAATAAGGGAAAGAAAATAAGACTTAGCTAGAAATTGATTGATACGATTAAGATAGAGGTTGGAATTCACTGTGTAGGACTGAGACATTGTCATAAATCAAGATTTGGAATTCATTTTATGATTAGATAGGAGTGATGAAAATATGACACCCTAGGCTCTAATGCTATAGTCTAGTCCTACTACTATTGTTTAAGAGACCTGAGCTTTCTGGGTTTTGTTCACTAAGTCTGTGAGACCTTGCTTGTGAAATTTTTACTACTAGATGTTCATGAAACTCCATATAGAGATGATTTTATCTTCAAACCCTAGACTCCATTGTACTTTGACCAATTTTGAGAAATAAGGTGGGGTTAATATGTGTAAGATTCACTAAACATGTATCCACACCCCTTATATGGGCATACTACCTACATACCAATACTCCAAAGAGGGATCAAGCCATATGTGGTTCTCCCACTTGATGTGCTTTGTGAAATAGTGTGTATGAAGATGCAAAATGTTAAACTAAGTATGCTTGACATGAATAGGGATTGGTGTAAATATTTGAATAAGATAGAAATGGTAATTGATGGTTGTATGCAGAGAATAGGGAAATATGCTTGAGTAGTATTGCTTGTATTCTTGCTTACTTTGTGATATTTCCCAACCCCTTATAAATGAATGTTGAATGGGATTTTATAGGGATATTTTTGTCATTGGTTAAATGCAATCATGCTAGGTTGACATAATAAAGAAGAGGAATTGAGGAAAAATGATACTCTAGGCTCAAAATGTGATTGGATAAGAGCACTAGAAAGGTGACACCCTAGGGTCCAGTGCTATAATCCAAGTTGGACACTTTTATCTAGAGGGTATAGGAATTGGGGGATGGAATCAACATGGAAAAAGGGTCCCAACTAAGTTGGAATGAGGTTTTGAAAACCTATGGATGACTGGGAATTAATGAAAAGGTGCTTAGAAGGGTCATGAAAGCAAGCAGGAGGGACCTATGAGATGGATGTCAGAAATCACACTCAAGTTACCATTTTTTTCATTTTATATGACTACATATCCCCCCCTTTATTCTAGTGGTGTACTAAAGTAAAAAACTAGGATAAAGGAAAAATAAAAAGCGTACTTGAACTTACCTACAAGGGTGAAGCTCATGAAGTTGTGTGATGTTGGATGTGTATAAAGAGAACACACTGTGAAGTGTGAATCTATAAGATAAAACAATATTAGATCAATTATTACTATATTCTATATCTAAAATAAGAATGTACAAAGCTGGGTAAGAGAGAGAGGAAGAGAAAGAAATGAATACACCTCACTAGGTATGTGAACCAATATAAAACCTATTGTATTGTTGAGTGATGTTGGATGATACTGAGTAATGATGGATGATGTTGTACTAAGAGTAATATCATGAATAGAGCTGAGTTCTCAATTCATCATGAGTGGCTCAAGAATATAAAAGCTAACCCTTTTTCTCCATCTTCACCCACTACGTGAAGCTAGGTGGTCATACATGTGTTGATCAATGTTTGGACTATGTGTCCAATCCCTCTAAGTAGGTGGCTCAAGAATACAAAGGCTACATAAACCTTTGGATCCATCATTGCTCCATGAATTGAAGCTATAAATTGATACTGGTATGAAATGTGTGTCATATGAGATGGCTCCTGAAGCCCATGAATGTTCTGTAGTCTGAAAATGTTGGTGTGGATAGCCAAATGTATACTATAAACTAGGCCACTCTTGGCCACTCCAAAATATGGAGATTAGGTTTGTATGAAAGCCTCTTTGAAATTGTGCACTAGGCTTATATAAAAGCCATTCTAAAATGTGAAGGTTAGGCTTGTATGAAAGCCACTCTAAAATGATGTCAACCACCTCTAGAGGGAGTAAGGCACACAATTGTTGAGAGTACTTGGGTAATATACTAAACTTGGAAAGAAAAGAAAACAAATGTGCCATGCACATTACCCCTAATCACTAGTTTCTAGAGTATGGATTATGATCTATAAGTTATACCAACTATCGTATCTGAAATTGGAAGTGAGATCCATCATATCATGCATGATGCCCCCTATATCTAGATTCTCTGAGAAAAGGTGTACTAAAAACTACTAATTTTGAACTGATCTAAAAGTGTAAAAATGTAGCTAAACCTACTTTTTTGCTTGCTTCTAGAAAATTTAGTTTTTCTAATGTTTGGATAGGAGCATCAAAAATAAGACACCCTAGTGTCTGGTGTTATTGTCCATGTCTAGTGTTATTTTCCTTTGTGGAAATTGAAAACTATTTTAGAATAATCACTATTTTTTTGGTCTATTCTACCTAGTTTTACCTCTCATTATTGTTCTAAGTATTTTTAAATTGATTTTTCAACTGGTAGGAGCTTTGATCTCTATGATAAAACCCCTATTTATTTCCCCCTCTTTTGATGGTAGGAATGAAGACCCTACAATGATTTCCCTTAGAAGAAAGATCCCTACAAGTGTGTTATGCTATTAAATACATGATATATCAATGATGATCGATAAGATATCTCAATATATAGCATAGTTTTTAAAGGATATTATTAGATAAATATGGGTATTCCTAGATAGATATAACAATCAAATAGTATGTGCAATGTACTAAATTGAAACTAGAACTAGAAGTCTGGTTAATTTTTAGTTGTTAGTTGGCAAGGAGGGATGGAAAATGATGTCCATCATGGCATCCAAGATATTAATATAATGCATGATGTAGATCATGGAATTGTGAAAAATGAGAATCAAATAATCAACAAGCACATAATACAAGAAGAAAGAAGTGTACAAATAAACAAACAAACAAAGGATATGGGCACATGTCACTCAAACTAGAAAACAAGCATACAAGGCATGTTAAAATGCCACATACACATACAATTAAAAAAAAGCAAGGTTAGTGTGAAATCCACAATAATATAGAAGATTACAAGCAAAGGACATTGGCAAATGTCCTAAGACACACACATGAATATAAGCAAAGGACATTGGTAGATGTCCTACAACACATATAGGAGATAAAACAAGAACTGATAAATGCAATCATATCTAGCTATGCAAATCAAGAAAGAAAAGCATGTAAAAATTGGAAATACAATCACATATAACTAATCAAAGTGATAATGTGAAAGTATGCAAGACATGGTAATACAAGACTAGGTATATGCTAAAAAATACACAAGTGTTATATACTAGTGAAATGTTGATAGTGTAATCTGTGTAAGCTATTAAACAATATACATCAACATGATAACTACAGTGTGTGGTGTAGGAATGACATAACCTAGATGGTGTATTCATGTAGAAGATTCCCCTATTGGGTATATATATTGATGTCTTGAATGTAGAAATATGATGCCCCCTCAATGGGTAGAGTGAAGAAATCAAAGAGTTGGATGTCACTGCACACACTCAAAGAAGATCAAGTGAAGCATGGTAATGTAGATAAATTGACAAACAATAGTATATAATAGCAAATGTAAGTCTAACATAGTATTAAAAATGTAAATAATGGATAATTCATACAATCAAAATGTTTTTGGTGTTTTGACATATTTTAATGTTTTTGGAATTTTGATATATTTGAATGTTTTTGTGTTTTTGATATGTTGTATTATTTTTGTATTTTGAAATGTTGTATTGTTTTTTTTTATTTTGAAATGTTATGAGCTATATACAATCAATCACATGAATACTATGTAAAAGAATTTGAAAAGAAATGATATATAATTAATCATAAGAAGATTATGTACAAGGCCAGCTGAGAAAATATGTACAAGTAAATAGAATAAGCTATGTATAGTAAGTTGGGAAGGAATGATAATAAGCGATGTATCTCATGGGAGACTCTTTGCCATGGTATCTTGTATCAAATAAAGGAATCATTTATAATTATCAATCATGAGGGAATGGATGCAAATATGACTTTGAATATTTGGATTCATTATAGGTATCTTGGAAATCATAATAACCTGTATTAGTCCACTCATTATTATCATCTTGATTTTGAACCAATAGAATGTTGGTGTTGACTTTTGTTTTATATAGATATTTTGCTTTGATAAATTATGTTTATGAATGATTTGCCTTAGGATATTCAATAAATCCCAAACTTTGGTCAGAAATATTATCAACTGCTAGAATAGGAGTAGTGATGCCTTGAGCTTGCTTGCCCAACCCTTAACCTTGATAATCACATTATTGTAGATATTTTTGACCAAATCCATACTGATTTGAAAGTTGAGCCTCATTTTGGAGAGATAGATTTACATCTTTTTCATGCTTTACATGTGCTTGTGGTACTATTTGTTTCTCTAATTTTGCTTTTTGTTGCTTTGGTAACCACTTTTGTATTGTTTCTGAATTTGACCATTTGTGAATGTGTTTCTATGTTACTATAGATTGTTTAACTAATTTACCTTGTATAGGGTCCTTGTTTGTAATTATCTATTGTATTATTTTTGTCAATGCTAAACATGAATATGATTTATGCCCATGCATTATATGATTTTTACAATAATATCTGGATATGTGCACTGGATGTAGAAGAGGTAGTTTGATCAAGTTAGATTTAATCATTTGCCTTAGTGCCTCACTTGAACTCTTGTTTGATCTTTGAATGATTTTTAAATCACTAGTTGTAGAGTTACTTTATTGTGAATTTTGAAATTTAAGGTGGATTTTTTATTTTAATAAGCAAGTAAAAAATAAAAAAAAATTAGGAAAAATTAGTAGGAATTTTACCCTAAGGTTTTTAGGTTTTTTGTGTAGAAACAAAGTAAGTCAGGTTCACCAAATGATTTAACCTTTTTGGGAATATTTGTGTATTATTCCTAATTTAGTTAAAGGGTCTGAGTAGTAAAATTAGTAAATAAATAAGCAATAATTAAGCTACTAATTTTTATAATTTGATTGCAATTTAAACTTTTATAAAAATAGTAATAAGGGAAAGAAAACAAGACTTAGCTAGAAAATAACTGATATAATTGAGACATAGGCTGGAATTCATTGTGTAGGACTGAGACACTATCACAAATCAGGATATGGCCTTCATTTTATGATTGGATAAAAGTGTTAAAAATAGGACACCCTAGGTTCTGATGCTATAGTCCACTTCTTCCACTATTGTCTAGGAGACCTGAGCTTTTTGGATTTGTCATCTATAGTTTAGTTTAGACTGGGTAGTTTTAGTATAGTTTTACTTAGATTATCTAGATATAGGGGGATCATGCATGGCATGATGGGTCTTACTTCCAATTTTAGATTAGGCAATTGGTAAAACTTTCAAATTAGAATCCATGTTATAGACACCAGTGATTGAGGCAAATGTGCAGCACACATTTGCCTTCTCTTATTTCCATTTTATTGTATTAACTAGGTATTCTCAGTAATTATGTGCCTTATTCTATTTGTAGGTGGTTGGCATCATTTCAGAGTGGCTTTCATATAAGCCTAGTTCTCAGTTTCGAAGTGGATTTTACAAACCTAATCTCCACCTTTTGGAGTGGCCAAGATTAGCCTAATTCTCAATACACATTTGACTATTCACACCACATTTTTAGATTATAGATCATTCATGGGATTTATGAGCCATCTCATATGACACACATTTATACTAGTATCAGTTCACAATTCACACTTAGTGGGTAATGATGGAGCCAAAGGACTAGCTAGCCTTTGTATTCTTGATCCACCTACTAGAAGGGATTGGACACATAGTCCAAACATCGACTAACACACACATGATCACATAGATTCACTACATAGTGGGTGATGATAGAAGCAAAGGGTCAACCTTTGTATTTTTAATCCACCCTTAGGGAATTGAACACTAAGCTTTATTCATGATATTACTCTTGGTACAACAAATACCTATCATCACTTAACATCACTCAACATCACAATAGGTTTTGTATTAGTTCACATACCCGATGAGGTGTATTCATTCCTTTCTCTTCCTTTCTATTTTACCTAGCCCTTATATGTTCTTATTTTAGACATAACGTGTCTAGTAAAAACTGATCTACTCCTTATTTTATCTTGTATATTCACACTTCATGATGTGCTCTCTCTATGCACACTCAACATCACATATCTTCATGGGATTTACCCTTGTAAGTAAGTTTAGGTATGCTTTTTATTTTTCATTTATCTTAGTATTTTCCTTTGTTGCATCACTAGAATAAAAGGGGGTAAATGTAGTCATATAAAATGTCTAAATTGGTAGTTTAAGTGTGGCTTGTGACACCCCATCTATAGGTATTTTTTACAATTTCTTGTGACCCTTATAGATACCTTTTTGCTCATTACCAGTCATGTAGAACCTTTTAAACGATCATTCCACCTCAAATAGATAGTATTCCCTATGCCAAACATGTTCCCCTAGGTTTCAAGCCTGTAGGATAGGAGTGCCCCATTTAGACTATAGTACCCAATAGAGAAGTGCCCCATTTTTAGTGGTCCTATACTTTCACCCAATGAAACCAAATTCAGGTTTACAATAACTTCCTAGTCCTACACAACCATTTTCAACATCTGTATCAACCACCTCAATCTATTTTCTAGCTAAGTTATATTTATTACTATTTTTAGAAAGGTGAAAAAGATAAATAATTGCATAAATTAGGACTGTATTTATTTCTATATTCTATACTAATTTATCAATCTAGACCCTTAACTAAAATAAGAATAAAACTCCATTATTCCCAAATAAGTTAAATCACCTCTATGATTGTAGCACTCATCGAGAGATGGGATCCTACTATGAACACCTTCCTACTATCAATTGGTGAGATGATGATCTTGCCTAAAGATGTACATAGAATCACAGCTTCTATTCTAGCGTGATCTGATCTCCACATAGAGAGAGAGAGGAGAGGGAGGACCACATCAAGTTATTATATAGAGATGATAGTGATTGGGTCTGATGTTATGCTACTGGATTTAGCTACAACACATTATATGTGAGGGATCTAGGAAAGAGGAGACTTTTGATGATGCTTATGATGGACATCTCTTGCTTTTCCCTTATTCACTTGAATACAGGGAGGTTCCCATATTTATTGTTGGGGATTCTAGTCGAGCTACTACCAGGGTGAACTGTGTTTGTCTAGGTACCTATTCTCTTAGTATAGAAATATAGGGAGTTGTGAGGATTCAAGGACCACAAGTGTCATGGTATCAGTGTCAACTTTTCTTCATTGTTGGGCCTATGATCACATTCAGGTGTTGAGGCTAGTGGGGCTATTGTGGATGGGCTATACTCTATAGATTTATTGATTGGTTTTATGTGATAGAGAGTTGACTTTGTTACTTTAGATGTAGGGGGAGATGCCCATGATGTTGATTGGTTCAGGGGTACACTAGATGCACTAGTGATTGAAGATATCACTTAGAGACCTTATATTCAATTTCCAATATCTCATGGCAATAGGAGGTATACATTGTCCTTACAGAGCTACAAATGGATATTTGGTAGGTAAGATGGGGAGGTGGATCTTATCCCTTTTGATAGGGTGCATAGATAATTTGGTCTAGTACAAGGTATTCCACATGCATTTTTGAGGTACAGGCATGAGGACTCAAAGATTCCCCAAGGCAGAGAGGAGGAGCCATGACCATACAGGACCATCAGGCACATCCCCATGGCATGATACCTGGCTATAGTTGAGGAGATACAACATTATGAGGCTATAGTTTTGACATAGTATCTATAGGAGCCCCATTGGGGTGAGTAAAAAGCCTATCAAGTGGTGCCAATGTGTTGATACTAGGGTAGTGGGTATCATTTGTATGTGGACAAATAGGTATTATAGGTAGATAGGTACAACGACCTAGTGGTGCACTAGGAGATAGTGGTACCCCAGGGGCATGACATAGCTTATAAATTTTATATATTACTATATATCATATTGATTCTGGCTTGCAAGTCAATGCAATGAGATGTAAATTTTGAGAGAGACATGTCTATTTGCTTGTACACATTATTATGTTATTTGGACTCATGATATATATATATATATATATATATATATATATATATATATATATATATATGATCTTTACTTATGGTGTATGATTTGTGTTGATGTTATATTGATTATGGATAATTCTTATGTTATGGATGCTAGAAACTAATGTAGATTTAGTTAGCTAGACATGAGATGGATTTTATTTATGCTTATGCTTCCTATTTACTTATGACATACTAAATTTTAGTGAGTTTATACTTCATTATTTAGATTTAGACATGTGGTGGAAAATGCTTTATTGTTTTATTACTCATGGATGTTATGGTTTTATTATGCTTGTTATGGTTGTGATTATGATTATGATGTTTCTTATGACACACATGGATATGCCTATTATGATTATGGTTGTTGTTATCTTACTTAAGGTAAAGTACATGAGGTAAGGTAACTAACAACCCTAGATGGGAGAATAGAGAATATAATCAAGAGATAAACACCATAATGAAAATATCAACTAGCCATGATAGGATAAGAAGAGGGCATGATGCTTCTTCTTTGAAAAGTACTAGAACAAAACCTAAAGTTGTATTGGTTTAATGAACATAAGCCCTTCAAATGCTTCACATTAACATTTTTTAGTTGGGTAAAAAGGTTTCTTGACCATATAATGCTAAGTAAGATCAAAATCCATTTGTTATAGTGTATAAAGGGAAGATGGATGAAAATATAACCCTTATGTGAGTCTAGCATGCCTCTTCTGTAGGTGTTCAAAGAGTCAGTATAAATAAGTCTATGTCATACAAAGTGTAGACTGATCGATGCGGGAAGTCTACTTGTGAAAGTTGATTGTGGTTTCCACCATATTTTATTATGTCAGAATAGATTGTGGCTTTCAAAATGAGTTTGATTTTGTTGTGATTTTGAAAATGGGTTTTTTTCTTTATCTTTGTATATGGTAAATTGATCGGTACGAGAAGCTTCTAATAAATTGTTGTGTTTTTGACAAATGCTTTACTCAGCCATCCTTAAAGGGAGTGGTCTAAGCTTATTTACTTTGTTCAAGGCTTTTTGAAAGTTGTCCTTCAAGGGAGTAGTCTACCTTATAGTTATGAAATTTTAGTATGCTTATGCAACTGTCTTTCAAGGGAGAAGTCTATGAAATCTAAGAATGACCCATGATTGTTATTGGTTTGGATTTTGCTTGTTTGATTTGTGCTTGACATAGATTTGTTTATATAGGCTTAAGAGTTCACCTTTATGAAGGAAAGACTAGAAACACAAGAGGTTGATTAGGTTTAAATAGGTTTAGGTGACAATGATCATGGGAATCCATACCAAGAAAGGGGTAGAAAGTACCATAAGAATCATGTCATGAGTAGAGTTGTGGTACCCATTTATTCAAGATTAGGCTATGACTATGACCTATAATCACATGATTTAGTTTTAATTAGTTGCCCCCAACATAAGGAGATGAATTTAATGTGAAAGTAAGGGATGAGTTTAAGTTAAAACAAAAGGTGACCTTGATCCTTATTAACAAAAGAATGGAGGTAGATGTGAAACATTGAAGGGCTCAGGTTTTGGGTGGCCTTCAAGAGAATATAACTGGTAAGATCCTAATCCATACTTATGGGTTATGATATAGGGTCTAAGCCAATTGAAAACAAACTTTACCCACTTATTTTTCTTCATATTGGTGACATTTTGATTTTCCTTTAGGATGAGGTCTCTGATGTTGAAATCTCACACTTTAAAGTATTTTTTATAGGCACGCTTGATGATAGAAATGAAGATGGTTAAGGGTAGCTAAGTGACACTCATTAAGTAGCTCAAACTAAACTAAATGATGCTGATGATAATCATCCTCAGTAACAAGATATTATAAAGATATGAAAAGAGAGGGTACTTAGACTTCAAAAGGAAAGATGACCTCTAATCCAAACACAAGAGAAAAGGGTGTGGTACATTTTGGGGTTATAATGTTAGTATGATATGTCCATAAGGAAAGGGGATATGCAAATGCCAAACCTAAGTAGATACATTGACCATTTTAGTTAGCATGTTGTTAAGAGTTTTGGTAGAGGCCTCAACTTTTCCATTCGCTTGAGGGAGATAGGGTAAGGAAAAGCTTAACTTAATGTCGAATGCATCACGTAGACCTTAGACTTGGTTGTTTTAAAAATATTTACCATTATCGATGATAATATTGTGAGGAACACCAAAATAATAGGTGATATGATGGTTGATAAAATCAATAACCTTCTCCACCTTGGTTGAGACTAAAGGAATAGACTCTACCCACTTGGTAAAATATTCAATCACAGTGATGATAGATTGATGCCACTATGAGGAATGGGGGTTAATTTTACCAATAAGGTCTAGACCCAATTGTGATAAGGGCCAAAAATTGGTGGAAACATGAAGACTATGGCTAGGTGCATGGTGTAAATTGGCATGTTATTAACACTTAACACACTTTTTCACATAATCATAGAAGTATTGATTAAGGGTAGGCTATTAATAGCTGAGGTGAAGGATGAATTTAGCCATAGTGAGGCCATTTAAGTGTTCCCCATAGATACCATCATGTGTTTCCCTAATAGCATGAGAGGCTTCATGACTATGTAGGCAACAAAAGAGGAGGCCATCAAAGCCATGTTTATAAATAATTCCTCCCATAATGGTTTAGAGAGAGGTACTTAGGATAAATTCTCTTTGAGAATTCATAGAAAGGCAAAAATTAATGATGGAAAGGTTAAGGTAGTCAAATGTTTACTGATACCAAAGGTCAGGTTAAGTCTCTTTGACATTGAAAATGGTGAGAAAATCCAGTTTGACATAGGATAGCTAGGTAATCCTATGGATAATGAGAGATAGCTTAGAGTTAGAGGGTGTAGAGGGGATCTGAGAGGTGAGGTAAGTCATGGTATCGATGAAATTATTATTAGATCATGGGGTTGACTGGATGTGGTAGTGTTTAAATTATGACAAGATCTCACAAACTAGTTACTTGTACTATTGTAGAACATCATTTTTAAAATAATAAGATCCATTGATTTGATTGACCACAATTTGGGAGTCATAAAAGATATTTATTATTTTGACTCCTAGGGATAAGGTGGTATGAAGGCCTATGACTAGGGCTTTATACTCTACCATATTATTGGTACACTCAAAGTCAAGATTGAAGGAAAAAGGAAGAGGTTTACCATCAAAGGGAATAATGATGATACCAACTCCCCCACCATGTTGATATTTTGATATATCAAAAAACATGGTGACTTGATAGGTGAATTCCACCTAAGAGAGGGTCATGATGGACTCATAAGGGAACTCAAGAGGAGGAGGTTGGTTGTCTACTAACGGTGCTTCAACCAATTGGTTAGTAATGACTTGTCCTTTCATTAACTTTTTTTGAATGAAATCAAGGTCAAAATTCACTAAAAACATGAGCCATTTGGCCATACATTAGTTTTTTTATGGCTTGGAGTGCATATACTTGAGTGGGTTGGTTTTGGTTATGACATAATTTTTATGGTTAAGCAGGTAGTGGCAGAGCTTGGTGGCCACAAAGACTAAAGATAGGCAAATCTTCTCATTATCAGTATGCCAAGTCTTGTACTCTACAAGTGTGAGGCTAATGTAGTAGATGACTTATTCTGTATGTTGTTCATCCTGATGAGCAAGCATTTCCCCTAGGGAGTGGTTGGTGGTAGAGATGCAAAGGTAGAAAGGTTGGTCATCTTTGGGAGGGGTGAGGATAGGTGGAGACAAAATGTACTCTTTAATGAATCAAAGGCATTTTGACAATCACTATTCCACTAAAAGAAACATCCTTATTCAAAAGGTGGTGGAAGGGTTGACATCAGTCTGAAAGCTAGGAGATAAAAGGATGAATGGATTAAAGCTTCCCTTGCAAACTACAGAGTTGCCTAAGGTTGAGAGGAGGAAGCATATCAAGGATGGATTTGATTTTGGTAGGATCAAATTTGATCCATGAAGGGAGACAATAAAACCTAGAAGTTTTCTTAACAAGACCCAAAAAATGCACTTCTTGGGGTTTAGTTAGACATGGCAATGGATAAGCTACTTAAAGATGATCTTGAGAATGGCTAAATGATGATTTTGGAGTTTGGATTTTTTGAGAAGGTCATCCACATAGTCCTCTATAATATTTTGGATAAGGTCATGGAAGATATAAGTCATATCTTACACCAATTTTATTTAGTCTGAAAGGCATGAATCTATATCAAAAATTTCCCCATGATGGTTACCAACTGTAGGCATCCAATTCCTAACCCCATTTGTGTTGAAATTGTCAATCTTAATGGAATTGCACTCAAATGCACATTTTAGGTCATAATCCATAAAACATGCTAAATGGTTCAAAATTGTCATTTAAAAGTGCCAATTTAGGTCAAAGTATCCCTAAATAGGGTAGTCCAATTTATGGGCCAGCTAACTTTGGTCAATTCATTTTGAGTCAAAATGACTATTTCACTTTTTGTGCTCTAGATCACTATTTTATCCTAATTCATCGGTACACATCATGTACCTTTGTTATTTGTTATTGTTAACATCCTAAATGGAAATATGGTTTCAATGCATCTAACATCACCTTATAATTCTTCTTGAGTCAAATTATAACTAAGTAATATGACTTTTTGACCATTTTGATTAATTGAAGACCAATTTTTAAATAACTGCACAAATATTGATTAACCTTGTTTAAGGATAATTAATCCAAATCAAGAGTTTAAGTGGATTTTACATGAGAGTTGTTGAATATTTCTTTTTAAAATTTGATTCTTATTATCTGCTTTATCAGGTGACCTCCTTTCTTGGGAAGACATCCCTAGGCGATAAATGCCACAAATATCAGGATTATGGGTCACCCATGCCTATTTAATGCCTTCCATGCCTCTTTGATTCCCCTTATGCTAAGGTCATGATGAAGATAATTATATATTTAATTCCAAATATTAGTATTATCCTCAACCACACATCATATCAAGATGGATGGTTCAGGTTGATCCTGACTAATCTCAAAAATCTATAAATAGAGAGGCCATGAACATTATTTCTAAGCTATTTTGCTGCAAGGTTATTATGATCAAACATCTTCAAAGATTGAATATTACAAAGTTATAATGATAAATTGTTTCCAAAAGATTTTTCATTAGATCATATATTTTGTTTTCAAGCTTCATTGATAGGCTAGTTTAGTGATTTGGAATCATGAGCCTAGGTTTTATGGAGTGTTCTTGAGGCATTGGAGGAGCTTACCACCATTGTTGACAAAGACAAGGATGATTGATCAAGGGATAACATGGTTTTGATCCACATGGGTATGGTGAATCCATTTAGGAAGGTAATATGGTGGTGCTTTCTTTCATTTGTTTCTTGCTATTCTTTGTAATTCCCATAGGAATAAATAGGCTTGGTTAGTTAGTTCTTTATGCATGTTTCATTATTTATGGACTAATGATTGAATAACTTGCTTTGTAATCCTCTCTATATCTTGGCATGCCTGGTGGGACTAGACGCATCTCACAACTAAAGAAGATCACTTTGTAACTCTAAAATATCATTTAGACCTTTAAAACTTGTGAAAATTGATTTTTTAACTTTATTTTGTCATTTTTTGTTTGCCATAATTTTACATAGTAACCAACGTCGACAGGAAATACCGACATCGATTACCTAACTTCACTAATGTTGATAAAAAAAACTAACATCAATTAGATCTCGATTAACTAGAGTAACTGATGTCAGCGGTAATAACCAATGTCCGTCACTATGTTTTCTAAAAACACAAACTTGAGAGCTACTTTTCCAAAGTTTATTATTTCAAGCTAAAAAGAGATTCAAAGATAAAGAACATGCTAACATTTTTACTATAGGACCAAACTTTTAATTTGATAAAAACATGTTTAAATCACCTCTTTCATGCTTAAAAATCAATTAGGAACTTTGTTTTGGTGTTGAAAAAAAGAATTTAGATGTTTTGGTGATTGTTTCCAAAGTTTGCAACTAAGACCAAGGGGTCAAATGAACACCACCAAAAATTTTATTTGGGTTTTAAAATTGAATACACTTATCAATTTTTTTTTGCAATAGTTATTTAATTAGATTTTGTTTGGAAAAAATAGGTATGTTGCATGTATGCTCTTCCATTTGTACCTTATAGAAACCCCTTGGAATAAAAAGTGTCATTCCTATTGCAAATAGCCTAGTCCAAGGCTTAGAAATAATGTCACCTAAATCACTCCCCAAAAACTTGCCAAAGTTTGGGTGATCTTGAAAATGACCCTAAAGTCTTTCTATTTTATGCTTTCTTTATTTTCATGTAAACTTGGCTTGCGAGGGGGACGTCATTACCTCCCATGGGTTCTGTAGGGAAGCTTTGACCCAGGGTTTCACCTCCTAACATTGACTTAATTTAAATCCTTTAGAGTTGCACATGGGACATATCTGCATTTGGACATCACACTACACTAAGCGAACAATAAGATGTAGTGGTTGTAAAAAGGACTAGACCTTTTTACAACTAGCTAATGCCACGATCACCCAATTTCCATGCTTATCTTTTGCATCATTTGACATGAAAGTCATTGTGCAATTGATTCCCCTAAAATGATCAAAACCTTGCTAGTTTAGTCAACCCCATTTTTCCATACCCTTGCTAGGATTTGGATGATTATACTTAGTATATTTTGGCCATTATTTGCTTGGTATGATTTGAGGCTAAAACTTGTTTGTTTGTTCATAAGCCATGTCAAAATCATGTATTTGAGTTAACAAGGGTAGTGTTATGCTACCCAAATCATGTCAAAATATTTTGAGCCTTTTATGTCTTTTGAAACATAGTATTGATCACATCATTTGAGTATGCTTACACTGTTAGGCTGCTCAATTTGTTTTATGACTTGTTTACCATTGTATCAAAAACCATTTATTTCAAATTATTTTGTGTATACCAATTAGGCATTTATCTTATGTCATCATGTTATCCAATCTTGTCTAGCTTGTTTGGTCCAATCTTAGTCTTCAACATTGCATTTTCAATTAACCTTGTCATGTTTGGATCCAAACATTGATTGATTTCTATTTACGCATCAATTCGTGGGGTTGGTACATAAATATTTTTCTTTTGGGTTGCATAGATTTGATTAAATGATTACCCAATTTTGAACATTATTGATTGTTTGTTTGTTTGAGTACTTATCCTCATCATTTTTTGTGACTTTGTTTGGTAAAACACAACCTTTCTTCGAAAACCTTTGATATTAGACATTTGACATTAGGTTGTTTTATTCCAAATCTTAGCATAAACTAATTTTGAGATGCATTCCCACCCCTTTGACCAAGTTGAACCAAATTTTAACCATTTATTCTTTGGATCATTTTTCAGGGTTTGCAGAAATTTAAGTCTTTTTATTTTTGAAGCTTTCTTCATTAAATGCAAATATGTCTAGCTACACTTATGGTACAGTCATGGATAAACCAAATTATGATAGAATGGCCAAACAAAATGACTTTTATAACTTTAGTCAAGACCCCTATGGTGACAATATGGTTTGTGAGACATATTTCTATCCACCTCACAAAAATTAGTCATGGGAACACAGTCAAGATCCAACTCACAATTAGAATGATTGGGTTTATCAAGAATACTTGAATGTTTTAGCTTGTGTAAGTAGTCAAATTCCATAGTGTACCAAGGTTACCATTTTATAACCTCCTCCTTTGGTTTGCACGACTAACCAAACTAAGAAGTGTACCAAGATTACCATTTTAGCAGCTCCTCCTCTGGTTTGTATGAGCAACCAAACTAAGAAGCATCCATTCATTACCATTTTAGGACCTCCTCCTTTGGTTTACATGAGCAACCAAACTAATAATGTCTAATATTTACCATTTTAGGACCTCCTCCTTTGGTTTGCATGAGCAACCAAACTAAGAAGCATCCAGTTGATACCATTCTTGGCCCATCACCAGTTTTTAATGAACCTATTATTAAAAACCTCCATTTGATGAACCAATTATTTTTGATCCCTTCTTCAATATTCTAATATTTGGAGGGTCCATTATTTAACCACAAACCATTGTTCCCACTAAACCAAATGTTCCCCACTTTATAAATTCTATGCTGATCTTTGAGCCTAAACAAAAATCATTACCTCTTCAAAATCCATCTTATGAGGATGTTCAAAGTTGATCTTTTACAACCAATTGTGAACCAAAATGAAAATGTTATTGTTGAAACACCCATTTGTGACAAGATAAATTTTGATAAGTTACCTATTCATATGTTACCTATTTTTAAAGATCCTCATCTCCTTGACAAGCCACTCTCGGTAGAGTTATCTCTTGATCTTTTCCCACCCATTGAGGAGTCTCACTTTGACAGACATGATTTTGTCAAGACATCCCTTGAGAAATTCCCTCTTTTTGAGGGGCTTCACTTAGATGAGTTAGTATATGTTAAACCCTTCCAAAATGAATCAGTTTTTATTGAGTCCATTATGCCATCATGGGCCATTGTCAAAAATTTAGCATTCAATAGAACATTATTAAAACAACCATATCAAATGAAGAATCAATATTAGATTCAGGTTTCATTTTTGAACCGACATTGGATTTAACATTAGAAATAGAATTAACATCAATTATGACATTGGATTCAGAGTCCATTGTTTCAGAATCAGAGTCAAAATAGATTATAATATTGGTTGTTACAACATTGATTATAATTTCCTTGCAGATCAATTTGAATATATATGTGATCCTTCTATAGTTTTTGAGGATGATTACTTCAACATCAACACAACTTCCCCTAGTATATTATATGAGGATTGTGCTGCCTTTCACCATACCATTATTACCACCCAACATGGCCACATTATTGACATTCCACCTCCCATAAGTGTTGATTAGGAATGATAGAATCACACTTTGTTGAACTGTGTCCATGGTGACATATAAGTTGAAGAAGAACAAGGAGGCCAAGACCACATTTAGAAGAAGAAGAAGAATAATCTCCTAGTGAAACCTTTTTGGAGGTGCTAGGGGATAAGCAAAAATCAAACTCAACATTTTTTAGTGACACCTTTTTGAAGGCACTAGAAGATAATCAAAGTCAAATGTTAACATCTCTTTGTGAAACCTTCTCAGAGGTGATATGGGATGATCAAAAAAAATTCATTGGTGAAAAACTCATCGAGGTGCCAATAGTTGAGCACAAAATTTATTCATTATTTACTAAAGATAATATCAAAAATCAAATCAAATAGCTTCCAATCTACAACATAATCAGATAGTATCTACTCTCAAGATCAATTAACAAAATAATTTGATGGTCCTATTGAGAGCATCTTTAGAGGTCTTTGGCCCTACCATAACCATAATTATGTCAAATACGACATCAATAATATTACATATGACTAAAAGTCCTAATCTTCATTTGTTTCCCCACCATTATACATTCCATTATCACCCAACTATTTATTATCCACTTATCTCATTTATCCTACCGTTATTTACCATCACTGGTAGCACTTTCCTTTATCAAGGTTATAAGGATATTTTATCTCAACATTTGAAGGAAGTAGAATAAAAAATCTATGAAGATCACAAACACATTATTGAGATCCAGATCAGCAATAAGTTCTTAACATAGTAGTTGTTTTGAAAGGGTGTTAAATAGATCATCATTGTTGTTGTATCACATATTGACTAGGACATGCATCTCCCTATCAACAAGAGAAACAAAACCATTCTTTTTCTAGATTTCACCCATTTTCCATTACCATGTTTCATCTCTTGAGGACAACCCTATAGACCCTTTTTAGGCATTATTATACCATTGAGATCCATGAACCATGTTGTTTGAACTACATTGACTTGAGGTCCTTCAGGACTATGTAGGTAGTACTCAATTTTTATTGAGGTCAGCTCGGTCACTCTTTTTCCATGCTCTCACCATTTTGTGAGCAATTATTAAGTTTAAATGCTCTCACCATTTTATGAGCAATCTAAGCCAATCATCTCTTAGGAGAAAATTTGTCACCACTATACCTAATTTTATTTTGATCATTTCATTATACCATTTTTTATATCATTTCCATTCCTATCTAGACTAAAGCCTAATTTTTAGTCATCCTACCCAATCTTGTTTTGCTCTTGGTTCATTTGGTTCTTCTTGCACTTTTTATGAGAGAATTCCAATAAAGTTTCAACAATCAATCTAATCTGTGTTTTAATGATAGTCTATGAAAGTAGTGTGATAGTTAATTTGGAAAGATATCTTTCACCCTATTCACCTATTAAGTTTGTTTATGTAAACCTGATTATAACCACCTATGGGTAAATCAGTGTTTCACTAGTCTTGCTACTAATTATAAATACCTATAGGCAAATTAGTATCATTGAACTATGTCATTGTATCTTAGTTATAACTACCTATGGGAAAAATAGGGGAAACACTTACTTATCATGCATTGCCACATCACTTTGCCATTGTTGTTTTCATTTGACTGGCTATTTGATGGATTTGAGAACTTGTTGAGACCTAGTTGTTTTTCCTCGCCTTTTATGTGGATGAAATTAGTATGACTTGAGGTCATTTTAGGACTATGTAGGTAATTCTCAATTCATGTTAAGGTCAACTCAGTCCCCCTTTCCATATGCTCTCACCATTTTGTGAGCAACCTAAGCTTCACTCTCATCGATTTGTGACAATGGGTTGTTGCAGCTAGTTTAGTTGTATTATTGAAACATCTACTCTCAGGATGTGCATATTCTCAACTAGATGGCCCCACCTTGTACATATTTTATCCCAAAAACACTAAAAACATTAGAAATACTTTGAAAATACCAAAAACATCAGAACATGATCCATAAAAGAATAAAAACATTGTCTCACACTTTTATATATGTATACATTCCCATTCCAGCATCCCATGCTCTCATCATATGAGAAACTATTAAGTTTGAATGCTCTCACCATTTTGCAAGCACATAAACACCAATTCATTTCATCTTATCCCATGCACTTACCATCTTACAAGGTCATTCTTTCTCATCTAATTAGATTCTTATTTGCCAAACCATTCTTATTTGTTTGTTGTATATTTCATTTATTCTATAACATTAATCATGTTGTTCTGATAATCATTTTTTATTCTATCCCATTTCTTAGGAGAACTAAATTTGGCCTGAATTTCATGTTGGAACATGCATCCGTGAAACTATGTAGAAATCATCCACTTGTCTTATACATCTGGAGTCAGCTCGGCCAACCCCTTCCTTTTCTTCTCTTCCCCTATTTCTTCTATCATTGTTTCTATTTAATTAGGGAACAATTATCATTGTTATTTGTTATGATGTGGTGAAAAGTAATGTCTCTACCACACATGCATGAACATTTATCTTTAAACCGCACTAACTTGGTTTTTTGTTTGTGTGTGTTTAGTTCTATTTTCCTGGTGTTTTATTGTGCTTTCGCACTTCTCCTTTTATTTCTTCTCTTTTTCTCTTTTTTCTTGGTCCTGTGTTTCCTTGATTATTTTTAAGTTTGATTTTTCTTTTCTCTTATGTGTTCAAAAATACCTTAATGGTCCACATGGATCTTGATTATTCATATCTTGGTCTCATGTCGTTAAGATGTTCTTGCCTTTTGTTTTTAAACATTTTTTATTCCTACTTAAGTCTTAATAGATCATATCTTGATTTCAAGTTAGGTTCATTTATGTTTATCATTTTCTTTGTTTTTTCTTTTTTGTTTAAATGTAAATCATTGTAACTCTGGTTTTGATCATTGTTTTACCATTATCTTTAGTTATAGATATTCACATTTGAACTAACTCAACACAATTGGAATCTTATGTCATTCTAAGTTATTCATACTTATGATGCCTAATTTATTTTTCTATATCAAGCACTTTGTGCTGAGGTCTCTGTTAGGTTGTGGAGCTAAAAGCTTCACTGATGCAGACATGGAGGAGGTCATTGGAGGAGGTTGCTGAAGTGTCACAGACACTGGCGTCAATCAGGCCAACTGACGTTGGCAGGATTAGATAGGAAGAGCAACCAACGTCAGTCAGGGATCGGCCGGCATCAGTCACCTCCAGGCAAACAGGGACCGATGTCAGTCACCTGTGTGGTTTAGAACTATGAGTGTTATGGATAGTTAGTTAACAAACCAATTGTTTGCATCATGAGAGCCAATTTTAGACTCAAAGCTGTAGATCTAATTATTGTAATTAGGTGTCTAATTATTGTTTGCATGAGATCTATATAATAGACTCATGGGCTATATTGTAAGGCATTCTAGTTTGAGTTGAGAAAAGTTAGCTCCTTCTCTGTGTGAAGTGAGCAAGGGTGTTCCTCCTAGTTCCACAGTAGTGCCAAGTGTGGGTGCTAGTTTTGGAGAATCAGAAGGGTTCTTCATGTATGTATGATCTTTGTCAGCAGGTGTGCATGGCTACGTTAGGAGATCTACATGGTAAGTAAGATCATTAATCTACAGGTGTATGTGTGTGCATGATCCAAGTTTGTAGATGTGCAAAATCAGATTGATTTGTAGGTGTGCAAAATTAGAGAGGATAGCAACACAACAGGGAGCAGTATCAGGCAGGATCTACTTGGAGTACAGTGTGTACTCGATTATAGAGCAAGAGAGGAAGGCAAGGTAGTTCCTTCCATAAGTAAGATCATTTGGGTTGTAGGTTATTGTAGTTTAGGGGATATCTACTTGAAGTATGATTATGTACTTGGAGTGCGTGGAGCACTTATGAAGTGCATGGAGCACTGGTGTACTGATAGTAGTGGATATTGACTGGTTGGAGGTGAACACCAACTCTGTGTTTGAGTTGTGTGTTGGGACCGTAAGAGAGAGAGCTTTGAGGAAAGAAGTACTGTTCACTTGAGGTGTGGGAAGCCTTTGAGAGGTGGTGAAGAAGAAGTGGAATCTTCTTTATTGTATTCTTTTCTGGATGAGTATTAATACAAGTTGTGTATTGTCTCTCATATTTTGTGTTGTTTCTGGTTTCTAGTTACTTGTTACTTTTGGTTAATTCTGCATCTTAAGTTTCTTGTATATGGTAATCAATTATGTGCTTCCTCAGGTTCCTAACAGTTGGTATCAGATCAAGGTTGTTGGCTCATAGCTTGATACCACTAACAGTTGGTATCAGAGCTAAGGTTGTAGGGAGCAAGTTTTGTGTTTGGTTACATGTCACTCTCAGGGGTTTTTGATTGAGTGGGAGTATAGCAACGACAGAAGAAAGTAAGCTACGAATGGAGAAATTGAATAGCTTGAATGGTCACTTACGGTATTATGGAAAGAAAGAGCAGGTAAAAAAATATTGTTGGTTGATAGTAGATCAGCATGAAGGAACTGAAGAAGCAGATATTGTAGGTGTTGTTGCACAAGATGCTCTGGGATGTTTCTTGGATAAAGTTGAATCTTGGTTAATAGATTCTGTTGCCTCTTTCCATGCAACCCCAAGTAGAGGGGTTGGTGAGCCTTGCCAGATTGTTGGCAAAGGGGAAGTGTTTCTAAAATTGCAGGCGGCCAACACATGGGTGTTGAAGAAGGTCATGCAGGTCCCAGTCTTGAAGATGCGGCTAATTACTTCAGGAAAGTTGGGTGATGAGAGATGCACAAGAACTCTCATAGTGGATGCACTTGAATTAGCTGGTGGTAAGAAAGTAGGTATCCTTTATCTATCTACTTATATTACTGTTTCCACTTCTGTTGCACAAGTGTGGATTTGTAGGCTTGGTCACATAAGTGAGAAGGGAATGGACATTCTTAAGTCAAAAGAGAAGAGTTCAGCTTCAGAGAGCATAGACCGAGATTTTTGTGAGCAGTGGGATGCTACAAGAAAGGATTGTGTTTCTTTTAGGAAAAGGAAGACTGATGTATTTGATAAACTTAAGAACTGGAAAGCCTTGGTGTTCTTAGAGGAGATGACAGACAGAGACCAGTGGCTGGGGTTGGATACTTCTGAGTAGGGTAGTTTGGACATGGATTTTGATTCAAAGGAGCTCACGGGTAAAAAGTCATCACTCACAGACATACATAGGTACCGGCATTGGTCAAGGGTAACTGAGGTCGAACAGATAGGTGCCGACATTGGTCATGTGCAGACCAGAGAAGTCATCAGTGTCAGGCAGGTGGAGGCTGATGTCAGTAGGATAACTAGCATTGATGACCTGGATAGTCACATGGAATCGATGTCGGTCGGATGCAGACTGTGTAGTGACCGAGGTCAGTCACTGAGACAGATTTTGGGTGGATAGCAAGCTGTCAAGGAGTCTCAAACACCCATGGAGAGGACTAAAAGTGTAAGTAAGCCTCAAATTCATTATTCCTCTTCTTTATACTAGTTGCTGATTACAGAGCAGGAAGGATCCAGGAAATAGTGGGAGCATGGCATGAACAGGTTGCAGGACCAAGTGGGAGATTTGGTAGGGTTGCTAGTCGAGATGAAAGCACTGAGACGAATGGATGCCTTAGTTAAAGAATAGAGAGAATGGACACATGAGATGGAAGGCCAAGTTATATGGTCTTGAGGAAGCTGTAGAATAGTGGTACAGGTTTTGACAGGTGGATGACAAAGCAGGGCTTTAGTCAATGTCAGTGTAACCATTGTGTTTGTCTTACTAGGTGGATGATGATAGCTACATTATCCTATTACTGTATGTGGATGGTATGCTAGCTAGCAGGTTTGTACATACAAGGTTTTACTGAGCTAAGGGTAAGGTTAGTTCAGTGGCATGTCATGAGGAATTTAGAGCAAAAAAATTCTTTGGCATGGGAGACATGGAAGATCACATGTTGATTTTGTCTCCAGTGGGAGCTGATGTGAAGAAGGTGGTTGGTGAGGTTCATTACGTAGGATGCAAAACCGGAGCACACTAAGGGCTAGACAGTTCAGTGTATAAAATCACATGAGGTTTGGTATAGACCTGAGTTTGCCCAAGTAGTGGGTGCTGTCAGAGAGTTAGGAGCCAATTTGGGGAAGTGGGTTCTTAGGTATTTGAGAGGGACCAGCAGCAAGGATTCATGCTATGCAGGGTCAGGACTTCACTACATGGTTTTTTAGGTTTGGATGTGGCAGGTTACTCAAATGACAGGAGGTGCACCACAGGTTGTGTGGTGGGTGGTCTTCAGGATCGATCTTGAAGAGGGATACAAGCCAAAAAATAGATTAGATGGGGTATAGGTACAGGTACAGTGCAACTATTTATCTCTAAGTGGGAGATTGTTAGGTTATAGAGCTAAAAGCTTCACTGATGCAGACATGGAGGAGGTCATTGGAAGAGGTTGCTGAAGTGTCACAGACACCGGCATCAATCAGGCCAACTGACATTGACAGGATTAAACAGGAAGAGCAACTGATGTTAGTTAGGGATCGACTGGCATCAGTCACCTCCAGGAAGACAGGGACCGATGTTGGTTGCCTGTGTAGTTTGGAACTGTGAGTGTTACAGATAGTTAGTTAACGAACCGATTGTTTGCATGATGAGAGCCAATTTTAGACTCAAAGCTGTGGATCTAATTATTTTAATTAGGTGTCTAATTATTTTTTTGCATGAGATCTATATAATAGACTCATGGGTTGTATTATAAGGTGTTCTAGTTTGAGTTGAGCAAAGTTAGCTCCTTTTGTGTGTGAAGTGAGCAAGGGTGTTCCTCCTAGTTCCACAGTAGTGCCAAGTGTGGGTGCTAGTTTTGGAGAATTAGAAGAGTTCTTCATGTATGTATGATCTTTGTCAGCAGGTGTGCATGGCTACGTTAGGAGATCTGCATGGTAAGTAAGATCATTGATCTGCAAGTGTATGTGTGTGCATGATCCAAGTTTGCAGATGTGCAGAACCAGATTGATTTGCAGGTGTGCAAGATCAGGGAGGACAGCAACACAACAGAGAGCAGTATCAGGTAGGATCTACTTGGAGTACGATGTGTACTCGATTATAGAGCAAGAGAGGAAGGCAAGGTAGTTCCTTCCATAAGTAAGATCATTTGGGTTGCAAGTTGTTGCAATTCAGGGGAGATCTATTTGAAGTATGATTGTGTACTTGGAATGCATGGAGCACTTGTGGAGTGCGTGGAGCAATGGTGTAATTGCAGTAGTGGATACTGATTGGTTGGAGGTGAACACCAACTCTGTGTTTGAGTTGTGTGTTGGGACCGTAAGAGAGAGAGCTTTGAGGAAAGAAGTACTGTTCACTTGAGGTGTGGGAAGCCTCTGAGAGGTGGTGAAGAAGAAGTGGCATCTTCTTTATTGTATTCTTTTCTAGATGAGTATTAATACAAGTTGTGTATTATCTCTCATATTCTATGTTGTTTCTGGTTTCTAGTTACTTGTTACTTCTGGTTAATTCCGCATTTTAAGTTGCTTGTATATGGTAATCAATTGTGTGCTTCCTCGGGTTCCTAATAGTTGGTATCAGAGCAAGGTTGTTGGCTCATAGCTTGATACCACTAACAATTGGTATCAGAGCTAAGGTTGTAGGGAGCAGGTTTTGTGTTTGGTTACAGGTCACTCTCAGGGGTTTTTGATTGAGTGGGAGTATAGTAATGGCAGAAGAAATTAAGCTACGAATGGAGAAATTGAATAGCACGAATGGTCACTTACGGTGTTATGGAAAGAAAGAACAGGTAAAAAAATATTGTTGGTTGATAGCAGATCAACATGAAGGAATTGAAGAAGCAGATGTTGCAGGTGTTGTTGCACAGGATGCTCTGGGATGTTTCTTGGATAAAGTTGAATCTTGGTTAATAGATTTTGTTGCCTCTTTCCATGCAGCCCCAAGTAGAGGGGTTGGTGAGCCTTGTCAGATTGTTGGCAAATGGGAAGTGTTGCTAAAATTGCAGGCGGCCAACACATGGTTGTTGAAGAAGGTCATGTAGGTCCCAGTCTTGAAGATGCGGCTAATTGCTTCAAAAAAGTTGGGTGATGAGAGATGCACAAGAACTCTCACAGCAGATGCACTTGAATTAGCTGGTGGTAAGAAAGTAGGTATTCTTTATCTATCTACTTATATTACTATTTCCACTTTTGTTGCACAGGTGTGGCTTTGTAGGCTTGGTCACATAAGTGAGAAGGGAATGGACATTCTTAAGTCAAAAGAGAAGAGTTCAGCTTCGAAGAGTATAGACTGAGATTTCTGTGAGCAGTGGGATGCTACAAGAAAGAATTGTGTTTATTGTAGGAAAAGGAAGATTGATTTATTTGATAAACTTAAGAACTGGAAAGCCTTGGTGTTCTTAGAGGAGATGACAGACAGAGACTAGTGGATGGTGTTGGATACTTCTGAGCAGGGTAGTTTGGCCATGGATTTTGATTCAAAGGAGCTCGCAGGTAAAAATTCATCACTCACAAGCATACACAAGTACCGACATCGGTCAAGGGTAACTGAGGTCAAATAGACAGGTGCCAACATCGGTCATGTGCAGACTAGAGAAGTCAGTGGTGTCGGGCAGGTGGAGACTGATGTCGGCAAGATAACCGGTGTTGGCGACCTGGACAATCACATGGAACTGACATTGGTCAGATGCAGACTGTGTAGTGACCAAGGTCAGTCACTGAGACAAATTTTGGGTAGATAGCAAGCTGTCAAGGAGTCTTAAATGCCCATGGGGAGGACTAAAAATGTAAGTAAGCCTCAAATTAATTGTTCCTCTTCTTTATACTAGTTGCTAACTGCAGAGCAGGAAGGATCCAATAAATAGTGGGAGCATGGCATGAATAGGTTGCAGGACCAAATGGGAGATTTGGTAGGGTTTCCAGTTGAGATGAAAGCACTGAGACGAATGGATGCCTTAGTTAAAGAATAGAGAGAATGGACACATGAGATGAAAGGCCAGGTCATATGGTCTTGAGGAAGCTGTAGGACAGTGGTACAGGTTTTGATAGGTGGATGACAAAGTAGGGCTTTAGTCAATGTCAATGTAACCATTGTGTTTGTCTTACTAGGTGGATGATGATAGCTACATTATCCTGTTACTATATGTGGATGGTATGCTAGCAAGCAGGTTTGTACATACAAGGTTTTGCTAAGCTAAGGGTAAGGTTAGTTCAGTGGCATGTCATGAGGAATTTGGAGTAGCAAAATTCTTTGGCATGGGAGACATGGAAGATCACAGGTTGATTTTGTCTCCAGTGGGAGCTAATGTGAAAAAGGTGGTTGGCGAGGTTCATTACGCAGGATGTAGAACCAGAGCACACTAAGGGCTGGATAGTTCAGTGTCTAAAATCACATGAGGTCTGGTATAGACCTAAGTTTTCCCAAGCAGTGGGTGCTGTCAGAGAGTTAGGAGCCAATTTGGGGAAGTGGGTTCTCAGGTATTTGAGAGGGACCAGCAGTAGGGATTCATGCTATGCAGGGTCAGGACTTCACTACATGGGTTTGTAGGTTTGGATGTGGCAGGTTACTCGAATGACAAGAGGTGCACCACATGTTGTGTGGTGGGTGGTCTTTAGGACCGATTTTGAAGAGGGATACAAGCTAGGAAATAGATTAGATGGGGTACAAGTACAGGTACAGTGCAACTATTTATCTCCAAGTGGGAGATTGTTAGGTTGTGGAGTTAAAAGCTTCACTGATGCAGACATGGAGGAGGTCATTGGAAGAGGTTGTTGAAGTGTCACAGACACCAGCGTCGGTCAGGCCAATCGACATCGATAGGATTAGACAGGAAGAGCAACTAACGTCGGTCAGGGATCGGTCAATGTCAGTCACCTCCAGGCAAATAGGGACCGACGTTGGTTGCTTGTGCGGTTTGGAACTGTGAGTGTTACAGACAGTTAGTTAACAAACCGATTATTTGCATGATGAGAGCCAATTTTAGACTCAAAGCTATGGATCTAATTATTATAATTAGGTGTCTAATTATTGTTTGCATGAGATCTATATAATAGACTCATGGGCTATATTGTAAGGCATTCTAGTTTGAGTTGAGCAAAGTTAGCTCTTTCTGTGTGTGAAGTGAGCAAGGGTGTTCCTCCTAGTTCCACAATAGTGCCAAGTGTGGGTGTTGGTTTTGGAGAATCAGAAGGGTTCTTCATGTATGTATGATCTTTGTCAGTAGGTGTGCATGGCTACATTAGGAGATCTGCATGGTAAGTAAGATCATTGATCTACAGGTGTATGTGTGTGCATGATCCAAGTTTGTAGATGTGTAGAACCAGATTGATTTGCAGGTGTGCAAGATTATGGAGGACAACAACACAACAGGGAGTAATATCAGATAAGATCTACTTGGATTACGGTGTGTACTTGATTATAGAGCAAGAGAGGAAGGCAAGGTAGTTCCTTCCATAAGTAAGATCATTTGGGTTGCAAGTTATTGCAATTCAGGGGAGATCTACTTGAAGTATGATTGTGTACTTGGAGTGCGTGGAGCACTGGTGTACTGGCAGTAGTGGATACTGACTGGTTGGAGGTGGACACCAACTCTGTGTTTGAGTTGTGTGTTGGGACCGTAAGAGAGAGAGCTTTGAGGAAAGAAGTACTATTCACTTGAGGTGTGGGAAGCCTCTGAGAGGTTGTGAAGAAGAAGTGTCATCTTCTTTATTGTATTCTTTTCTGGATGAGTATTAATACAAGTTGTGTATTGTCTCTCATATTCTATGTTGTTTTTGGTTTCTAGTTACTTGTTACTTCTGGTTAATTCTGCATCTTAAGTTGCTTGTATATGGTAAGCAATTATGTGCTTCCTCGGGTTCTTAACAGTCTCAATGTCTTAACATCAACATCAACTCTGATGAACAATTCTCAAGAACACTTTGTAAAACCTAGGCTCATGATATGGAATTAAGATTCTAGGTAGCATCCATTTTAGCACTCAAGTCTATGATTAGATTTGCATCTCTTTGCATAAATTGTGGGTCTAATCAATTCTTGGTCATTTTTTTCATCATTCCTCATTCCATTCTCTCCCAAATTTGGGTGAACTACATTGGCCTAAATTTCATGTTAGAACATGAGACCATATAACTATGTAGGCAATGCTCAATTTCTATTGAGGTTAGATAAACTATCTCCATTCTTATTTTCATCTCTTTCATCACTTTATGCATTCTCATATGCTTAGTTTTATATGGATTTCTAAGCTATTACACCATCACATGTACATTTGCACTTGCTCACTTTAACCTATCTTTTCGATTATATCCTTGAGCTATTTTTTCTTACTAATTACCCATGTTAGGGAACAACATCTAAAACACATCCAAATAAAATCATCTCTACAGGGGAAAAATCATTCTTTATTCTTTATCAATGATCAAGATTCACCCTACTGGGCACAACTATTTTATCACGATCAAATCTACTCTACTGGGACACTTCTTATTATATTCTCTTTAGAGACCCATGCTAGTGGTGCTTCCCTTCCTAAAGTAGAACATTCTCTCATTTCCTCTAGTTCCAATATCTCCACATTAAATCCCATGATGCCAATATTTTAGTGTGTAACTTGTCTCGAGATTGATCAATGTTGTAAGCGTGCAGCTTGTACTCTCAAATTGGGTACATTTACAGTGTGTCCCTTACATTTATGGATTATATCTTTCCCATTATCCCCATCTCTAGGGCCTATTATACTCTTAATTATATTTTTATCATTGATGGTAATCATATGTGCAAGCATTAGCTCATGTGGATGTGATCTATTCCATGGGTTAATCTCTCACTTTCTCTCTTTTCAAGAGTCCATTCATTTCTTCCATCCTAGTATGTCCTCTCAAGGGGGCATCATGGGTCTATTCCAATTTATTCTTGACAACTCTTTTCTTTAAAAATATGTTGCTTTGCCTAAATTCCTTGTTACACCTTCTCAAATAGGGTAAAAATGTAGACATCCAATTCCTAACACCATTTGTGTTGAAATTGTCAATCTTACTGAAATTGCACTCAAATGCACATTTTAGGTCAAAAATTATAAAAAACACTAAATGGTTTAAACTTGTCATTTACAAGTGCCAATTTAGGTCAAAGTATCCCTAAATAGGGAAATACAATTTATGGGCCAACTAACTTTGGTCAATTCATTTCAAGTCAAAATGATGATTTTGCCTTTTGTGCTCTAGATCACTCTTTTCTTCTAATTCATTAGTACACATCATGTACCTTTATTATTTGCTATGGCAACATCCTAAATGGAAATAAGGTTCTAGCGCATCTAACATCACCTTTTAATTCTTCTTGAGTCAAATTACGACTCAATAATATGACTTTCTGACCATTTTGATTAATTGAGGACCAATTTTTAAATAATTGCACAAATGTTGATTAACCTTGTTTAAGGATAATTAATATAAATAAAGAGATTAAGTGGATTTTTCATGAGAGTTGTTGAATATTTATTTTTAAAACTTGAATCTTATTATCTACATCATCAGGTGACCTCATTTCTTGGGAAGACATCCCTAGGCCATAAGTGCCACAAATATCAGGATTATGCATCACCCATGCCTAGTTAATGCCTCCCATGCCTCTTTAATGCCCCTTCTTCCAAGGTTATGATGAAGATAATTATATATTTAATCTCAAATATTAGGATTATGTTCAACCACACATCTTCATCTCAAGATGGATGGTTCAGGTTGATCATAACCAATCTCAAAAATCTATAAATAGAGAGGCCATGAGCATCATTTCTAAGCTATTTTGGTACAAGGTTATTATGCTCAAATATCTTAAAAGCTTGAATATTTCAAAGTTATAATGTTAAATTATTTCCACAAGATTTTGCATTAGATCATAGATTTTATTTGTAAGCTTTATTGATAGGCTTGTTTTGTGATTTGGAATCATGAGCCTAGGTTTTATGGAGTGTTATTGAGGCATTAGAGGAGCTTACCACCATTGTTGACAAAAACAAGGATGTTTGATCAAGGGATAACATGATTTTGAGCCATATGGGTATGGTTAATCCATTTAAGAAGGTAGTATGGTGTTGCTTTCTTTCATTTATTTCTTGCTATTCTTGTAATTCCCATAGGAATAGATAGGCTTGGTTAGTTAGTTATTTATGCATGTTTCATTATTTATGGACTAATACTTAACGAACTTTATTTGTAATCCTCTCTACACCAGTTTTTGTTATTAAATTTAACTAAAATAAGAATGGATGACCAGAGTGGGGGGCACTATTCAAAATCAAGGTGTCAATGGGAAACTATATGAGAGATCAGGAGAGAGATGAATATGACCTAGATCTTGATATCTTAGACTAGGGTTGTGCTTGATTGTTTTGATTTTGGAGTGTCTTTGCTAGATGAGGCCATAATCCAATTTCATTTTTGAGGTCAAGGTGTTTCTCTAATAAACATGCCCTTTGGAAAATTTTCAAAGCTGGGTACCATAGGGATTTCCCTTTATGGCATTGGTGAATTTTGGGGTTTATTTTGGTAGATCATTTGTTTGTTGCAAGTTTCTTTGATTTTTGGCAGTGCCTTGTGAGAGACAAGGTGTTTATTTTGAGGAAACACTACTTATCCTAGTCTAAAATTGATATCAGTTATGTTTGTAGAAACTTTGTGCTAGTGGGTGTTTCTATGGGCCCTAAGGGCTAGATTCATATATTTGGTTATGACTTGGTTGATCTTGGTTTATTGATTCACCTTTCATGAAGAAGGGTATGAATCTCCTTTAGTCTTACTTGGAAAGCACATTCAACTATTTTAGAGTGTCATAGTACCAAATGTGTTTGGATCTCAATTGAGGCCTTTGTTCAGTACAGACTCAGGTTTCTAAAAGGCTTATAATAGTTAGTGTTGACCCACATCAAAAGGGGAGCCCAAAAGTTGTTTATTTTAGTGGAAAGGTGGAGATATGGTCTTACTAAGCCTAGGGCATTGAAGATTAATAATGGTGAAATATTTTGGGATAGAGCCAATTTGAGTCTTTTGGATGAGTGTGTGGATGATAGAGGAATCCACACCCACTTCATTCTAGACTGCATGATCTTAATTTGGGTAGATTGGATTTGACTAGTTTGGAAAGATTTTACCCTATTTCAATCTAGTTTTTTATTGTTGGTTGGGGAATTTATCCCTTATTTTTAAAAAACCCCATGATCTTAAGGAATGGATACTATTTGAGGGATCCAATTTAGTTATTATCAAAACCATATGCTTGCATAGATTAACAAGGCTCAACCTTTGTATATGATTAATTATGAAAAAAAGGGTGAACTCTATGTAAAGTGGATCAAATAAAAAAGTAGGGATTTGAAATCGAGAAGCATGAAATGGGAAACAAGCTTAGATGAAGTAAATGATGGAGATCCAAACATAGTGGGTAGTCAGAGAGGATGCTAGGCATTAGGGTTTGTACTTAACACTATGGGGTAGAAAGGTGATGTCTCTGTGCTTGACTTGATCCCTTACCATGAGGATATCTCTTCTCATTAGATTTTATGCTTTAAAATTCTATTGTTTTATGGTGAAGACCTTGCTGAGGGAGAGACATGGCTCTTTGAAAATGCCGTAATGGAAGCTCCCAAAAGTTTTAACAAAGGCTCTCATGTGTTAATATTTAAAGCTCTTGGTGCCATAAAACATTGGTCCAATCAATGCCTAGGAGGTATAGATGAGTTTTTACTCATTTTTATTTTATTTATGACTAAACACTTTACAATGAGGAAAAACTCAAAAGACAATTATAGGTTTTGTTCCAGCCTTAGCAAAATATTTTAGGTTGGGTTTTTTTTTTTGTTATAAGGCTCTAGATATATGTTTAGAAAATTTCATGTAGAGCATGTTTCATTTACAGTTCTAGGGGCTTGGTGTACAACCTTTTTTAATTCCTTTTTATGGTTTGGTTGATCTTTATTTATCGAATCACCTATGTGGAGAAGGGATTAGAACTATATAAGGGTCTAGGTTTTGATTGAGACCCCATTTGAATTAGAGCCAACTCACATTAAAAGGGGAGTCTAAAAGTGGTATATTCTATTATGGGATAGTGTTGGTTTGATTACTTTAAATGAGATTGTGGAGGATAGAGGAACCTATAACCATTTCATTCTGACATGCATGATCATTTGGGCAAATTGGATTTGTCAAATTTGGATTGATTTTACTTTATTCTAGTTTGGTTTTGTATTGCTGGTTGGGGAATCTAGCCCTGAACTTTATAAAAAAATCACTCGATATTAAGAAATGGATACTAGTTGAGGGATCTAGTTTAGACCTAATCAAAATCCTATGTTTATAACATCTGAAGATTAAAGGTGAGGTGTTTATATGTACTAATGATGGATTGGTCAGTGGACTAGAAATAAATTTTTAAAATAGAAATAATGAATGGACATCTGTGTATGAATATTGGAATAAAAATCATTGACATTTAGGGTCTATAATCTTTTGCTAAGATTCAGCTAGGTATGGGTTATTTTTCACTATTTATGGTTTATGTTCTTGTTTGTTTTTACTTTGTTTATGCTTTGGTTAGTTGTGTATCTTGCCACTATGGTGGATTTTTGTAATGGGTAGAGTCCCTTGCAAAACTCTCTTTTACCCTCAATAAAAAAAATATCATTAAATCTATTTTTGGATAGTAAAATCTTTTGAAATAATTTAAATACAAGGAGATTGTTCTATTACACAAAATTCATTTTAGTTTCCTTTATAAAAGCATGCTAATACAATAAGAACACACCCTAGAAAAAAATTATACCATAATTTTGATAAAGAGTTTTTCAAGGAACTTTTTAGAAGACATTATAAGGATTTTCACTTTTAAGTAGTTCTAGTTTTTCCATCAAATATACTATATTCTACAAAAAAAACATACATACATGGTTTTCATAAACTAGTAATGTCATTTATTTACAAACATTATAAATTTAAGAGCATTAGATTCATTCAATGCAACCCTCATAAGGAAAAACACCACATAATAGGGTTACAGATGCAAGTACTTCAATATAGTTCATCAAACGATGTAGTAATAAAACACCCAAGAGATATTCCTGCATACAAAACCATCTCAAATCTCCAAAATATTTACTTTCAGTTAGAAATGGCCATTGCCAAGATTCATACAAGAAGGTAACCATGAACCAAAGAATAAATGAAGTAGATATCCATATCATAACAAAAAATCAATCTCTATAATTTCATGTATACATACCAAAAACTATTTAGGGTCCAACAAACATTCTATACAATATAGATGTTCATGTATATCTTTATGCATATGCTTGTACATTTGCATATAAATTTATACATGCATGGAATAAATAAAAACATTAAACATAACTCACATCCATTTCCATATTCCACATTAGGATTTTAGAGGAAGAGATAAAAATAAGAACCAATTCCCATAAAAGTTTTGAATCTAGAGAAGGAAGTGATATGTCTATAAAAATAATTGTAAAACTGATGGTCGAGGAAAAATCTCAGCATTAGGGCTATTTTAGGCAAAGCATGATCATTCCTCTTTTCTCCTTATATTTCTAATCTCTGCATCCCTCTCTCCATCATGTTACTCATTTCCCTTTTTTCTCATAATGTACAACAAAATGTGCCCCAGATTCGTCCAACAACCCAAATTTATTATTCATTTTGAGAAAGACCAAGGCTATCCAAAATGATTTTTATAGCCTTAAATAAATACATAGACTAAATCCAATTTCTAGACCCAATAAATGCGAATTAATAAAAGTTTTTCCATGTCATTTGTTCATGTAGGCCCACATGTCAAACAAAGGTGTACACCCAACTATATAAGCTTCTAAAGTAAAATTACATCAAGCTTGAAGGGATTTTCCCCAAATTTGCACCTTTTACTTAGTCAAAACCCTAGGCATTTAATGAACAAGATCAAAACTATTAAAAAGCTTTGAATGATGGAGAATAATAACTTTTAAATGTTTTACCAAATCAACCTCTATGGTTAATAGTCCAAGCCAAGATTTTTTTATGGCATTGGACCTTATCAACCCACATAATCAAAATTTAACATTTTAAAAAATCATTACCAATAATCAATGGTCATGGTCTTATGGCACCTTTAAAACACACACACACACACACACACACACACACACACACACACACACACATATATATATATATATATATTGTAACAAATAGTGTCATAAGGTCCATAGTTGACCTTAATTATAAATTAATAAAACTTTCTCATGTCTTTAAACAAAACTCAAATCCATTATTTCAAGTCAAGTCAAGCATAAAGGTATTGAATGTAATGCACAACCTTCTGAGTTAATAGTTTAAGCTAATGTCTATAACCGATAATGAGTAAGATCAAGATATAATAACCATGTCTCCATATTTAGGATATTTGGTAAGACATGGTGTCAAATACTTATTTGTCATAAAAATTCAATGGTAAAGGGTTTCAAATTGATTAGTGACCCCATACCTTTTCTTCCAAGGGGAAAGCTCCCTTTTGATGATCAAATAGATGTCAAATTAAAATTCATCACAAAGGGATGTGAAATGGCCAGGACAGGGGATGTCAACATAAAATAAATGGTAAAAATAAATGAAATGATGTTTTTTCAACCACACTACCATCACATACTATGGACATGCAAGATTTAATTAATATATGCAATTGTTGCAAGTAAAAATTTAAATTAATGAATGTTGACTAACTAGTGGGTTTGAAGTGATTGAGTTTCACCAAGACCAAATATTTTTGTAGTAATTGATAAGTCAATAGCATTGCCAAAACAAGGTAAAAAATTATTCCCAACCATATAATTCATTGTGACATTTTGTAAAATATTTAATTTTATTGAATGAATTTTATTGTTGTTTCTAGCTTTATAAATTCTATTAAATGAAGTTTATTGCTATTGGTAGGCAACTGTTATGGTATCATTATTTTTAAATAGGAACATTTTAATAATTGGATAAATAGATAGTCAAGATTCATGAAAATTATATGGTGTAGATTTCTTGGATGGTCTTCTAAAAAGTTCATTTCATATATAAGAAATGCCTATCAATGTAATAATCACATTTAAAATGATATTTTTTTGGTCAAAAATAATTGTAAATAGTAATATCATCTTAAATGAATTAAAGACCTACCTACATGGATGATAATATCAACACTAATCACACTAGAAGAGCATGCTGAAAATTCAATTATAATTGGTGATATCATGTTCCTTGAGTTTCAATTGCCCAAAAAACACTTTTCACCCTTATAACCAAATAAATAAGAGTCTTTAAAATATTATCCAAAAATTTGATTAAATGTTGATAAAACTAAAACTACAATCATGGAATCCAAAATAAAACTTGCAGTATAAATTTCATCAATAACATCGATTAGAGATTTTTTGTTTCTTCAAATATCATTATTTGATCTTTAATATATTGAAATAAAATCTTAATATTGAATAAAATAATTTTTGGACATTAAAAAGTGTATTATGGTTCAAAAATTAGCTAAAAATATGTTATAAAGTTATATATATCACCTATAGCCGAATAACATTGATCATCATTTATAGTTTCAAAATATTTAAATTGTTTATCATTAATAACTTTAAACTTGAGATATACTATGTAAGTGTATTTTCCTTGTGAAAGTAGGTATGATGTTGTATACACATAATTTTTGTATGATGCTTGTTATTGCAATGTATTTATTATTATTTTTGTGCATATTGAACATTGGTTAAAATTAGGGTCTTATTGGCACTTGTCTATATGTTTTCATCCTTTTCCTTCTTCTCTATGCAATCCCGTGGTCATCTGTTCTATGATTTTCCTTTTTTATTTTATTTATTTTGTGCTCGTAGGCATGTTTTATTTATTTTTCCTTTTATATTTGGTATTTATTAATTATTTTTCCTTATATTTTTGTGGACCTTTATACCCTTCCTCACATCCTTTTGATGTTTGAATCCATGTATATTGGTTTTCTTAAATTTTGGATAGAGTTACACACAAAAATTACCTGACTTGTTTCATTAAATTAATCAAAACAATACTATATAAATATATAGATTTGTGCACTCCTAAAAATAAGGAGTCAAATCTAATTATTAAACTCATAAGATAAATCTCAAACCCACATTAATATCACATCTATTATATATGAGAGTAGTTCTAACAACTTGCTATTTAAATACAGTCAAATTATGAAATGGCAAATATATTTGCCACACATGTGAGAAATAACACATGTTTTTCATAAGATTCCACTATTATTGTGAAAATAAGGAAATAATCATATCATGCAAAATATTTTCTCTAAAAACTTTCTTAAATTATGTATAACTTTATCAGGTGTAGTTCTCGAGTTGAATTCCTTAGTTCAAAGACCACTTTTCTAAATTTAATTTAAGATTCACAAACCCCGCAATAGTTTGTGTTGAGTTTATCTCGATCCTATCCATCAAAAATTGATAGTCTTTTATAATTTGATATTTTTAACATGTTTACACAACATGAGATTTATTATAGCACATCACATAAAATAAACTGCAAATACAAGTGCCACTACATCATAGTGTGGTCCCATTACTAGTGGCTAATGAGAGGTAATTATTTTATCTCCTTAATCCATTATCTTCATCCTCTAATGTCTAATATTATTTATTTAATATTTTTAGTCTTCATCACCAATGGCAACACTCATCTAATCTTATTCAATGGTTGATTCTTTCTCAATGATCATATTAGCTTCATTTAATTTTTATTTCAATGTTCCTTTGAGAAGATCATTAGCTCTAAATTTACATTTTCATGATGTGTGTCCTTTATTTTTGTAGTAAAATCATTCAATTTCATCTCTTTTTTAAAAAAAAATTTACGATTATTTTTTAAATATAACATACTTTTCTTTTCATTATCTTTTGATGTTACCCTTTTTTCTTTGGTTATAATATTTGAGATCATATCTTTTATAGATTTAGATGGAATCTAACAAATATTAAACTAACATTGATGTATTTGGAAGACATGTTATGTAACAATATATTTTTCACATCATCTTCATCTATTATGTTGATGTGGATTTATTCACACCATATATTCTCATAAGAAAATCTCTCTCATTTTAGGATCAATGAGAATTCAATCAAAGGCACGATTTGTAGGTTTTAGTTTTGTAAATAACCATTTGGTGTAATAAAAATTATCATATTTAATGTTTACTTTAGATGGTTTAGATATAGGGGGTGCTCAACTCTTAATCTAAAATTCTACATGTGGTGGATGGATGGATCTAAACTAAGGTAGTTCTGATAAAAAAAGAGAACAAAAGGGAAAATTTAAGGTAGAAAAGAAGAGATTATATGGTCTAATAAAGATTAAAACCTTCCAAAATGACTTATTATATTAAACTAAGCATATGTCATGAACCAATGTTTATTATGGATTAATTATGAGCATAAAACATAATAAAAAACAATAAAGAGTCTAAAGAAATAATTGAAATATAAACCATTAATTATAATCAAAGATATTTTTCAGTGCCATATTGCTACACACATCTAATGCCACTAATTGTTTTTTAATATGACCTATAACCTAAGATATGATTAAGACTAATAGAGCATTTAATCCAATCATTGTAAATAAATCACATACACAACCTCCTATATATTTATCAATTTAATGGATTTTTTTAAAAAAAACATAGAAATTTGGAAGAAAAAACACATTCACACAAACTTATAGAATAATTTCATAAACTATATTTGATTGCATTAATTATCAAAAATATCCTCTCTTTATGATGTATGAAATTCAAACATATATATCTTTGGATGGGAATCACCTCATCTTCAAATCTCATTTCAATTTTACAAAGTCTAAAATAAGAAAATTTCCTAATTTAGCATGTAGACTCTACATGATTTAAATGTTTATAAATATCAAGTCTTAATTTATATTTACAACTTACATCTATAAATATATAAATGACTATACCCAAAATGGTCACTCTACTGAGTTTGATTAAAACTACTAGTGGAGACTACACTTGAACTAAACTAAACTCTAGTTGTTAATGTCTGACTAGAAGAGAAAAATAAAATATGTTAATATGTCACCTATATACAAGGGAGAGTGACATTGATATACAAATCAATCCTATCTCAGAGAAGATAAATCATACTATCCCTTCCACTTGTTGGTATATTTAAACAATTAGGGTCATGACCAATATGGATCCACTAGACCTAACTAAGGGGTCCCTTACCACAAAAAAAATAACTAGAGAGGGTTATAAATTCTCTATTCAAGTAATAACATATGATAACCCCAGTTAAATCTAACCTAGTGCTCACCAAAGTATATGCCAAAAAATGGAGTTAATAAACATTAAAGTAAACATGCATAAAATAAATATAATTAAGTTAATATAGATATAACCTTAATGTATGGAGATATAAATACATTAAAAATCCATTACTTATGCTAATTCTATCTACTAAAATAGAGGACTAAGAGTTATAGATACTTACCTTGAAGTTGAACCCATCAAAACTCAATTTCTCCCTTGGCCAATGGTGTTTTGCAAGAGGTTGTTATGGTTTTTAAGGATCACTAAGGTAGCAAACTCTAGGATATATGAATTTTCTTAAGCATCCATGACTTTTCCACAATAAAATATTCTTCTCTCTAAGTGTAAACCCTAAGCAATGACTCCTCAAGTAGAATGGTGGAAGAGTAGATTGTAAAGAAGTGCAAATGAATGACTAACTCTATCTCTCTCTAATGAAAATAGAAAAAAGAATGTGTTTATATAACCAGATCTAACCCTAAACTCTTATAAAGTTTTAGCTAGTGGAGTCACCCCAATCAACCTTGTTATTTAATTAATAAAGCAATTAAGTCTCAGATTAGGTCGATCGAGGTTGACCTAATCCTGTAACATGATCATATATTCTAATTATAGGGTTATCCCAGGCTGACTTTGTTTGATAAAAGTAAAAAAGAGGTTTTGGATAAGGTAGGGACTGTTTAAGGTGGTGAATTTCTTAGAGGAGTGTGTGAGGGAGGTGTCAAATCTTGGATAAATGTATAGGATAGGTTTGTGTTAGTTTTAAGTGGTAGTATAGGAATAATAATCTTGTAAAGTACCAATTGTCTTCCCACCCCTTTCCTAGTGTACCCTTTAAGGTGTGAACCTAGAGAGATTGAGACTCGATAGGTTCTTGCAAAAGAGAAAGTATCAGTATTCAATAAAGTTTAAAAATATTGTGTGTATACATATGCCCCACTTAAAGCTCATCATGTGTCATGCAGTTGTAACATGGGATGGTGATTCAAGAAAAGAACATAGTAACACAAAACATTGATCTAAATAAATTTTAGTATTTTAAAGTATAAAATAACTAAAAGTAAATGATTGAAAGGGAATAACTGAAATAAAAATATAATATATGTGTACATTGACTTACCTTTATCACTCAATCGTTGTCTACTATGTTTTTAGTTTTGATCATGGAAGGTCCAAAGATTGCTTTAGACAAACCCAAGGATACAAAACTAAAGATCAAAATTAAACCAACATAAAAAAAGATAAGATAACATACTTAAAAATTTGGTAAGCTAGGGTGATAATGATAAGTTAGGACTAAATGATCAAATAAAAATTTAGAGTAAATCAGGGAACTAAAAATCCCAAGCTACTAAATTACCAAAAAAATCAAACAAGTATACCTTAAGTAAGAAATATAAACAAACCAAATCAAACTAAGGATACAATAAAAATGAAAGTCTAACATCAATGTGAAATTAGTAACAATACTTAAACAAATATGGGAAAGAAATGGTTAAACAACATTGATAAGTGAGCATTAATAATCCTTACTCAATCATCAATATAAAAGTAAATTAAAGGGAAAAAAACGTTGGTGAGTGAGAAGCAACAATCCAAACTCACTCAATAATAGAAAAAGTAAGAAATATAGAAATGGACACAATTGTCTGAAAAAAGGAATGATAACATAAAAATTTCAAATAAAACCAAGGTAATTCTAGCAAAGTAAAATAATGGTGTAAATAATATAATCCATAATCACTCAAGCATGTTGTTTAGTAAAGTTAGTTTAGATTTGCACACCACCAATACACTCTTAAATCTTTACAATACACTTAATTCACATTTAGAGCATACAAGATATTTAATATAGTTGGTATATCATATTCATCAAGAGATGTTACATATATAGAGATAAGGCCCCCTATTTTTTAGCAGCCTATCACTATCTCAAATCCCCCCAATATTTATTCTATCTCCTAACATCTCTCATCCCTTTATTCCCTCACACACACCTATCTCTCTACGTGATTTGTTCTCACAAATCATTTAGACACATAATTATATTATTCTACCTATATTATTATTAAATGAGTTGACAACTCATATTAATAATAATATTACAAAAAAATATAATGTGATCACTAATGTTAAGCTATTCTTAACATTCCCCCTTAGTGTGAACATGGTAAAAACATTATTTTGTACTATAATTATCACCAATAGAACTTGATCATGATTTGGGTGGTTTTCTTATGACAACCAATAATCTCAAGTATGGTATTACACTCAGATAACCAACAACCTACAAATAACTTAGATGGTTTTACACTCAACTTACCACTAACCTATAAACAAACAAGATGGTTTTACATGTGGTTAACCAAAAACCATATACATCATGATGTTAGAGTAGTCTATTAGTTATCATCACTATTTGACCTCTAGTGTAAATACAAAGAAATAATCTCACTTATTACAATACTTGAACATGTATGATCCATCTATTCTTATTTGTAGAAAGTAAAAATATAACTAAAAAATAAGTGACAACTCCATTACGTGGCCCTATCGCTTGTGGCTAATGAGAGGACATTGAAAGTCCTTCTTCCTCTTGTGTCCTCCATCCTCCATTAGGTGAACCTAGTTAAGTTCTTTGTAAGTGCTTGATGTATTCATGTTCAGTTAGGCATTGAAAATTTTTAGGTCAAACATGTTTAGGTTAAGTGTCTGTATCATACCCTAATTTGATATTTTTATGAATTTTTTTATCTTGACACTTGATATTTTGGATGTTGGTTTCAACTGAGAATGCATCTTTTACAATTATAACTTTGGACATGGATGACTCTAAATACTAGATAACAAAACAAAATTTAATATAACAATATACTATAATTTCAAACCATACGACTGGATAACTTTACACAAATGACTTTATTTATTGTTACAATTAGTCAAAATTAATAACAAAATCATGTTGACAAGAAATTAATATTTTAATTTCTTTATAAAAAATTGACTCAAAGACTTTTTTTCTTTTTTTGAAATTGGCATCATAATTGAATATCTAAAAATCCTGATTATAATGACTCTTTTGATAACACATGACTTAATACTAGACTTATAAATTATTAAATCTAAACTTAATTCTAAACACTTTTAACAAATCTGACCTAAAAGACCATGAACATAAAAAATTAAACTTGTATCCTAGAAATAAATACCTAATACTATTGTGTACATTGCATTACTTCTTCATTGAATATTCTAGGTAAATCAATGATGGATAAACAATGCACAACATGAATCAAATGGGTTAAACACTATGTGGATCTGTTCACATGCATGGATACAAAAAATTGAATTCATGAATGGGTATTCCATGATAAAGATCATGCAAATAGATATATTCAGAGATATCCAATAAAATATAGACGCACAACTTCACAGAGAAGAAAGGTGATGAGTGTTTTGGACAGTAATAGAAGAGTAGAACCACCCAATTTACTGATATAAATGTTGACTAGAATCATAAAAAAAGACACTAGACTACTAAAATCTTGAAATGGATCCAATCATTCTTTGATTTTTCTAATATGCATATATCCTTTAGGATTTGATCATTCATAAATGGGTTGATCCAAAAATGAAATCGACAATGTGAAAATCAGTGAAATCAAACATAGATCAGGAGCTATGTTGGATGCTAGTATGCATGAATATCACCCATAAATCAATAAATGAGAATTAAGAACCATTCAAAGATGCTTGACCAGGCTAGAATCTGCATAGAATTGTAGGCATGGTTTGGAAGATTGATCACATTAAAATCCCTCATGCATAAAACTCCTTGAATAGTTAGACATTATTAATGACTAGCATGTTGTGTCGACATGATCAGGTGAACAATTTAAAAGAAACCAAAATCACTTTGAAGGCCAATTTTATACTTTGAACAACTTTTTAATTTCACATCATCTCTCTAAGATATTTTTGGGTTATATTCTCCTACATTCTAAATCTAAAAATGATGTAAACTGCAACATTGTGCATCTTTTTCTTATCTTTCCAACCAAAAAAATGAGACATCAATCCAATATCATATGAGTAAACTGCATTTTTTTTACTAAGAGGTATCTCTTAGAATTTTTATCATGGGATTATTTCAACCATATTCTTCTTTGTCACTGCACTTGGACAAGGATACCTGTTTTGATACTAGATAATAAAATTGGTTTAGATTTGCAAACCATCAACACACTCTTAAATCTTTACAATACACTTAATTCACATTTAGAGCATAGAGGATATTCAATATAGTCAGGATATCATATTCATCAAGAGATGTTACATATATAGAGAAAAGGTATCTTATTTTTTAGGAGCCTATCACTGTCTTAAATACCCCCAATCTTTCTTCTATCTCCTAACATATCTCATCCCTTTATTCTCTCTCACACACCTATCTCTCTATGTGATTTGTTCTCACACATAATTATATTATTCTACCTATTTTATTATTAAATGAGTTGAAAACTCATATTAATAATAATATTACAAAAAATATAATGTGAACACTAACATTAGGCTATTCCTAACACTATTTTGTTCTAAAGATATATAAAACTAGAACAAAGTAGTGTTAGCATGTTTTAAATATGTGAAGAAGAGGGAATATATAAGTGGGGAAATAAATTTAAAATCAAAATTTCCTATCAAGGGGGAATGAAATGGGTGGTGCATAAATGAAGGAAAAATCAAGGTAGAAAAACTCTTCATTGAAGTCAAGACACTTAGAATTAGGTTTTTCAAAACAAGAGGACTTTTGACATTAAGGACTCTGAAGAACTTCTCCTAAGCAAATAAATCTTAGGTTATCAAATTAAGTATTAATATCATCCGATGAACACTTATATGCATAAAAATTAAATTAGACCTACCTTTTCACAACATATTTCCCATTCCTCAGGACCCCTTATAGAGTTGTCAGCTATAAAGATTGGGTACTTGTATGAGAAAGTAGGTAGTACTATAGATTATTTTGAATTATCCTATCCAAATCTACTAGCCTACCACACCTAAATGGACCTCAGCTCTATTATGAGGCCAAATATGGAGTTTGAGCTTCGATTGGAGATAGGAGACGTGCTAGAAATCATGTCTTTTGGTGTGATGTTGAATTTTATATTTTATATTTCCTTTTGTTTTAAATTATTTGACTGGCAATGTTCTGATGGATTTTGATATTCCTCCATATTAATTCAAAGAACCAAACATGAGTGATAAAAATGACTATCATTTGAAAGCTTTGGATTTGGTATCTAATAAAGAGGACTTAGAGAGTATGGTGTCTAAGAGTCTTATTTATTCATGTGAAATAAAAGTGATATATTTAATTCAAACTTGTTTTATCTAAAGTGGAATGAAAGGAAAGGAAATTAAGGGAAAATTAACATGAAACAATTTGAATTACTTCAAATCGTAAAAAATGTGACTATGTAAAAGTGATACAATGATAGGTAAGTATGATTCCCTATCATAATAATGTATGTAAGTATAGGCAAACATGATAACATAGTTTGTTGTGTAATTTTTATCTACAAAAGAAACAAAAACTGAAGTTGAGAATATGGGATCAAAAACTTGTAACCATTTCTTAACATTCTAAAAAGAACACTTTGTTTGGTAAAAATGTTTGAAATAATATGTAGATTTTATGAGGAGAGCATGATCCTATTTGTAGACACTTAAATATCATTTAGTGTTGAAATGTATCTAAAACTTATTAATTATTATTATTAATATAATTTATGACATCTCCCTCTAAATTCAAATAATTGAATAAATCAAATTAAGCAATTATGCACACTTTTAAATTTTTATTTAAATATTAAATATGGATTTTACACCTCACCCAACATATTCCACCTTATTCTCACTTACATATTGACTCATCCCAACCAAAACCACAACTTCCTTAACCTCATTTGAGTCATCCCTTGAGTTTCAAAAAGTTTGACTCATTCTTGGTGACTTAGTTAACCATTTACATACTTCTCTCAACCATTTGAAAAGGTCATCATCCTCATGGATGAAGACAAATTATCCATAGTAGATTAATTGGATCATTTAAAATATATAAAAAATCCTCCATCATTTTATCTTCCTCAAGAAATCTATAAATAAGCAAGAAAACCATCATTTTCATCATCCAGACTTATGCTAATGAAGTGCTATCAAATTCACAAGCAAATCCAAGAAAGTTAAAGCATCCAGAAACCCCTTTTTTCAACAAAACATTTCCCATTTTTATCTTGCATTATAATAATGAGAAACAACATTTTTAAGAGCAAATCAAGTTTACATCATAATAGAGGAAACTTGCATATTTAAGGTATAAGTTTGTGTTTACTATTTTCTTTATTTGTTGTTATATCTTAGATTGAATTTACTGTAGATTAAGATTATATTATTAGTTGGTTTCTTAACATGTCTATATTTATTTCAATACACTATCCAGGGTCTTACACTATAACTCATAAAAGAGAAACCCCAACATCAATAGAAATGATGAAGGGTCTAAAGGTTCATTTTGAAAATTTTGGAGCATCTTGTTTTGCATAAAGGGTTGGGAAATGATATTTCTCATGACATCTCTAAGAAGTGGAGGGATGAAATTTTTGTTATTTTTGGGAAGGAGAATAGGATTTTGATTATCCATGTTCAATAAATGATGTTACATTTGCATCATTTGAGTAGTATCAGATGTTTGTATTATGTTCATTTGTTTCACTATTTGTGCAAGAATTTGAGTTGTGTCAACTAGTGGATTGGGGTTATTAGTATTTAAAGGTGGATTATTAGGATTGGTATGAGGATCATTCCCTAGATTGGTATTAGGGGGTGGATCATTAGGTAGAAGATTGTTAGGGGATGAGTTGTTGATGTTTAAAATATTTCGTGTATGGTTATTGGTTAGGCTTGTGTTAATTTCCCCTACAATGCAATAAGGTGATTTAAAGAAAGAATTATATTGAGAAGTGTAAAATGGATATGATCCATCAATGTCATCAGTTAGATTAATTTAGACCATATTACAGTCCAAAGATAAGGAATGAGAAAAATTTCACCAAGAGTGAGAATCATCTTAGGTAGCAAAGGTAGGAAAAAAATAACATCCCATATATCATCTAAATGGATTAAGGTTGTCCAAAAAGATTTTGATAGGGGATTTCATGATGCCTAAAATAAAAATCTAAGATTATAAAGCAAAGGTGAAAAATATGAGCAAATTTAGCCAAATGTAGAATAAAATCTTCTAAGAGGTACACAGTTGATTGGGTTGATATAGTCTAAATGGAAGACCAACAAAAAATTTGAAAAAAGGACACAGTCTAATCAGGTAACTATGTTCTATGGGGAAGCACTAAAAACCAATTTGTGTGAGACTAGGTCAGATAGAATGACTGTGTTTTATGTAAAATAAGACTAGCCATCTTATGAGAGATTAGGTTGGACAAGATGATTTTCCTATAGAAAGATATAAATTGGAGGAGACACAGTCGATCAGATCGACTATGTTCTAAATATACATATAGTTTTTGATAATTATGATTATAGACAATATAGTGTTATTGTGTAAAATATTTTAAATAAGCAAACAAATAATTGTATTGATCTAGTTATGTCACATAACACAAACCTTGTACCAATGTTGGTTGATACAAGTTTTGTAATATAGCATACAATTATCAGAGAGAAAGCAACAAAAATAGAAATGTTAATCTAAGTGGTCATTCCTAAATGTTTTAGATTATAATAATTTTTAAAATAAATTTGATAGAGAGTTGGCTATAACAAGGAACTAAAAAATCAATCTAAGGATGGTTTCAAGTAGTTAAGGTTGAAAAGGATCTATATCGGTGATGGTACTAACTCAATATTGGGGCCTACCCCCTCACTTCATAATCCCACAACAATAAGGGTTTTGGTTACTTTGCCAATATATACCATTAACCACATGTTTATACTTGGCTAAAAAACCAAGTTGGCTTCCCCCTTGGTGATGAAATCCAGGTAGGTAAACCTTGTGTAGAATTTGTTTAATGTTTTATGATGTTATGTGTTTTGGAAGTGTGTGAAAAATAAAAATAGTGTGACTAAATCGATAAATTAAAGCCTCATATTAGTTTATGTGTTACTCTAAGCAATCAAGAAACAAAAATAAAAATTGAATTAATTACTAATAAGATAAGTTAATTCCTTTATTTGAAGAGTATAGATTCGGTTCAAATGACCATGTATGATAATAGTATAGACCAAAATTGACAAGGATGATGTTGTCTATTGAAGTAAGATCCAAAATAACACAGTCAAATAGGTTGAGTGAGTCTTCTAGATAAGAAAGCAAGCTATATAATTGTGTTGATTTAGTCAACCCAATTCAATGTAGGGCTACATTTTTATAGACTAAAAACTATGAAAAATAGGATTGTAAATGAAGAATATAAATGACTAAGAAGGTAAGAATGAACTTGATAAAAAAATTTAAGATGTTTAAGTTATTGTTTCATACTATGTTATTCAGATGATGATTTTTATCTTACTAAAAAATTTGATTGGGTTGACTGAGTATGAAAACATGTATGTAAAAAAACCAAACTAAGTTGAATTGATTGATCTAGTTACTTGTGGTTTAAGATGACCTATACATAGAAATGCAAAGCCAATCATACTGACTATGTGTTAAACCTGGACACAAAATGTTATATTTTATTGATAGATTTGATCCAGTCCTATAAAAATAAAAATATATTATAAATGAAGGTGTGAAGGAAAATTTACAAGGGTTAGTTCAACATTGAGTTCACTAGAATGTATACAAAGGAAAGTGAAGCTGATCTACAAATTAATCCTATCTTAGAGAAGATAAATCACACTAGCCCTTTCACTTTTTGGTACATTTAGACAATCGAGGTCATGACCAATATGGATACACTAGACCTAATCAAGGGGTCCCTTACCACAAAAATGTCACTAGAGAGTGTTTCAAAGCCTCTAGTCAAGCAATACCATGGGATAACCCTAGCTACGCCTTATGTTTTCTTATCACAAGTAAATGAAAAAGTAAAGCAAAATCTAGCCTCGTGTTCACCAGAGCATGTGGTACAAAATTGGGGTAATAAACATAAAATTAAACATGTATAGAATAAATATAAGTTAATATAGATATAACCCTAATACATGGAGAGAGAAATACATTCAAAATCCATTACTTATGCTATTTCTATCTACTAAAATAGAGGAATAAGAGTTAGAGATAATTACCTTGAAGATGAACCTGCCAAGACTCAATCTCTCCCTTGGCCAATGGTGTTTTGCAAGAGTTTTTTGTGGTTTATAAGGATCACTAAGATAGGCTATCTCTAGGATATATGACTTTTCATAAGCATCCAAGAATTTTCCACAAGATAATATTATTCTCTCCAAGTGTAAACCATAAGCAATGACTCCTCAAGTAGAATGGTGGAAGATCAGATTGTAAAGTGCAAATGAATGATTAAATCTATCTCTCTAATGAAAATGGTGAAATTATGTGTTTATATAGTTGGATCTAACCCTAAACTCTTTTGAATCTTTGGCTAATAGATTTAGCCTAATTGACCATGTCTTTAATTAATAAAGTAATTAGATCCCAAACTAGGTTGGTTGAGGCTGACCTAATCCCATAATGTGCTCATATATTTTATGTATAGGGTCATCCCAAACTGACTTTGTTCAATAAAAGTCAAAAAGATAAGTTGGCTTAGGTAGGGGCTATTTGAGGTAGTGGATTTCTTAGAGGAGTGTGTAAGGTAGGTGTAAAAGCTTAGGGAATTGTATAGGAGAGGTTTGTGTTGGTTTTAAGTGGTTGTATAAGGAACAATAATATTGTGAATCACTAATGATCTGGCCATCCCTTTCTCAGTGCACTCTTTAAGGCATGCACTTAGAGAGATTGAGACTCAATGAGTTCTTGCCAGAGAGAAAGCATCAATATTTGATCAATTTTAAAAATATTATGTGTATATAACACCTAATGTATAAGGACCATATGTTGCTATAGTGACCAAATATACAACTCTAGTTACCACTAAAGTCGATCCTGACTGAACATGCAAAGGAGTTGTAGTAGAAGCAACTATAGAAACACAAAACCTTTTGAAGTATAAACCATCATGTATATAGGAGAAAAATATGCAATTGTTGATGGTTTATCTAGTATTGTTTAATCTCTTTCCTAGGTAATTAACTACTCTTTTTTATTTCTCTTCTTATATGAAATCATGCAATTTGAAAAATCTATCTCTGTGGCCTCAAAATGATGATGGGAAGTTTGAACAAAATTGGGATCTTATTTTCTAGTGTTCTCTACATTACCAATGAGGTCTTAAATGATGAATTTAATACTATGCTTGTGTGATTTTATCTCTCACAAAGGTGATTAGTTGGATCACTTGATCACTACTACAAAAGACCATATTACCAACCTCTATTTTGAAACTATTAGCAATAATCTGAAGCAAATTGTTAAATAATGTCATAGTTATAACTTGTCCCAGTGGTTTATATATGTAATTAATGTACATAGCCCTAAATATTTCTAAGGAATTCTAATCTTGGCTATTTAGTTGTCCTACTAAATCATGTATCTAATTATGCCATTCCATGAAGTGAATAATCTTATTGTTTGCATAATTTTATGCCAAAGTTATGTCTGGAAGTTGTAGTAAATTGAGAAATGGATGTGATTTTTGTCTTACTACTTTAGAAATAAACTGTAGTTTAGAATCTAAAATTTTTAAGATTCATAAAAAATTACCACAATTCCCCATTGTGGTTGTGATTCTACTTGAGACTGATGTATAGAACATACAATATTATAAAGAGTCCTAGTAGAACTTTGCACATTGTCCAACATGTCCCTTGGTGCCTCTATTATGCTTTATGTCTCCAATATTTAATTTTTCTATTGTAACCCATGAAAATTTTTATTCAAAACACCCATATTGGATTCAACCATAGATATGAGATCTTATTGGAATTCATCATCCTCCCCAAGCTTGGATTTCATCTTTCTAGTCAATGAGAATATCTCTTCTTCTCTTATAAACTCAGTTGACTTTCCTTGAGTGTTCATTGTTCTTTCTTAATCTCTTCAATTTATTAAATTATTAATCACATTAAATAGTCAATTTTAGTTTTTCAATTATAACCAAGTCTTTCCTACATAGCTACTCAACTTGCATCTACAAATTCCATGGATTTATTATCAATAGGTCCTGAAAGGAGGTCTACGTAGAGGATGAAATGGTAGGAGATGAAGAGGTTTGTGTAGGTGGAATAAGGGTAGAGGGGTAAAGTGAAGGAGATGAATTGGGAGGTTTGGAAAGTGAATGGAAAGTTAAAATGACCATCTTCTCTTTTGAACTCTTAGTTTGTGTAGGAGTCTTGGTTATATGCCATGTGAAACTAGGAGACTCATAGACTGGGAGTACTAATGACTTTGAGTAGTTTGTGTTATTTACAACCCCAATTGAGTATAAATATGTTTATGTAATGGATATGTTCCAAAAATGGAATAAACACTAAATATTCAAAATATAGGTTAATCATTATGGTACCTATGTTAGTTTCATAAAAAATAGGTTGTGTGATGGCAGCTTATGTTAGATTTTGAAAAAATGGTGCAACTAGTGTATATGTGATAGTCATGGTGTTAGTAGTGTAATTAGTAGTATAATTAATCAAAAAATCCAAAACTATAGTGAAAACATTAGTGACAACCATACCAGTTGAATCTAATGAGGTTGTATTAATGTGATGAATAACTAAAATAATTTGGACAACATGAGAAGTAGGGAAAGCAATGACCTATATTGAATCCTATATAGTGGCCACTCATGTAATCATAATAGGAACAACTAAAGTATTTGATTTAAATATTAGAATGTCAACTATTGAATCTTGTTTGTTTATGGCCTTATCAAAATTAGAACCTTGGAAATCCTTTTCAACTACTATTTTTTCTATATTCTAAGTATGAAGGGGACTAGGGCTTGGATTTCAAAAGGTCATTTATAAAGGTACCTTTTAGAAGACATAAAATTCAATTTCTTCCTCTGGGTGATCTTCATGACTTCCTTCCAAGTTTCCTTCTTCAGAATATTCATCTTAGTGTTCTTCTGATAAGTACTCTTCTTTTGAATCTAAGTAGGTGATCCCTAATGATGCACCTAAGTAATTGGGTTTCATTTATTATACTTGTGCAACTTAAGTGATGGGTAGAGTCTATTTTTTTGATTAACCACATAAGGACTATTTTTAATGAGTATTATAGGAGGGTAATAAGGATGATTAACCATAAGTGCTAGAGTTGGGATAGTTGTGGCAGTTGTTGGAGGGAATGTAAAGGTCACTTTTAGAATAAGGGAATCCTTATGTCAAAAAAAATATCCTATTGTCATACATATTTTTTCCTAGGGATTCCCTTGATGATTTTATCCTTTAATTATTCATCAGTCTCTTCCTCATGTTCATCCTCTACCTATTCCAGGGCTTGGTCCTTATCTTCTTACTCTATCCTATCTGCATCATCCTTTGTGATGGTTGTATCATATTGGATCAATTGATAAATTATGATCAACATCCCTACTTCTTATATTTTTATATATACCTAAGAGCCATCTTCAACATTTAGAAAAATATCATGTCCATATCCTTTGTACCCATAATTTTGCTTGAATTGACCTTAAAAATTGTTGATATGTTGTATTATCACCCCTTTAGGGTTACAAATATGAATTCTAATAATATGAAATGTAAATAACATATATGAAAAGAGGTATTAGCTAACTATTACTAAAATTATAACTCTTGTGTCCCACTACTTAGAGGTGTCTTGTGAAACTTTCTCAATCTATCCCTTCTAAAATTCTCATCAACACTATTAGAAAATTGATAGGCTATGTCCTGTTTGAATACCTTATCTAAGACTAACCTAGGCAAGTAGAGTGGTACTACTAAAGAGCCCTCAACTTGGATGACTGTATGGTCAGGATAAAACCAATAATCCCCTAGTGATTCGAGTGATCTCTTGATCTCTACAGACAACCTTGGTATTATTTGTTCATTAATTTCTTTATACACTATTGGATGGAAAGTGTCTACTATATTTTTCATGTGATCCCTAAATTTGTGAATATGATACAAATCAAAATAATCATATCCTTTTGTGTCCTCTAAGTTCCCAAAGAGAAGTTTTAGTAGAGCTTAAAGTATTATAAGTAACATCTACTAGATATGAAAGCATATAAAAGTTGTTATCTTATCTATTATGTGTCTCTTTGGGATTTCTAATTATAGATTATGATTTACCCTAATGTAGGGATGCTCTTGTTATCAAGAATCATGGATAATAAAGGAACCCAAACTTCATCCACATGAGTTATTAATGGGGATCCATGTATCATTTTTAAAAATGCCATGGCAATTCTGACACTAATCCTATTGCAAAATTGGGACCTTTTTCTTCATGGTAAATTTGTTAGGATTCTCAACCCATCTTTTCAACATTTCTATAACCTTATTTTCCTTTAACCATTCATTGGCTAGTTTCTAATTTTAGGGAAAGTCTATTTTTGGAAGTCTATAATATTTTTTAAATGTTATTCTAGCTACAAAATCCATGGGTTTTGTGCTATTATTCTTTTTAAAGATGTCCCCAGTGCATGCAATTACCGTAAAAAAAGAAATACTAAGTTTTCAAAGGAAAATACTATTATGGCATAGAATTACACCCTATGAGAGAGTTCTTTATACTATCTCACTCTTATCCACATAATGGGATTAAACCTAAGTTGTGGGTATCTTATGATGGGGTTAAACCTCTAGAGAAGGTTTTTTCCTCTTGGTAAATCACCTAAACTACTAATTTTTCTTGGGAAAGGGGTATAAAAACTGCATAAAATTACTAAAAGCATAAAAAGGGTGATGCACCAAACTAAATGACACTCCTAATTGCTCAAAAACAAACACAAATATATCTCAAAGATCCGTCACTTACTCAATCTCCAACATTATCTGGTTTGCATGAATAATTCTAAATAAGGCCTTCTAGATAAGGGATAAAACATAAAGGAATGGTAAAATTCACACTATACCTTCACTTATGACTAAAACAACATAAATTCAGACCTTTAAACAACTTAAACCACCTAAAAAAGGCAAGGATGAGAGGACAATCACCAAGAAAAAAGACTTATTCACAAGGAAATCATGCACAAACCACCTAAAACACAAAGTGCAGTTAAAGGGATATGTAAAATAGGTAATATTATTGATTCAAAGGTTGTTCTTTACAAATTTTTATAGGGTTTTACCTTGTAAAATGTGATTATATATTACCAAGAGAAGAAATATCTATAAATATAAGAGAAGAGAAAGAGGATAAAACTTTAAATCTTTAATAAATGTGCTTCAACCACCATCTTTGGCCATCCAACGTAGAAGAGGAGGATTAAATTACTTCAACAACCCTCCATGGTGCTTAGAGGTTTATCATTATTTTTTCTAATCTTCTTTGATAAAAAATGGGATTTAAGAGCTTTAAATTCTATAAAGATTCATGCCCAAAAACTGTTAGGGTTTTGACTTGAAAAAACACATGCAAAGTCCCTTTAAATCTCCATCAAGGTTTGGACTTGCAAAAACACATGCAAAGTCCCTCTAAATCTCTTTCAGGGTTTTGACTTGAAAAAACACATAAAAAATCCCTCTAAATATTTTTTGGGGTTTTGAATTTCAAAAACACACGCAAAGTCCCTTTGAATCTCCATTGGGGGTTTGACTTGTAAAAACACATGTAAAGTCCCTCTGAATCTTTGTTAGAGTTTTGACTTGCAAAAACACATACAAAGTCCCTCTAAATATTCATCAAGGTTTTGACTTTAAAAAACACATGAAAAATCCCTCTAAATCTCCATTGAGGTTTTAAATTAAAAAAACACATGCAAAGTTCCTTTGAATCTCTATTGGGGTTTTGACTTGTAAAAACACATGCAAGGTCCCTTTGAATCTTTGTCAGGGTTTTAACTTGTAAAAACCACATGCAAAGTCCATCTAAATCTCCATCAAGATTTTGACTTGAAAAAACACATACAAAGTCCCTCTAAATCTCTATTGAGGTTTTGGTAGAAGGGAAAGTGAATAAACTTTACAAATTTGCAAATTTTCAAAATTGAGAAAGCAAAGATACTATGTAACTTTGTAAATTTACAAATTTACAAAATTAGGAAAGCAGAGATACTTTACAAATTTACAACTTTGTATATTTTCAAAATAAAAAAAGTGGAGATACTTTATAACTTTATAAATTTTCAAATTTGCAAATTTGGGAAAGCAGAGATACTTCAAAACTTTATAACTTTGCAATTTTGCAAAATCAAGAAAGCAGAGATACTTTACAACTTTATAAAGTTTCAAAGTGCATAGAAATATTTGATTTCCACTTGGGTCTTGGTAAAAAGTTTTTTAGTCCATATTGAATCTTTTACTCAAGGCTCTGATAGTTTGGTTATTTTTCCCACCACTTCATGCTTGCCACTAGATGGTGAATAACCTTGAAAACCATCTTGATCTAACACTTGCAGTGTAAACCCCATTTTGAAGCATTTACCTTCAAATTTCCAAACTTACCTTAAACTTTTCTAAAATATTCACAAGAAGGATGAGAACTTGAATTAGGGACATTAATCTTATCTCCTCCCTTCACCATTAGATCATCCACTATAAAAGGCTCATAAGACAATTTAGTTCACCATGTCAAGACCCTCCAAGATAATGCACTGCATCATTAAGTCATGACTAGAAAGATATTAGTCATCAAGACAAAGGGTCAATGAATGGTTTGGGAGAATGGAATAGTCCATATAAGTAAAATCTTGGTATGTAGGCAAATTTTGGCCAACATTTATGATGACCTCTTAGGATTGCATGCCTGTCTATGCAATAGACTAGTCATCTTAGCTTATCTATTGGGATTTTAGAGTCATAAAAAATCCTCCTCAACTAAGAAAAAGGTTACCAATCTCTCAAAGAAACTCTTTTAATATCAAGAATAACAAGAAACAAAACAACAATGTGTTCAAAGCACTTGGGGAATGGAAATACACAACAAAAGAGGATGTGCATGGAGCACTTAGAGGAAAACAACATCTAATCTAATGTATACAATGGCTGTAAACTACTTCTAAAAATAAGGCTTTACACGAATCTCATTGACTGGGATGGGTAATACCTCTCTATCCAACTTGGTAAGCTAAAAGGCATTGTGTTATTTTCAACTATAGATCACGTAGGGTCCACTCCATAAACTATCAAAATTTGTATAGTTATCTAGTTTGGCCCTATTAGCATCCCACTTCAAGACTAGATCAACTTCCTTAAAGTTTCTTGTAATGGGTCTCTTGTCAAAATCCTTCTTGACTTAAAATTGCTGTGATTCCATTATTTTCATTACAAGGTCTCTTGCTTCTTTAAGCTCTATGAGTTATATCATTCTCACACCCATGGGTTCACTTTCCATCAACTCAATATAATGAGCTAGCTCTAAAGCTAGGAGTTTAAGAGAGATGAGTAGATTGGCCTCTCTTCCATGCATAAGGACAAATGGTGAGTTGCCAATGGTTCTCTTGGAAATCACCCTATAAGCCTAAAGGGTTATTCTTAGCTTGGTATGCTATACTCTCTGGTTCTCCTCCATTGTCCTTTTGATTATCCCAACCAAGTTATTTTTTGTTGATTCAACAAGTCCATTGCCCTGGGGGTAGTAGTTGGATGATGTGCTAAGGTAGATACCCAGTTGAAGATCCCTATCACTTTTTTTCATGCCAACAAATTCCAATGCATTATTTGAGATGATAGTGGCTGGTACCCCAAACATTGTCACAATGTTATCATAAAATTCCAAAATTATTGTCTTGTTATCCTATTTTAGAGAAATATCCTCCACCCATGTAGTGAAGTAGTCAATGGTAGTGAGTACCCACTTATGCCCTCCACTATAATGTGGGTTTATCATACCTATGAATTTAAGGCCCCACCAAATGAAGGGTTGCTCTACCTAAATGGGGTTAAGAGGAAGGGCTAATAGTCTTCATTTACCACTAAAAAAATCATACCTTTACCACTTCCTAACCCATGTGTAGGCATCTTTGAAAAGATTGAGACAATAACCATCCCTCATGATTTTTGTTGTTTTTTGTCCTTGGATCAAAGTAACCTCCTATAGGTCCATCATGGAACTACTCCAAGACTCTTTTTACTTGATCTACCCCTATGCACCTGAACAACACTCCATTAAGGTCTTTCCTAAATAATACTCTATCAACTAGGGCATAGGGTATGGACTGAAGTCTAAATTATATTATTTTATTCCTATCTATACTTTGAGGACACTCGCCTATCATTAAGAATCTAATGATGTATTTCATCCAATTAGTGGAGGGTAGAGGTGTAACTAATTTTAGGCTATTTGGCATCGCTAGAACAACCTATTTTTATTCCTATAGGTCAGTAACCAAGTACTCACACAAACCTTTACCTCTCACTAACTTAGTAACCTTGATCTCAATGCCATACTCCATGACTCTAGCGATCCAAATAGCCCTCTTCTCATTTAGATCTCTACTCAAGAGGAAATATTTCACACCTATTTGGGAGAGCATGAGATTAATCTTATTGTTTGACACCATGGGCCTAAATTTTTTCAATGATCTCACAATAGCTAGCACTTACTTTTCAACAAAAATATACTTCTCTTCATATCCTTCAAGTCCATGACTAAAGAAAGCTATTAGATTCTCAAGACCCCCATAATTATGTTTCATGATTATAGATGATATGTTGTCCACATTAGCAAAGGAATATAGGTATTAATATTTATAAAAATATAGATTCAAGAGAGTTGGTGCTTGTGCAATGCCTAACTTGATAGCCTCAAAACTTGCCTTGCCTTATTTTAACCAAGAAAATACTCAATTATTATTCAGAATTGTTATTATATGCTTAACCAAATTCTCAAAATTAGGTATGAATATTATCACAAAATTTATCTTCTTGAGGAAGATTTGAAGTCCTTTCTTATGTTGTGGCAAAGACAAGGCCAAGATGGCACTTATCCTCTTAGGGTCAATATCTAGTCCTACTTTAGAGATAAAATGCCCCAATAATTTTCCTTCATGAATAATAAACACACACTTTTTAGGGTTAAAAGAGATCCCAAACTCCCTACACCTCTCAAATATGTGTTTCAAATGGTTTAAGTGGTCACTTTCCTTCTTAGAGAAAATTGTGATATCATCCAAGTACATAAGCACCATCTGCTTAAGTAGACCCTAAAAATCCATGTCTATGGCTCTTTAGAATGTGATAAAAACATTTTATATACCAAAATTCATCTTCTTATAAGCATAAGTCCCCCACTTGATGGTGAAGGTTGTCTTGTATTGGTATTCCTCCTTGACTAGCACCTAGTTGTAACCTAAATACCCATCCAAGAGAGAGAAACATTCTGAACCAACCACCATTTGGAGGAATAACTCCATGGATGGAAAATGATATTTATCCTTCAAGGATACTTTTTTTAAATCCCTAAAGTCAACACATAACCAAATCTCACCACTTTTCTTCCTTACAAGTACCAGGTTGGCCACCCATGAAGAGTGTTTAACTAGAAAGATAATGTTTAACTCAATAAGCTTATTTAATTCTCTTTTCATGAGTACCTCTATCTTGGGATTGATATGCCTCCACTTATATCTCATAGGCTTCACATTTTCATCTAATTGAATGGTGTGTTGAGCAAGTTGAGGGTCAAAACCCCTAAGATCAGTGTACTCCCAAACAAACACATTTGTAAACTCCCTACAAAGTTCAATGAATGACACTCTCTCAACTTCAATATTGACCTTCCCAATCTTGAGAAGTTTGTCTTAGAAGATGAGAACTCTTTGATGGTTCTCTTCACTAGTGGACAAGACTACCTTGTCTTTCCTCATGAAATATCCTTCATAAAAGATGTTCTCAAGGATGACTAGCCCCTTAGGAAGTTTGTTTGATTTTAATTGGATGATTTGATCTCCATACTAATTTTGTAACTTATGTTGATTTGAAGATGAAAATTCATCCTCTTGTTGTAAAAAATAGTCAATCTACTTGTCATTGTCAAAAACTTGATAATTAACTTCATTATTGGGAATGGATGGTCTTACAACCACCTTAACATGTGACTAATTTTCTGATTTACTCAACTTAGCTGGTATATCAAAATTGTCCCCCACCGATTATAATCTATTTTTATGTTTATGTCTCTCTCTAAGGACACTTTAGATGTTTAAGGCTTTAAAATACTCTAATAGATCACATGCCCTATGCTTATAATATTTCATTAAAGGGTTCTTGGATGTCTTTTGGCTTCTTACCTGGTTGATAATGACTTCACTATCTCATATACCTGTAATTACTTGATTTTCCCCTTTCTATCCCATTGGAGGTCATGAATAAGGACTTCATATTCAGCTACATTGGAAGAACACCTAAACTAAAACCTATAAGATAAATAGTACTTGTCATTGGAGGGAGAGACTAGCATAACACCTTCCCCTACTCCATGTTTTCTCTTTGATCCATCAAAAAACATTTTCTAGATTATTAGTCTCCTTTTATGGCCTAATAAGGGATGGTATAAACTCATTATCTTCATGAAAGCAATAAAATACCATATTTGTTTCTTCAATGTCTCCCAAAGGGTTAAGTTGTTGATTTTCATTCCATAACTCATCCCAAAATATGTTAGGTATCACTTCAACATGAGTGCCTAGATCTTGACTAATAGGGTGGTCTTTCTCATCTAGGATTGTGAAGTTGATATTTGGGTTGCTTAGTTCATAAGGCCCAATGTGAAACATTTCAATTGATTTAGCCTTAATGGACACATTAGTTCCATACCTCATCCTAAATGCCATATAGGACCAATCTACTGCCAGGTAACCCTCAATTTTGGCAGTGAAGTCCTTAGATAGGCATAGAGCAAAATAAGGTGGCACCTCTAGAATAATCACATTTTATGTCATTAAAACATTAGGACAAAAGTATAGGGTTAAATTCAAGCCTCTAATAATACCAGATGATTTAGTATAATATTCATCAAGCTATAATACCCCTTTAGAGAGGGGTTCATATTTCAAACCAAGTTGATCTGTTATTGATTTAGGCATCACTAAAGTGTTTTCCCCATTTTCCACCATGAAATTATGTACCAATGAGTTTACAATTATCAAATAAGTGTGTAAGGGAGGAGGTTTTATTACATTATTTGATTGCCCTTCATTGGTTTTGATTGCATTGGTGAGGATCACATTCTCCTTGGTGGCTTCTCTAAGACATTGATTTTTGACAAGCCTTCTTGAATAAAATCCACTTTCCCAGGTATATAAAAAAATTCCCACATATGGAAACTCACATTTGACTTCTTCATTTGCTCAACAATGTCCATGTGTACACCACCAACCTTCACTTTAGCTTTGGGATCCACAACAATGCTTTATACTTGTGAGCTTTGAGGTATAAAAGTTTCTCATTATCTCTAATTTATTTGGATTCTTTGAGCCTTTGAAGCTACATTATGCTCATTTTTATTTTAAAATAATGGAGGATTAGAATAACCTTAGCTAATTTTTGGTTGCCCTCTATGTTCTTTCTCTTGAACCTTGTGTTGGCTACCATAGGAATGTAGTACTAGCTTATTGATTGAAATCATAACACTTCTCCAATTGGTAGTTCACCAATGTAGCATCCAAATAATTTTGTCCCTCATTAGCCTCTTGGCATTATTGAGGCTTTTCTAGTTTATTCATCATAGGCACTTATGCATTTTTTACAATTAAAGCTTGGTTAAACCCATAAATAACACCCTATTATCATTGCTCATTGAAGCCTTTGTTGAACTCTGCATTTGGGGTGATAGCCTAATTCTAAGATTGATTCTAAGGTAAAGGAAACTCACCTTCTTGAGCAAGGTTATTTTGAATAAGGACCAAAGTCCTATAAGTACTTGTAGCATTAGGATTATAGTTATTACTTGGTTTATCATAGGTGAGCTACCTTTGCCCTTGAGAATCAGCCTTAAAGGGTAGCCTATTAGCTTGATAGGGTTGTTAAGGATGATATGGGGGATGGTATGGTCTATTAAACTGATTTTGTTGCTTATTAAAATTCATTAACTCATTTCCAAGTGTTTGGAACATGTTCTTGAGTTCTTGGAGTTCACTATACTGACTAGTTGAAGCTTTGTCTTATCTAGGTATAGGTATGGCAACAAGTGTTGGTAAAGAAGGTATGGTAACAAGAGGATGAAAAACAATAGGATGTGGCTGGATCTCAGGTAATAAGGTCATATGAGGCCTATGTGTGAGCTTTATATCTTGTATTAGGTTACTCTCTATTCTGATTGCTACCTCATAAGCATCAGGTAATGTGCTTCCCCTATTGACTATATCATAACTACAATGTCACTATTGAGGGCCCTTAGATAATATAGGAAAGAATAATTAGGAGTAGGATTGAAAAGGATTATAATCCTATCCCATGTTTTTTAAAACCTATTATTAAAGTCTTGCATGACCTCTTGAGGAGCTCTATTGATTATTGTCAACTGCTCTGTTAAGGACAAGTTGTCATTCTTGTCTTCAAACCTCTTACATAAAACATCACCTAATTTTTCCCATGTTGTGATGGAATTGGGAGTTATGTTCCTATACCAATCTAGGGCCTTGCCCTTGAAAGATATGGTGAATAACCTGATAGCTACATTCTCTTCAGTGATTTTATGGATATTGCAAAAAATAGCTATGTCATTGATGTGTTTAGAAGGAGTTGTATAACTATCCCATGAGTGGTAAGGCACACTCTTAAGCGCTGCCACTAGAATAATATAATACTGGTTAAGATATAAAATACTTTTACCATTGAAAACCATAAAAGGTAAGGCTCTAGGGGTAGCCATGGTAATGAAAAGAGCTAACAAGGATCTTTTAGTAGAGGTAGACTTGTAAATTGGTTTAGGAGGGAATATTCTCAAGTATGGATGAGTGTTATCAAACCTCAATCTTCTTTCTAAGTTAAAAGGTAATTCAAAAAATTCAAAATAAATACCTCTAGAATTTGACCTTGTAGTCACCTTTGACATGAAAAAATAAGCACTATTCTACCACCAAAAAACTAAATGTTCGATGGAATTGCTAGATGCTAAGAGTGTAGATTCTATATCTGTTGTAAATAGATCAAGAACAACATCAACCTTGATCAATCTCCTTCAAATACGTCCCACTAGGCATGCCAAAAACTATTTTGGCATAAAATTACACCCTATAAGAGGGTTCTTCAGGATCTCTCACTCCTAGCCACACAATGGGATCAACCCTAGGTTGTAGGTATCTTATGATGGGTTTAAACCTCAAGATAATGTTAGTTCCTCTTGGTAAATCACCTAAACTAATGATTTTACTTGGGAAAGGGGTAAAATAATTACATAAAATGACTAAAATCATAAAAATGGTGATGCACCATAATAAATGACACTCATAATTGCTAAAAAATAAACACAAATATAGCTCAAATATCCCTCACATAATCTCCAACACTAGTTGGTTTTCATGAATAATTATAAATAAGTCATTTTAAACAAAGGATAAATCATAGAAGAATGGTAAAATTCACACTATACCTTCACTTATGATTAAAACAACATAAATTTAGAGCTAAAACACCTTAAACCACATGTAAAAGGGAAGGAGGAGAGAACAATCACCAAGAAAGAAGACTTCTTCACAAGGAAATTAATTAAATTTGATTTGGAACATGCAATATATTCCATTTACTAGTGGGGAATTCATTCCTCAAATCTTCCATTTATGAGAATTAATTACAAACTAACGGTCTATGTCAATTGTCTTTATATTTTGAATTTGATTTTATGACATATGCTTTCATAGGGATTGGTTTGAAACATGGCACTTTGTCATTTATTTACATATTTTAGTCATCCCTTTTAAGTTTTAATGTGCCCATCTATCTTTTGAAATTATCATGATATCGATTAGTCATGGTATTTATACTTCTTATTGACCACTAGTTATGTCCATAATAAACATATCATATGATTGTATCATTATGGGACATGCGGTATCCTTTTGCTTATCCCTTGAATATGACCTTTCATTTTACCTTTGGAATATGTTAGTGTAAAAATCAATGGGGTGGTGACACATAGAAACCAACAGTTCTTAAATAGACATGTGTAGTAATCGACAAATGACACAAGGTAGGCGATTGTACTATAAATGATGCATGGTAGTTAGTCACTACATTTCTTGGTCTACATCTTTGTATTTTGTAAATTTGTCACAAATTTTTGCATAAAAATATGATGACACATGGCATGATCTCGCTCAGTCAACTTGTCACCAATTTTATGATTTAGGACTCTAAGTTGAGACCTATAACTAGAAATATGAAGACGTATGGTCAATTATTTCTCAATTGGTTGGTCACTTGTTTTATGACTTGGATTTTCTTCCAAAGACTTGAAAAAAATTGAGATGGTGATACTTTACATGATCTTGTGTAGTCAGCTAGTCAGGACTTTGTAAGACTTGTATTATTGAGTTTTTCTCTAGATACAAGGAAGATGTGATGCATGGTATGATCTCATGTAGTCAAGATAATAAATACATTTAAAGATTGATATATCAAATAAACATGGATAGTATATGGTATTTTGATGAAGAAATAACACTTGTCAATCTGAAGATGACGTATTAATTCCAAAATATTGATAAATTTGGTAAACAATGATTAGCTTGGCTAGTCAAATAAATCAAATTAAAATGCAAACTGACCTTTTAATTAATTAATGCCTTGATTTTAAGCCAAAATTCATAAAATAAAAATTGAACAACAGAACATAGGCTTTGGCATGTTTAGGGTTCTAGGGTTAATTTATGTCTTGATGGGGACCCACCATATAACTTTGAAGGATAAAGGGTACCTATTTGATTTTTTTTGAAAATAGGGTGTGTTGGTCACAACAAACTAGAGCTTTAACTTCTACTAACTTTATAATGAGGGATATCATATCATTAATATGACAGGACATTATAACTCCATCACCCATTTTGAGCTTGAATAATTTTAATTTCAAAGAAAATTTTGCATTAAGTGCTTTAGGACCAAATGTTTTATTCATATTTTCCCATAATTATGTAGATGCTTTATTCAAGACTACATAGTAAAATTTAGAATCTAAAAGTGCAAGTCCAATTATGGTTTTGGATTTATTATCTCTGCCTTGCCATTACAATAACTTATTAATATTTATTGGTAATTTATTTTTACCACTTACTATACCCATGAAGTTCTTGTTCATTAGTTGCATCTGAATTTATAATTTCCAAGTGTGAAAATTAAGACCAATGAAAAATTTTAATTGTAACATCCTTATTCAAAGATAAACCAAACAGAGATAGGATGTTAGTTTTTAACAAAAATGTGTCTATACAAATAATATGTGAGATGTCAACTAATAAAAAACCTAATATTCACCTAAACAAGAGTCACAAATTTGACATATTTTATGATTGACATGACTAATTATTTGAATCCATTATTTAATTAGATTAAATAACACTTTGTTTATAGAAAAACAAAATTACACACCTACAAACTAATGACATTGATACAACTTAAAGACTTGATAAAATTTAATCACTAATATAAAACCACAAATAAATAAACTTACTTTGACTCATTTACCAAATAACATACTTTAAGATAAATGATATTGACCTTACCATAAACAAAATAAATGTAATAAAATAAAAACTTATATAATAAATAAACATGTATGCATGGGTATGACTAATGAGATAAGTACATATAAAATATAAGTACAAAGTAAATACATGCATGATGTTAGATGATATAGGTACAAAATAAATACTATATGCTAAAAATCATGTGAGGGTAAATACTTGTATGCATAACTTTAGAAGTGGAAATTGAGGTGGATCATGAGGAGAATAGAATGTTGGCTCCACAAACATGACATAAACCATATGATAGGTCATGACAACATGAAAAATCCTTGTGGTAGGAACCAATAAATTTTTTAGACCCCCATAAACCATTCATGGCATTAATAACTAAAGTGCTAATCTTTAGTTACGATGAATGTACACCAGTTATACACTAAAAACCTTAAATTTGTTAATATGCCTTAATATTTACTAAATGATCTAAGAGTTCACTTTGAAAAATACTATCATAGTTATATTTACATTACTTTGATACCAAATATTAAAATTTGGATAGAGTTGCACATAAAAATTACCCAATTTATTTCATTAACTTAATCAATAAATTACCCAAAAAAATATAGCTTGATGCACTCCTAAAAATAAGGGGTCAATGTTAATTATGAAACCCCTAAGATAAATCTCAAACCCACATTAATCTCGCATCTATCATCTATGTGAGTGGTTATAACAACCTACTATTTACATAGAATGAAATTATGAAATGACAAATATATTTAATCACACATGTGAGCACTAACATATCATTTTTTTCTAATATGTGTATGATTGTATTTTTGAGCTATAAATTAAAACTAATATATATATATATATATATATATATATATATAAAATTTAACCCACAACACAATAATATTAAAGGGAGAGATTATGGAAGCAAACCAGAAATAATAAGAATATTCTTACCATTGCCTTACTCATATCCTCTCTCCAATATATTCAAACCGATTCTTTAAGGATTTTTTTATTTTACTTGTGGATTGCTATGGATAGACTTAGAATTTTGACATAATGATAGCTTGATCAATGACTTTGATTATAGCATGGATTTATTGCACACTCCTTGGTTGGTTGTGTTGGACTAATCGCCAGTGTCCCCCTCAAGGATTTATGACATGGACTAACAGCCTCCCATGGGTACTTATCTGATGTTTGTATCGGGCGTTAACAAGTTGATCTTTTGGCACAACATCAAGCATTCCTTTTTAAAAATTAGTATTAGAGCCATGGTCACAGGTTCGAATCCCCTTGGGTAATGCTAAGGGGGGATTATTAGACTAATCACCAGCATCCCCCTTAGGGATTTGTGACATGCACTAACAGCCTCCCATGGGTACTTATCTAATGTTTGTATCGGGCGTTAATAGGTTGATATTTTGGTGCAATGGAAAGCATTCCTTTCTAACATGTTGGAATGGATGGAAATGGTGTGTTTAAATAGAAGGGTGGAGGGAAGATTAATGAACATCATTCAAAGTTGGGAACATGAAGATCAATGGTGGAGGATTATTCAAGGAAATAAAAATACCTTGGAGGATTCTAGAGGAGGGAAGGTTCTAGAGTTAGAAGCCTCTATAATCTCTTTGGAAGTCTAATCATGATTAGTGGTGGATTATTTATGTGATTAGGGGGGTAGGCTTGTAGGAAAGCCTAGGATAGGTGGGTAGGTGGGTCATGGAAATTTTAAATTCCCAAATAATGGATAAGTGGGATTAGTTAGTAAATAATGGGGATATAGTGGATTAATTTATTTGTGGGTTAGGATTAAGGTTAATAGATGAAAAATAATAGAAAGGGGTGTTAAATTAAATACTAGGAGGATTAGTAAGGATAAAACTAGATAGGATTATTAATCATTAGACAAAATTAGTAATGTTAGTGTCAACTAATAATAATACTAGTGATGATAAATTAAGTGAGTGAATTTATGTGTATACATTTTTCCCTCTTTGAAATGGCATTGCGAGTGAATGAAGTGGAAGGAGTAATGGTCTTTTAAAGAAAAACCATTTCATAGATGAATGTTAGTACATATGATGCCCCCCTAAAGGGTCATGCAGGGAAGAATGAGATGGATGAACACTTGAAAAAATAAATGAGGGGTAGGATGTGACAAAGAGATAAGGGTATGGGATGCTATATGTGAGGTAGATGATGAAAAAGATGAACTCAACTAAAGTAGTGAGCTACAAATTGATGATGCCCCTAGCAAAGACATATGCATAGGGAGTGGAAAAGACTGTGTTACAATTATCAACACATCCCAAGGGGGAATAAACCATAAAATGATGATGATGAGATAAAATTCTGAAAACTTTCAACATATCCTAGTCAAGGATGCATGTTATGGAGATATGCAAACCAAGGTGTTAAGGACATGAGTTGTCGACATATCCCAAGAAAAGACACATGTTAGGAGAGCATCAAGCCAAATATAAGACAATGATTTGATGAGATTAATATGTTGGAATAAAAATGACTTAGATGGGGGGGGGTGAATAAATATTCAAAAACTTTTATATTAATTCCACTTAATCAATCATGAACCATCACATCAACATATAGATCAAGAAGTGTATAATCAATCAACTATACAAGCATAAAACAAGATTACATAAGTCAACACACCATATATGTGGGAAACCCTAAAATGGAAAAAAAATAAATGATATTTTAAAATGGACTATATTACTATAAAACAAACATCAAATTTAGTGAATCACCCACTTCACATGGAGCACCAACCCCAACTATCTAAACACCAACTCAATTAGGCTTTTAGCAAGCACCAACTTGTAAGGAGGCACAAACCCCCTAGATGACTCAACACTAAATCAGCCATATGAAACTCTTGATAACATTAAAAAAACTTTATTTATCATACAATAGATGATGATCTCCTTTTTCAACTCTTCTCTCTCTTCTATTTCTCTCAAACTACCTTCTAGACTTCTTTGCTCAACTAGTCCTTTTCTTAACTTGATTAGGTCATATGACCTTGTTTTTCATGTATAAAACCTCTATAAATTATTAATAATATATAATATACACTCATATAATGGTATAACATACCTTATTATAATATTTAATATATTATTCCATTCGTTTACATATATCACACTCAAATAGGCCTAAAACTGCCTTGTATCAAGTATCTTGTTCATATCCATCTTGGATGGCCAAACACACTTAAAATATTAGGTAATCCATGGAATATATCTCAATACATATTATAAAAATTAATAAAATTTTATTTTATTCTTTTTATGTATGACATATCTCAATTAGGCATTAATTCATCTTTTAGTCTCATGGAGACCTATCCCATTAGGTCTTCTTTAGGATACGTTACACTTTACCTTCCTTATAACACATTAAAACACCTAAAATGGTATTAAAATATAATATTACACTCAAATATACCTATAATAATATTATATAGGATCCGTAACATCTTTTAGCTTTAACCACCACTTGAAGCACGCCATTAGAACTGTTCATAATTAGGCATGTGCATACCCAAAAAGTCTATCTTGAAAAAATAAAGAATAAACAAAATTTTTCCAAATAAAAATTAAAAAAATAAAATATAAAAAATATAAATTACCTAAGTTTCATCACCACATGATTTATACTTTAAAAATCAATGCAAAAGGACTAAAACCCTTCTCTGCAAATAACCCACTGAAAATTGCCAACAACCTCAATACACAGTCATGGAAACTTGAACTTATGACACATAAAATAACATAAAAAATGACTTAAAATACATTAAAATGATCCTAAAAAATCCTTATATTAACCTCAAACACAAATATAATAATATTTATTTTTAATTATTGGTCTTGTAAACCAATTTATTGACCTTCTCTCTCTCAGACCTCACTCAGCGAAACAAGCCATGTTGGCTTCAATGTTTCAACCTCTTACACTGAATTCAAAGATTATAAAAATTATGGATAGGACATAAAATTCAAAAATAAAAAAATCATGTGCATTATATACATTAAATCATGGCATAGAGTCTCAAACTCATCTCTGCAACTTGTTTACCTAGAACTGTGAGTTTACCTTGAAGACTAGTCATGGTGATAATGACCTTTAATCACCTATATAACTATTTAAATATACCAATAATGCATTTGGATGATATTATTATATAATTATACCATTTTCATATATACTTATGATATGGTCAAATATTAATATTGGTCTTGCAGACCTATCTCATGATCTTGTACCTCATTATCTCATTTGAACCAGATAGGACTTATGAGTAACATTTTCATCATATCCACTGACCTTAAAAACTTATAACATGAAAATTTATTAAAATTATTGAAAAATTTCTTCATGTACTTGTATTCATCCCTATTCCATGATTACACATCCCTAATCACCTTCTCACTTTTGCTTGTGTTTGTTACTGTTTGCATCATTAGGCCTGTTAGTGATAGGTTATCTTATATGAATAGTTTAGTGAATCTATTGGATATGACATGATAAAAATCCACCATCAAAATAAAATACAAGTCTCAACCTTCTCTATATAATTATTTTCATACTTTGAATTGGTCAACTATGTCTACTATAATAAATTTTTGAGAAACAAGGCCTTTCTTGTAGGGTCCACTCACTCTCCTGAAGACTCAATCACACTTGGATGTGATTGAGAGATTTTAATATAAAATAAAATAACTTTTATATCCATACCAACCATTATGGGAACTTTTGATCAATATATTTCATATTAGGTCATTATTAGGGTTTTAGAGAGGTTTAACACTATTTTTGGTGTTAACGATTGTTCATAAAGGACTACCCCTAATTTATAAAAATAATGCTTATAAATATTATATATTATCATTACCCATGTATATTCAATGTATCAATTTCCAATTCAGAGGTTACACATGCCAATGAACACCTGAAAGTCCTTCTTAGGTTGAGAACCCTTCATTTTGTGCACATGAGAGACCTCAAAACCACTTTTCATGTCTTATATTGAAAACCATGACCTTAAAAATTTTTAAAATGATTGAAACATCATGTAATACCTATATCCATGCTCACATACTCACACTAGCCTTGGAAACTGAACCTGATACCCCATTTGGCCACCATCTCTCTTTGCTTGTTTAGACCTTGAAATTAACCTTCATGCCTATTTTCATGTGCTCCACCACACTTAAATTATCACACAAAATATCACATGATTAAAAAATCTAAAACATCCTTCATATGTATTTACAACACCTTATAACACCTCATTAGGTTAGGCATGGTCTAGAAATAGTCTAGTTGTACGGTCTTACCCTTGTAGGCTTACCTCGAAACTATCTTGAGTGATCCAATGCCTCATATAAATTATAAAAAAAACTTATATATCCTCTTATTCCTTTGTTTATCTATCTCACCAGACCACCATGCTCACACCTTCTCACAAGGTCTCTTCATGCTATGACTAGTGTCATGACTAGGCTTCTCTAGCACTTGAAGCTTGACCACTGATATTGAAAAAATTATTTGATGCTTATACACCTTTCTCAAATGAATTATATACTCCTAAAATAATTTTACATAAATTTTTCATGCTCACCATGCACATGCTCATGATATGACTATTCTTGTTATGACTAGGCTTTCTCAAGACACCTTGTACTCAAGAACTAGTACTCAAATATGCTTTACTTAACTTGAACCTTGACATAAACCTTAGAAGAATCATTATGTTACCTTCAAATAATATCTCAAAATACAAACATTAGGTTTCCTTCTAATTCTCTCTTTTCATATGGCTTCCTTTTCACATCAATCACACAAGCACATATCTCACAGACCATTCACCAAGCATCTTCACTAGATGTATCTTGACATCAATGACAAAAATTATTAACATAATTATGGGTGTATCTCAAGGCTAAATTTGAGTGATATGATGAATGGGATGAGAGATAATAAATGATATGATTAAGTGACCAAAATATGAAGGGGAAGAATTAGACTACATTACATCAAATAATAGTGATGATGCCCCTAGGAAGGACACATGCAAAAGAGCAAGAGATGATAAATTTGATGAATTAACCAATCAGTGATAATGGATGACTGATGGAAGAATAGATGGATGTTGTGATTTTCATGCCCAATCGATAGGTGTAGGTGATTGATCAAAGATTAGGGAGATGATTCCAATGATGGTGATTGATCATTAGATTGATTGAATAATTATTGATACTATAACTCAAGGAGGTGATTGATAAAATATTTTAAGATGTGATGATGAATTAAGGAGAAAGAGGATAAATTGGTCGATCTATCTTTGGGCACTAAAAAGTGGCCAATTGCTACCTATATAGTCTAAAGAGACCTTAGGCCGATGTAGTTCTGACTAGATAAAAGGATGACTAAATGAGTGTACTACGATGATCGACTAGATGATAGGACTAATATGATTCGACATGAGGTAGGTGATGAGGATAGAATAAATAATGAGTGTAGTCCATTATCAAGCCATCATTGGTGTAATAAGGCTCTTCATAGTCTCATCAATCCAATAGATATGGAACTTGGTAGGATTCCCCATGATATAAGTATGACCAAGAGGACATTGTACCAAAGTGTGTAAAAGGGGAAAATAGTGAACTTTGCATCATCGAGGGCACCTAAAATCATCATTGTATATTTTTGTGTCATCTTAGCATCCTTATTCATTGTCCAATAGAAAAAAGATACATGACACAAGACTAAAAATAAATAAACATAAAACAAGAATATATATACATGATGAAAGACATACAAAAAAGTCAAATAACACATAAGTATCTACATGTAGTGTCATAATGTCTTTTCTAATGGTCCTAATAAGAGTCAAAAGGATGATTTATTAACTAATGAGTGGGACTAAGTTGGTCATGATCATGTGAATTTGGATTAAAGTTATATACTTGGATAAGGGTATGGACTTGGAGTGGACTAGAGACTAAGATTAAGATAAGGTTATGAATAAGGATGTAGATGCTAGGATTAGGACATATGACAAAGTCCGTTAGTACATAAGATAAGGTAAGATGATAAGATGATTAAGATATAAGATAGGATGACTAGGATATTAAGGCAAGACAAAATGATAAGATAAGACAATATGATTAGATGGATAAGACATTAGATAAGATGACTGGGATATTTAGGACATAGGACAAGACAACTTAGATATTTTTGGATTTTGTGGATTTTATAATTTTTAGGGATTTTGAGAATATATATATGTATACTATAAAAATTGGGGGTTACTATAAAAGGCAAAACCAAACCTAGCAACCAACATAAGGATGGATGGGATAATGGATGGGATGACAAAAGGATGAGGGTGATGTGAAAAATGGGATGAGGAGCAAGGGAGAATGGAATAGGGATCTCCAATGACCACATCATGAAGGTAATAAAATATTTATTTACTTGAGTATCCATTGGAGGATATGCCAAGATGATTTCAGAAGATTTATCAAGACATATTCTAATCCCTTACAAAGGTTAAGATGGGAAAGAATGATATATCATATAAGGATAAAAGGATATATGGACATGATAGACAAAGATGTTTAGACCATGACATAGATGGGGTTGTTAGGAACATGGAATATGACTGTAGAGATGAAGTCTATTTTTCCCCCAAGTGTTGAGGTACAATGCCAACAATAAATTTTCTTACCATGATCCCAAAAATTGGTTTTCATCATGGCACTTGCCCAAGATGCCAAAAGACTAGTTTTCACCATTAGATGAATGATTTTTTATTTTATTTTTATTTTTTTGGCATTTTTATTTTTTTATTTTTTGATTTTTTGATGGATTATAGATTTATTGGATATGGGTATGATATGAAATAATGCTAACATTTATTATATCTTTAAACAACACCTATTCTAGAGATGTGTGATGTTAGGACCATGTTGTCGATGTTGGATGTATTGATGTCCTTATGACTTTCATTGATTTTTGATTGAGACCCCTCCAGACATCTATACCAGGTGTCTTTTTCACCCCTATAAGAGGCAATGATTCTTGGGAAGGTGATGTGAGGTATGGATTAGATTAGATCTTGATGTTGATGGGGAGGTATGGGACTCAAATAGATGTAGGACTTGATTGATTTATGGGTTCATGATAGGAAGGTGTAGTAGGTGTTTGAGGATTAGGACTAGTAGTTGCATACATCATTGGAGATTTTGGACATTTTGTATTTTATTAGCACCAATTGATAAAATATTGTAAGATATCCAAGACTTTTAGATTATTCAATTATTTGATCCCATTATTTGATGGATTATCAACTGTGTTGATAGTACATTCGACATTATTTTGATTTATTTATTAGATTTGACTTTGACTACCCCCTAGTGCCTAATTTTGGAATTTACCATAGGATATTATTTTTTAACTTGATATATGATAATTATTTTGACTTTGACAGTCGCCTAATGCCTAATTTTGGGCTTCACTAGGGGAATACACTTTTTTATTAGGCTGATGATTTGAATTTTCTTGATTTTCACTTGATGGATCAAAGATGATTTTATTATTATGAATGACTTTTTGAGTATGATCCTAGACATTTCTATTTGTGGCACATGTTATGTTTTTCAAGGAAGGGTCCAATGATATATGTTCCTATTCGTCCCTATGGAGGGCAATGATAAAATGATCATTGATAGGAATAAAGGGGTTTATGATGGATGGAGATTAGGGGGATGGTATGATGAGGTCAATGAATGGTGATAAGGAAACATGGTCTTCATAAGGGTTCTTAGGATACCCAGTTTTGACATTAAGGAAAGTCTCCTCAAGATCAATAAAAGGATCACTAAAACTAGTTGTAGTATACACCTCCAAAGTGGGATCATATTTACTCTCACTATCTTTGATAGATAAATCTTTTAAAAAATTTGTTGTGACTTTATTGTCTTAATTTGGATCTAAATATATGCTTGATGACTGACTTTTATCTAAATTAGAGGCATCTAAAAAATATCATGCATATTCATCATCTATTACAATATCTATAAGGGATGTTGTTTATAACAAGGAATCTGATTCAGATACTAGTGTTGAACATGATCCTGATGTAGATAAAACTTATATTGACTTCGATGATGACTCTGATGTGCATGATGTGATATTTCTAGTAGAATATTTTTTATCTATATGTGACCTCTCAACATAGGATTTTGATGTGAGCATGGAGAGATAATGGATTTGACAAAGATAGGCCCATGAAAGGACTTATGAGAGAAGGGAGGACTAGGTTCATGGGGTACATACTCATCTTTGATGAATTATTTATCAAAGATGGGGGACCATAGAAGATGGATGTGGTGTCTTAACCCTAGCTTAGAAAGGGAAGGGCTTGATCATGATCTGGAATGGAATATTAGCATACCTCTTCTTATTCACCCATGGATATAGACACATCTGATTCATTTGAAATTTATATGTCACCATGGTCGATGAGGTCTTGGACATAGTTTTGGAAATTATGACATTGATTAATGGTATGCCTCTAGTTTTGATGATATATACAATATTGGTTAGCTTTGTACCAAGAGGGCTTAGGCTTGGTGGAATTAAGATGACATATGGGTGGATAGACCATCATTTTATTATCAATAACATGGTGGAAGATATATTCTAATGATATAATAAGAGGAGTATATGGGCCCTCTTCACTTCTTGCTTTGGATGTGGAAGCATTGTGTTTTAGATTAGATGGTTGTTAACATGATTGGGTTGGTGGACTAGTAATAGATGAGGTGGCTAGGATTGGATTCCATTTACTATTGTAGGAAGGGGTAGATGATTGATTATGACTAGTATATGGAGAGTTTTAATGGGACTAGATGGTGTGAATACTAGGATTTGACTGATGTGGATAGGTATGGACTGAAGGTAAGGTTAGATGGATGAGGTTAAAGTCTATAAGGTGTGGAGTGCTCAGCTTAAGGAGGTAAGAAATAAGTACATCCTTATTGGCCATGAGGGATTGATCAATCAGGGTATTGACTAAATTTATTTTAGATGCCATGGATAAGGATGGGGCAAAGTATAGATGATGTGGTTCTCTACCCCCAAATAGTAGGTGTGGGGGATTGAATGGAAATATTGAGGAACGAAGATGGGATATGTGGAATAAATTTGGACAAAGGCTTGCTTTAGTTTGATCTCAACTTTAACTAGATGTTTGATGTAATATTTAAGTTGACCAATTTAGGAAATGAGTTAGACTAGGTTGGAATAGGTAAGATATGACAAGATCTAAGATTTGATGGAGGGATAGACTGTCCCAAGAGATTGATTTTTGGGGATTGACTAGATTAGACTAGCTCAAGACTATGATGATCAACTCAAATATGATGAGATGATTAAATTAATAGATAATAGGATATGCGATTATGACTCAAACTTGATTAGACACAAGCAAGCTTAATATTGAAACCTTGATATGGGAGACTTATTTTCCAATGTGAATGAATACCAATGTATGAATATAGACTTGATGAGACGACTGGTATGGACAAGGGGATGATTTGGGTTAGACTAGGATTAGGACTAGGTTGATAAGATGGTGGATAATATGATTAGGCAATACAAGATGAAGATTGATTTGGGCTAGGGGATTAAACAAGTCAAGGTGATGTGTGATTGGTTATGGATGAGATGGACTTATTATGGTGTGATAATGATGATGCTAAGTATGATTAATGCTAAGACTAAGTCACTAATATGGAGGTAGAATGTGATAAGATGTGGTAGATGAATGACAAGATTTGATTAGGGTGTGTAGGTGATGGGGGTATGACTAGTGATAGGTAGATGAGACTAGAGTATGATGTGACTAATATGATAGGGGTGATGATAGATAAGACCAAATACAAGATGAAATAAGTTTAAAATGATGTACATAAATGCACATAGAAAATATGTACAAGACAATATTGATAAGGATGTATATAATGGTATAATGATGAGACAAGGATATACAATATGATGATATGTGAAGACCTAAATAAGTGTATATAGGTTTGGGTAAAAGGATGACTTAGCTCATAAACAACATGACTCTAGCATAACACTCACCAAATAAAGCAAACCACAAACCTAAAATTAGTAAACTGATGTGAGTGTGTAACATGATGACAAGGATATATAATATGATGATATGTGAAGACTTAAATTGGTGTATATAGGTTTGGGTAAAAGGATGACTTGGCTCATAAACAACATGATTCTACCATGACACTCGCCAAATAAAGAAAACCATAAACCTAAAATTAGTAAACTAATGTGGGTGAGGCTGTAAGTTGGTGACCCATTAAGGAATCTCCTGAACCCTCTCAAACCAATATTCACATGATTATCACTTGGGAACTAATACTAAATTTAGCAATAAGTCACCTGTTATGACCAAAAGGTCCTAAACTAAGATATACATGCTCTCTAGGGGAGTCCCTGATATACATTAGGTACAGTGGGGCCCAAGTCCATATAGGGTGTTGTCTGATTCCTATTTTAGAGAATTAACTCTTCCCCTTCATGAAAGTCCTATATGGGGTTGACTGCTTAGTCTAACAATAGATAACCCTAATATATATACTCTATTGAAACATGGAGTGTGGATTAGTACATGGTGGTGAAATCCATGGTCACTATCCCCATAAGACTATGGCAAGAGTGTGGGTGTTAATTCCACATCACATTTCCCCTAAAAATAAAAAATGGGAGGGTTTATTAGTGGTTTTTAATCCTCTAATAACCACCACAAGGGTGTAAGGAGGAGAACATACACCATTGTATCCCTTAGGTGACACACAAATAGACAAAAATATTCATTAACTGATTAATTTAGATGTAATATATACAAGATATTTACAAGATGATTTATCAAAATGCCAAAATGTTTCTGACAAGTGACCTGCAAGATAAGTGACTAATATTTTCAATTAACAATCTTGGAGGGGAAACCTATAAGATAAGATGTTCGAGAAAATATTTGACCTGCAATAGAATATGTTAGCAAGTTAAAATTGTTATTAGATTCATTCCTACAAGAAACAAAATGTTAGTGTAATATGCCTTAATAAAAACCACTAAAAAAATCATGATTTAGCTCTATAACTTCTTTGGATGAGGGTTCACAACATGGGGGTCTAGGGGTAATGGCCCCTAACAAGGTCAAGGGATAGATCCCCTTATGGGGTTAAGGGGTAGTGCCCCTTATGGGGTCAAGGGGTAGCACCCCTAAAATCTAAACACAATTTGGGACTTGCAAAACCCTTGGAATGACTTAAAATTCACTTAAAATGTTCTAAAAATGCACTCAAGAAAGGATAATTTGAGTGTAAAAATGCAATTACAGAAGGTAAAATCATAGATATATAGTCAGTTATATGCAAAACCACTTCTAGAGAGCACAAAACCACAAGTGTGGGACAATATCACATATGGCTATTGCACAATTTTGTAAGAAGTTAACTAACCGTAACCATAACTATAAAAAAAATTAAAACCATAAATGGTTAAGTAATATTGTGACTCAAAATACAACACTATAAGTCACAATTTGTAGTTTTATAAACTGTTGGTTAACTGTGACCGTACGGTTATGCAAAATTGTAAATGTTTAGGCAATTCTACTAGTAAAAAGGCAATATTGCCAATCATGATATGCATTTTTGCTTGCTTATAAAAATATAATGGATTCAAAAATATTTACAAAGAATATATTTACAGAGAAAACATAAAGACGAAAAACTATTTATAGAATGTAAACTATTTGTAGATATTTATAGAATGATAAAATTAAATTTTTAATACATAAATTAAGTTTCAAAACTGATTGTATAAGCATCACAATCAACTATCAAAGATAATATCACCTTTCACGATATGCAATTTTTCTTGATATAGAAAATAATAAACTCTAAGGCAAAATATTTATAGAATACCTTGAGTATTATCAGAATAATAAAAACATTTGTAGAATAAAAAAAGTCTTACAATATATTTCTAAAGAAAAGATTAAAATGCAATGTGTACAAGAAAAAGTGTTATTTAATGACTTGAGGTCAAAACTGCCTTTTACAAAGGCAATACTATAACTTACGAATCAATGTCATAACTACAGTGATGTGTTTTTATAATAACACAACTAGCTAAATGCAATTTTATAATACCACAACTAGAAAAATGCAATTTTGTACAAACTACCAAGATAGTCAAAATGGTTAATAGTGAGGTACTGTAGTCAAGGCAAAATCATAACTATCGGGGTTAAAATCACAACCTTATATAAAAATTGCCTCGTACGAGTGGCAATATTACAAAAGGCTGAGAATTTGTCAAAATAACTAACTATTAGTGGTTAAATGGTATAGTTAGAGAAAAATCATAGATTTTTAGGCAATATCATGATTTATAGAGCAAAATCACCATTTTCTTGTATGTAAAAACTTGATAAAATCCAGATCTTGTTCTTTGTCCAATCAGTCTTGCAAGATGTCAAAACACATATAATAGGGAAAATAGTTAAACTGAATGGATTCTCCCACTTTGGTCACCAATGTATGATTGTATTTTTGAGCTATGAATTAAAACTACTATATATAGCAAATTTAACCCAAAACACAATAACATCAAAGGGAGAGATTATGGAAGTAAATTAGAAATAATAAGATGATTGTTAAGCACATGATATACTAAGGGGGGGGGGGGGGTGAATCAATATATCATATATCTTATAAACTTTTACTTGATCAAATTCCACTTAACCATTCATTCAAGATATGAAATAAAACTGAAACAATAAACACCCCACAAGATAGAGAGAGACACCAAATTTTAACATGGAAACCCAATGTGGAAAAAACCACAGAGAATAATCTTAAGTATATGAATGAGCACCAACTCAAACTACAATATTTATAAGCACCAATTTGTAGGATCACCAACCAATTTGTTGAGCACCAACACAACTATTCATGAGCACCAACCCATAGGAGCATCAACCCCTTTGTTGAGCACCAACCCCTATTATGTATACCACACAACTATCTCTCAATGTTGCTTTCTCAAAAAAAGATAACACATTACAATATCTCTCTCTTTTCTCTCCTTTGTTCTTCTAAGCTAGATATGACAATTATAAACCATGCTCTCTTCCACATATTACAAATGGCTTCCCAAGCCTTTATTTATAGCTTACCAAATGACCTTTGACATTCACCCTTTGAGACTTTTGAATTCACATAGAAAATGGTGCCAAAATTGCATGACCCTTTGAATCCTTTCATTTGAAAAGTCACATGGTTACCCTTCATGAGCAAATGTGTCCTTTCCCTTTTTGTCTTTATCTTTGTGACTTTTTGTATTCCTCAAAGTTTCTATGAGAAATTGTGCCCTTCCTCTTTTGTCTTCACTTGGTGACTCTTGGAATTCCTCAAAATGACTCTTAATGGGAAAATGTGTCCCATTCCTCTTTTATATGTACTCTCTGACTCTTTGACCTCTTCATGGGCCCTTTTTTGACTTTTATGCAACCAAAAATATATTCGTTAATATTAAATAAATACCAACACATTTTAGCCAAAATATGAACATTAAAAACACCTTTAGACAATAAATGCTATGGGGCCTTTATCACTAGTGCTATACCTTTGACATCAATGACAATATTTCTAACAATCTCCCCTTTTGTCATTGATGGCAAACTCAAACTAAAACTACCATATCTTGAAACCTGTACTACATATGCCAACCTGCATATATATCTAATTTGAAAAACATACAATAATTCCCTCTTACTGAATCATCTTTTACCTATTCTTTGTACCTATTTATGTACCTATTTTTGCACTTCTCCCCCTTTGACATCAATGGAAAAGGGCCTATTCTAGAGCTAACACTTAGCTCCCCCTCAACTGATGTTGATCTTTAATGTCAAGAAGTATAATAAATTACTCCCAATTCCTCTTCAGATCCTTGAATGTTTCCTTTGGTCATGCCTTGGTCATGCCTTTGTGAAGATATCTGATAACACATATAAATTGTTTCTTGTCCTCTAAGCATCTGCAATCAACTCATCTAAATATTTTATTCTAATCTCACACATTATACATAAAACTTTAATGTGTATCCCTAATCACATATTTGACTTACACTCAATAGATTATGCTTAAGACCTTTTACATATATAAGATTCTTGGTCTTATTTCTACCATTATCCAAACTTAAAGTACCTTTTTTAGCTATCTTGATAGTGGTTTTGTCTCTAAATTTTACTATGCCACCATTGATCTTATTTAGAGTTATGAACTTTCTCGTGTCTCATATCATGTGACTCAAACATCCACTATCAATGAACCATGGTTTTTCTTCATTTCTTGCATGCAAAGCTATTTAGAATAACATAGAATCTTTAGGTTATTTCTTTTACCATGAACTTATCTAACCTTTCTTCTTGATGAATGAAGCTTTGAATATTTGGTCCTTCTTGACTAAATCGAACAGACTTCTACAATGCTGAGATATATGTTCAAAATTATTGCACTTGTAACATATTATGGTCTCTTCATCAAAGCCTAATAGAGGAGCAAAAGAGTTGTAGCTTTTGCTTGACTTTGCATGAGTTTCCTTCTTATTTCTAAAATTGTTAACTCTTTCTGATATTATATTTACTTATGACCGTATCCATTACCATAAAAATAAAAACTATGAAAATAGAACATGTTTTTGTATCTTCGTCTTGATTATCTTTTGTAGCTCTACTCCCTTCAACTTTCTTTGTTTGAGATGTCCTCTATATTCTTCACTTCTTCCCTTTTTATTTCCTATTTTGTAAGAGCTTCAGCATAGCTCTTTTTCTTTTCAAATCTAATACCTATCATATCTTATATTTACTTTTGACTTTTCAATATCTTATTCAACATGTTAGTGCTATCCTCAAATTTTGAATCACTAACTGCTTTATCATTGACTATTTTCTCAATATCTTCTTTTAAATAGGCAATTTCAATAACACACCTTTCACATTCTTCACTTACTTTTTGAAACTATGTTTTTAGATATTTTTCATTCTTTTTGGCTTCTCCAAAGTGTGCTTATAGATCTTCAATTATCTCTTTTGACTTATTTTCATTTTTCTTGATCTGGCACTTCAATCTTCGATTATTTTTCTCAATAGCTTTTAATTCTTATAAGGCACAAATGAGTTCTCTTTCTAGATTCACCTTTTCTTCATCTTTTATTTCATCATTTTCTTCTTCTTGATCATCTCTACTTTTACTTGCAAAGGCATCTTCATTATCACCTTTATTCTTATCTGGACATTTATCCTTCAAAGAATCTAACCCAACCTTCAACTGAGTACACTCTTCTTCTCTTGATTTCAAACTTGAATATGCAACATCTAACTGATTCTTAAGATCATGAATAAAAATCTTATCTTGTTTTTATTCTATATCCAACTTATAATCCAAGATACATACATGTTCTTTAAGATCCTCGACCACATATTTCAACTCTTGTTAAACTCTTTCTAAAGGAACCTGCTCTGATACCAATTGTTAAGCATGGGATATAATGAGAGGAGGGGATGAATCAGTATATCATATATCTTATAAACTTTTATTAATCAAATTCCTCTTAACCATTCATTCAAGATATGCAATAAAAATGAAATAATAAACACCACACAAGATAGAGAGAGACACACCAGATTTTAACATGGAAACTCAATGTGGGAAAAAACATAGAGAACAATCTCAAGTATAAGAATGAGATCCAACTAAAACTATAATATTCACAATCAACACATCAAATATTTGTGAGCACCAATCCACAAGAGCACCAACCCCTTTGCTAAGCACCAACACAACAACTATTTGTGAGCACCAACCCCTATTGTGTATACCACACAACTATCTCTTAATGTTGCTTTCTCAAAAAATGATAGCACATTAAAATATCTATTTATTTTCTCTCCTTTGATTTTATAATCTAGATATGACAATTACAAACCATTCTCTCTTCCACATATTACAAATGGCTTCCCAATCCGTTATTTATAGCTTACCAAATGACCTTTGGCATTCACCCTTTCAGAACTTTGAATTCACATAAAAAATGGTGCCAAACTTGCATGACACTTCAAATCCTTTCATTTTAAAAGTCACATGATGACCCTTCATGAGAAAATGCATCATTTCCCTTTTTGTCTATATCTTAGTGACTTTTCATATTCCTCAAACTGTCCCTTCATGAGAAATTATGCCCTTCCTCTTTTGTCTTCACTTGGTGACTCTTGAAATTCCTCAAGATGACTCTTCATGGGAAAATGTGTCCCATTACTATTTTGTCTTTACCTTGTGACTCTTTGACTTCTCCATGGGCCATCTTTTTAATTTTATGCAACCAAAACATGTTCATTAATATTAAATAAATATCAACATATTTTAGCCAAAATATGAACATTAAAAACACCTTTAGATAATAAATGCTATGGGGCCTTTATCACCAATTATAGACCTTTGACATCAATGAAAATATTTCCAGCAAAGATTCTTACCATTGTCTTACTCCTCTTAGCCTCTCTCCAAGATCTTCAACCCGATTCTTCAAAGATTCTTGATTTTTCTTATAGATTGCTATTGATAGACTCAAAATTTTGACATAATGATAGCTTGATCAATGACTTCTATTATAGTATGTATTTCTTTCACACTCCTTAGTTACTTGGAATGGATGGAGATAGTGTGTTTAAATACAAGGATGGAAGGAATATCAATGACCATCATTCAAAGTTAGGAACATGAAGAACGATGGTGGAAGATTATCCAAGGAATTAAAAATTCCTTAAAGGATTCTAGAGGAGGGAAGGTTATAGAGGTAGAAACCTCTATAATCTATTTGGAATTATAGAATTATTAGTGGTGTATTAGTATGTGATTAGAGGGTTCTAAATAATTTAGGGTGTAGGCTTGTAGGAAATACTAGGAGAAGGTGAGTAGGTGGGTGATGGGAATTTTAAATTCCTAGATAATGGATAAGTGGGATTAGTAAGTAAATAATGGGGATTAAGTGGATTAATTAATTTTTTGGGTAAGAGTAAGGTTAATATAATAATAATGTAAAGGGGTGTTAAACTGAATATTATTATTGGGTAGGAAGACTACTGGAGGAATTTTAAACATGAACGATGGGAAAGAAAAAGGTGAGTTACAGCCCAAAGATCTTGTGTACGACATGAAAATATCATTGGTAGCTTTTGGATCACCAGTCATCTTGAAGGATTATTTGCTACCCACATCAGGAACAATTTAGGGCCCACCAAACACAAGACTCGATTCCACTAAAGGAAAAAGACCTATCTCATGGGTTGACTTGGTAGTCAGTGAGCATCTTATCAAAAAACCCTTAAAATATTCCTTCTTGGTCCCATCTGGTAATAGGTATGTCTTGAGGTTCCAAACTCTATCATAGAGCATACTCACTCTTCACTATCAAACTCTATTTTGGCTAAATTCAATGACTTTAGGCTGAATATTGACTCTTTTCATAAGTGGGCAAATTTCAAATAGCGACCTAAGGGCTAGATCAATATCATTGCTATGCCCAAGAATTTTTTCCTTATTAACCTTTTTCATTCTAAAGATTACATGAGGATTCTCGTTAGAGGCTGATGATTTATGGGTAAATCCATAATTAGTCTTTGAAAGCGGAAGGCAGGATTTAATTTGGATAACATCATCATGGAAGACATCCCTGTCTAGGTGAAACTACCAGAGTTGCCTTTAGAATTTTGGGCCCTAAAGGTTATTTTGGGAATTGATAGGGCCATCAACAAATCAATATCCATCAACCTTGTGACCAGATTTAGATATAGGCTCTTGGATGCCTGAGTCTATGTGTTCATTCCAGTTGACAAAACCCTAATTCACTCCATCAAGATAAAATCTAAATACAGGGTCTAGAACCAATACATAGAATTTGAAAAGGATTTATAAATCTACAAAACTTGTGATGTTCTAAATCACTCATCCAAAAATTTCCCTCTAATTGAGAAGCCTCCCCTTCTCCCCACTCCTCACTTGGTTAAGAAACCTTCTTCTTATAACCCTTCTCCCCATCTTCATATTGGTCCCAGTCTTAGTTCCCCCTCACCTCTCAAATATCCCTCTTTCCCTCCTCCTAAAACCTGATCTAGATACTCTTAGCTCGGGGAAAAAAATTTATCTTCAACCCTTTCCAAGACATCTGCTACCCTAAATATTCTTATCCCTTCTTAGACTAGTTTAAAATTGAAGGCCATGACTGCTAACGATCTTAAGGATCTAGTTACTCTAAAGGTGGCCAAGGCAACTATGGTTACACCACCCTTAGGGGACATCTTAGTTGAAGAAGCATTTTCATCTCCCATTTATCCTTCTCTATCTCTTAAGGAGCCATAAGGATATGCTCAAGAAAACTCACCCTATATCATCTCTTATGAAACTTTATTATTTGACAAGGATCTAGTCCTTTAAGAACTAGCACCTGCTCATGTTCTTCCAACCCTAATCAAATGTTTTGGGGTGTTTAACTCATTTTACTCTTGTGAAGTTCAATGTTTTTCAAAAAACAAAAGAAACAAATTTGAGATAATAAAATAAATGGCCAAACAACAATGGAGGAAAGTCTAACCAAAAAAGGGTAGGAAAAACGCTGAAGTTGGAGAAGAACTAAAATATTTAGGTAGACCAACTAATCAAAATTATAAAAAAGAAGAAATCAATAAGTAAGTATAAAAGGATACATAAATGACCCTTAGACATTTTCCAAACAATAAGAAATGAATATCATTTCTTGGAACATAAGGGGGTTGAATAACCCCAAGAAATAGAGGTTGGATAGAAATATGGTTCTTAATCATAAACTTGATATTCTAATTATCCAAGAAACCAAAATGTCTATGGAATTTTTTTTGAATAACAAAGATAATATTTGAGATAAAGCTTTGTGTAGTAATAGTAGCTCTCATGGTGCCTCAGGGGGGTTGGTGGTTTTTTAGGATCCAATTATTTTGGAAGGAATCATCCTTTTAGAGATCAATTCTTATATCATGGTATTTTTATAAGAAACTCACATTAAAAGAAATTGGGTTCTTACTAATGTGTACATTATAAATTCTAAGAATGACAAGAGAAAATTATGTAAGGATCTAATTGAGATTAGATAAAATTTCAAGGATCAAAATTGATTGGTGGTAGAGGATTTCAATTATCCTTTGTCCCTAGGGGAAAAGGAAGGGGGAACCTATTCCCTTAATGATAGCATGATGGATTTTAGTGAGTTTATTACAAAATCAGACCTAACTGATGTTGACTTAAAAGGTAACCCTTTCACCTGGTCAAATAGGATATTGGGTGAAAATGTTATTCAAGTTAAGCTCGATAAGTTTTTGGTTTCTTTGAAATGTAATTTACATTCTACCAGCTCCCTCTTTTCTCTTTTTAGGATCGGATCTGATCATAACCCATTAGTGTTCTCCAATGAAAAGATGTCCAAATATAAAATTACCCCTTTTAGATTTGAAAAAATGTGGCTTTTTAATTAGAACCTAGAGGATTCTCTGAAGGAATAGCGGAAGTTCCCAGTTCAAAGATCTTTTATGTACATACTATTGACTAAATTGTGGCCCTTCAGGTCAAAATTAGGTACCCCTATTGGAAATCTTAACTAGTATGTATATTTTCTTCAAAATAAGTGTTCTTTGACAAAGCCTATAACAAATGTACAAGTCTAATTCTTTCAAAAAGTTTGGTTTTGGTATTTTTTTAAGCCTTTACATAGTAATCTTTTTGGGTCTTTTATTTTGACTAAGTGTTCTTTCTTTAAAAAAATTTGTTTTTGGGTTTTTGTTCAAGTGTTGGAAATTATCTCAGACATTTTATTCAAAAAAATTTCCTCGAAGGATATCCTTTTCAGGCTAGGGGTCAGAAGTCTTTCAAGAAAATTGTCTACGTAATTTGTCTGAAAGAATTGTTCAAATGCAGAAGTTTTGAAAGGTACATTTCAAAAAATCTGAAGGGTACTTTTCCTTTCGAAAAGTTCATTTGTAAGAACTTTGAAGAGTCTTTTTCAAAAAATCCAAAGGGGCAATTGCAACTTTTTTGAGGGATAGTTGCAAATTTTCTGAAGGACATTGCATTTTTCCAAAGGGCACTTCAATCTTTTTGAAAAGTTTTTTTTTCAATTTTTTTAAAGGGTACTTTTGAAGCAAGGTGCCCTATTCAAAAGTCTAAAAGGGTACTTCTCAGGCTGAAGGGGTCCTTTTCAAATTGTTGAAGGGTCATTTTCAAAGTTCTGAAGGTCCACTTCAAAAAATCTGAAGGAACATTTCAAAGAACCAAATGGTCCATTTTCAAAATCTAAAAGGTCATTCGATAGTCCAAAGAAATTAATGCAGAAAAGGTGTTGAAGAATTTTTTTTGGGAAGAATCCCAAAGGAAAAGACCTGATGCAAATAGATGAATGAATTCTCTTAGGAGAAAATTCCAAAAAAAAAATTCCAAAGGAATTTTTTTGAGAAAATTATTCACAAAAATGGTCAAAAGCAAAAGTTTGAAAGAAGCTTAAATCTAAGGAAAGTGTTCCAAATGAATAAAGAAGGTGAAGGCCCCACAAACATCAATTACCAACTATGAAAAATAGTCATTGATGTCAAAATACTTGGTGGGAACATGAGAGCAAATTTTAAAGTAACAAATGGTTGAATCTTGAGCATCTGGTGTAGATAAAGCAAGAAAAATGGATAGGTTGATGGTTCAAGTCATTACTAACAGCTGACTAAATCAAAGAGATTCCATGAAATCAAAAAACACAAGTGTCCAAAGGATGGCTGGCAATTAGGAAAAGTATTTTCTAATTGTCACCATAAGTCCCATTTCCCTCTGAAGTGTTATATGTTGGCTGCTCTATTTTTGTTTTTGAACACTCATAAATGATTTTCAATAGAAATCATTTCTTGTGTCAATTTTAAAGGTCTTATACCACTTTTCACCATTCTTATGATTGGTTTCAAATAAGTAGACCTCCTAACATGGCATATCTCACCCCACCTCTCTTTCACATGCAATTGTAACTAATTTTCACATATGGACACATGTTTAAGTGACTCTTGAACTTCCTTTGCTTGACTTCTCTCTCAAAATCTATATATATGCATTCTTTTGGCTTTTTTTAACAGCCTCCACTAGTTATTGGGAAAACTATGGCTAGATTTGTACTCAAATAACTCTTTAAAAAATATACAAATGTCATTTCCACTAATATTCTGCAATATTGAGTAATGACTTGAATCTTGTTGGTCTAGTCTAGTGAAAGATTGCCTTTTCTAGCTTGTACTCTTGATGGTCTACCATTTATAGAAAGGATATTGTTGTAGGTATTTGCTACTATTCTTTTATAAGTGTAGAGATATCTTGGAAGTGGTCCATGATTGTATCCCTCTTTGGAATCATTCATTCCCTTCCTAAGAATCATAAACCTTCTCAAATCTAGCATATGAAACATTGATGTAACAATGAATCCTAAGTTATGAGTTTTGTGTGAGAAACACTTTGTTTGTATTTAAATACTAGTTTAAATTAATTAGGAGGAAATTATACATTAGTGCATCACCCTTTGGTTTCTTAATCCCTTTTCATATCCAATTGTTAAGTTAGAGAGAGAGCTTTAAAGGTACATCAAGGGGAGCTAGCCCCTTATCTAGAGATTCATTTCTCAATATTGTTACCCACAGCAAGAGAAATGTCTCCATGGTCCCACTTGGATGAAGAGATTTAGGCATCTCCTCAGGGGTGCAAATCCTAGTGTCAACATTTTTTGGCACGCCTGGTGGGACTTCCAAGTCCTACAATATTATTTAAGGTTGGTGATGGTCTTGGCATAGTTGAAGATGAAAGAAGCATATATATTCAATATCTAGAAAATCCATTAAAGAATTCAATTCTTTGGTTAATGATCAATCCTATTTTTCATGCCAAAGGTGACAGCTAGATCTGCTACTAAAGAGACATCCTTTGAGTTTGTGCAACTACCTCCATATTCCACCAAAAGGTTTAGGTTTGTCAACACTCATCCTTAAAAAAGAGATTTTGCATTTAAAGATTCTAGGTTTGTGTTGCATTCCATTCCTAATATCTATAACGATCATTCCAAGATGGCTATAAGACAAAATATGGTGCCTTTCACTAAGGCATTTCCCTTGCATCTTGCCCAATATGATCAAATTCTATTAGCAACCTTCAAAAGTGTCCCATATTTTAGTGGGGATGGTCCTATTACTGCCATTGAGCACATTAGGAATATAGAAAATTTTTGTAATATCAACAACATATAAAATGTATCTATTAAGTTATCTACCTTATCTTTCAAAGAATTTATTTGAATTTATATGGGACTTTACTGTTAGGTTGTGGAGCTAAAAGCTTCAACTATTGCAGACATGGAGGAGGGTGCTGAGTTCCAGAAGTACTAGCGTCGGTAGTGTAACCGACGTCGGTCACATACAGTGCAGAAGGCAACTGGCATTGGCAAGAAGTCGGCCGACATCAGTCAGCACCAGTCAGATAGGGACCGACGTCGATCCCCTGTGTGTTCCAGAACTGTTCGTTGCACGAACAGTTAGTTAGTTGGACTGAGTGTTTGCATGTTAAAGGGCTAATTATAGTCTCGAGCTGCGTGTCTAATTATTGTAATTAGAAGTCTATTTTTGTATGCATGGGATCCTATTTAAAGACCCATGAGGCATGTATTGTAATCAAGAAGGCAAGTAAAATCATTGAAGCAAGGAAGCAAGGTTAAGGAGATCTACAAGCAAGTAAGGTCAAGGAGATCAGCTGACGCATTCAAGGAGGGGATAACAACTTAGGTTGTTGAGTTGGTTGTGGCTAAGCAAGAGAGAGAGGGAAGAAGTCCTTGAGGTGTGGCAAGCCTTTGAGGTGGAAGAAGAAGTGGCATCTTCTTTATTGTATTTTCTTCTAGTAGTATTTAATACAAGATTGTGTATTGTCTCTCAAATTCTTTTTTGTTTCAAGTTTCTAGTTACTTAATCATTCTGGTATAATTCCGTGTTTAATTTCTTATAAGAAAAGTAATCAATTGTGCTTCCTTGGAGGAGTTCCTAATAGTTGGTATCAGAGCTACGATTGTAGGGAGCAGGTTATTGTTTGATTACAGGTCATTCACAGGGGTTTCTATTTGAGTGGGAGTTCAGCAATGGCAGAAGAAAGTAAGCTACGAATGGAGAAGTTTAACGGCAAGAATTATCAATATTGGAGGATGGAGATAGAGGATTATCTATATCAAAAATATTTGTACTTATCGTTGGGTGGGGTTGCATGCAAGCCCATAGATATGAAGGATGAAGAATGGAATGTTCTTGATCAGAAGGCTCTGGGATCCATAAGGTTGAGTCTTGCATCGTCTGTGATTTCCAACTTATCGCAGTGTAAGACAATGGAAGAGTTGATAAAATCTTTGGCAAATTTATATGAAAAGCCCTCGGCTTCCAATAAGGTATTTCTTATGAAGCAGCTATTTAATTTGCAAATGCAGGAAGGTGGATTGGAATATACTCATCTTAGTGATTTCCATGGTTTGGTAAACTAGTTAGCTTCAGTCAATATTGTTTTTGATGATGAAGTAAAGGCTCTCTTGATTTTATGCTCTTTACCTGAAAGTTGGGATAGTTTGGTTATGGCAGTAAGTAATTTTGCATCTGCTTCTAAAATCTTAAAAGTTGATGATGTTGTGAGTGTAATCTTGAATGAAGAAATACACAAGAAAAGTACAGGTGAATCATCAGGGAATGCTCTAAGTGCAAAAAGTAGGGGAGACAAAGAGAGAAGATCAAGCAAGGGAAATCAAGGTCAAAGATGGGAAGGAGATCCGAATCTAGAAATGGAGGTATCACCTACTAGTTTTGTGGAAAGAAAGGACACACAAAGAAAGAGTGTTGGTTAAGGGATAAATAAAATCAACCTGAAGGTAAAGAAGAAGCAAAAGATGCAAATGTTGTGGTACAGGATGCTCTCATACTTTCTTTGGATAGTCAGGTAGGATCATGGGTTTTAGATTATAGTTCTTCTTTTCATGCATCCCCAAACAGAGATTTGTTCCATGAGTATGTCCAGGGAGACTTTGGAGAGATTTATTTAGGGGATGGTACGCCTTGTCAAATAGTTGGCAAAGGGAAAGTGCAGCTGAAATTGCAGACAGGCAACACATGGGTGTTGAAGGAGGTTATGCATGTCCCAGTCTTGAAGTAGAGTTTGGTTTCTGTAGGAAAGTTGGGTGATGAGGGATGCACAGTAACCCTCACAGCAGATTCTTGGAAGGTTACCAAGGGTGCACTTGTTTTATCAAGAGGTAAGAAAATAGGTACTCTTTATCTATCTACTTGTATTACTGATTCTACTTCTGGTTTATCTACTTCAGTTGTAGATTTGAAGATGTGGCTTAATAGGCTTGGTCACATGAATAAGAAGGGAATGGACATTCTTGATTCAAAAGGTATGAGTTCATATTCGGAAGGCATAGATCAAGTTCATTGCAGGAAAAGGAAATTTGATGCTTTTGACAAGAACAGGGAAGCCTTGGTGTTTATGGAGGAGATGATGGGTAGAGATCAGTCACAGGGGCTGAATAATTTTGAGCAGGGCAGTATGGATAGGGTTTTTATCCAAGATGAGCTCACAAATAAAGAAGTCATATTTTATAGGAAAACACAGGTACCGACGTCAGCCAAGCAGATACTGACATCGATCATGTGCAGACTAGCAGGGTCGATAGAGTCAGGTAGGAGAAGTCCGATGTCGATTAGATAAGAACTGATGTTGGCAGACGGGACACCGGTGTCATCCAGGGAATCGACGTCGGTAGTTAGGGTCAGTCAGGGAATCGACATCGATCGGGAGCAAACTGGGAGATGGCTGAGATCGATCACTGAAATGGATGTTGGGTAGACAACAAGCTATCAAGGAGTCTCAAACGCCCATATGGAGGTCAAAAAGGGTATGTTAACCTCATATTCATTGTTCACCTTCTTTATTTTATTTGTTGCTTACTGATGGTCAAGAACCAGGAAGATATGAAGAGGCAATGTAGGTAGAATCCAGAAACAGTGGGAGCTTGGCATGGATGAGGAGTGTGAGTCCTTGAAGAAGAACCAAACAGGTATTTGTTGGTGGAGTTGTCAGCTGGAAGAAAGCACTGGATAAGGGATGGATTCCCAAGTTAGAAGAGAGTGGATGGACACGTGAGACAGAAGGCCAAGGTATATGGTCTTGAGCAGGCTGTAGGGTAATGGAGGTTTGACCATTATATTTTTATTTACTAGGTTGGATAATATTACCTACATTATCCTGTTACTGTATGTTGTTGCTTATTGCAGGGTTTCATATACAGGGATTTTCTGAGCCAAGGGTAAAGTTAGTTCAGAGGTATGTCATGAAGAATTTGGGAGCAGCAAAATTATTTTGGCATAAGTGATAGGTATAGCATCACAGGTTTTGTGGTGGTTGGTCTTCAAGAGTGACCTTGAAGAGGGATATAGAGCCAAGGGAATAAACTAGATGATGTACATGTACAGGTACAGTTGCAGCTATTTATCTCCAAGTGGGAGATTATTAGGTTGTGGAGCTAAAAGCTTCAATTATTGCAGACATGGAGGAGGGTGCTGAGTTCTAGAAGTATTGGCATTTTCAGTGTAACTGACGTCGGTCACATATAGTGCAGAAGGCAACTGGCATCGACAGGAAGTTGGCCGATGTCGTTCAGCACCAGTCAGACAGGGACTGGCGTCGGTCACCTGTGTGTTCCAGAACTGTTCATTGCACGAACAGTTAGTTAGTTGGACTGAGTGTTTGCATGTTAAAGGGATAATTATAGTCTCGAGATGCATGTCTAATTATTGTAATTAGAAGTCTATTTTTGTATGCATGGGATCCTATTTAAAGACCCATGAGGCATGTATTGTTATCAAGAAGGCAAGTAAAAGCATTGAAGCAAGGAAGCAAGGTCAAGGAGATCTATAAGCAAGTAAGGTCAAGGAGATCAGCTGAAACATTCAAGGAGGTGATAACAACTCAGGTTGTTGAGTTGGTTGTGGTTGAGCAAGAGAGAGAGGGAAGAAGTCCTTGAGGTGTGGCAAGCCTTTGAGGTGGAAGAAGAAGTGGCATCTTCTTTATTGTATTTTCTTCTAGTAGTATTTAATACAATATTGTGTATTATCTCTCAAATTCTTTGATGTTTCAAGTTTCTAGTTACTTAATCATTTTGGTATAATTCCGTGTTTAATTGCTTATAAGAAAAGTAATCAATTGTGCTTCCTTGGAGGGGTTCCTAACATTTACCTGTAAATTCCATTAGCTCATGGGATAAATTGGAAGATTTATTGACTAATAGGTTTGGAGATAAGAGTGACTACCTATCTCTAGCTAATAAATTGACCACAATCAAGAGGCAACCACATGAATTCATGTAATAATTTATTACTAGGTCCAAAAAACTTGGGATAGAATCCCAATTCTTATCAGACCAACCTCACACTATGCATTTTTGTACTACTTGAAAGCATTGAATAGTGACATTGCCATGATGATTCAATCTATGGGTGGAAACGCATTGCCTACTACCTTTGAAATAGCCATAAATTCAAAGAATTATCTTTTCTAAGTGGGAAATATATCTCCTAGACCTCCAATGCCACTATTCCTTGATTTATATTCTCCTAGTCAAGGTGCATTGCCCACTTTATCCCCTTTGCCTAATCAAGAAAGGCCTAAAATTGCTCCTTCAAATGAAATACATGAAGTTAAAATATTTCTTCAAAGTGTTACAAATTAGTTAGTTTCCCTCAAAAGACAAAAATATCAAGGTTATAGGCCATATCAAATATACAACCAATTTGGGCAACAAATAGACCTCCTTTCCAAAATAATGCTCAAGGACAAGGCAAAATCACCCATGTCAAGCCTTATCAAAGATATAATACTAATGATCCATCATCCTCCAAATACCTTGTCCCCACTCAAAATAACTTGGTCCAAGAACAACCCAACTATCCATCTTGCGAACATGGTCAAGAGCATGTTGTTTATGCAAATGAGATACACAATCAAGGCATGGTAATGCAAGATAGTCAATCTTTCTAAGTTTCAAATTTTAAAGGATATATGCAAGGAGGGGTGTAAAATTTACAACATAAAACTGATTTTACCCTCATAAATCATTTGGAGGGTGAGTTTATTTCCATTAATTACTTGGGAAATACAAGAAATCAGAATATTAGTGTTGCCTCTAATACTAAGTCCAAAAAGATGGATGTTGATGAAGCTCAAGGTGTTAATAAAAGATAAGTTGTGACTCCTACATCATCTAATATGGTAATTGGTTCTAATACATCTCCTAATCTACAATAAAATTAGAGGATTCCAAATTTTAGGCCAGCTACTACAACTCTACCTCCACAAGCTACATCACAAGGTGCCAATGTTCATAAAGAGAACCCCAAGGTGAGTAATCCTTCAAAAAATGTGGTGGAAAAGATGAAGAAGATTAATATGACCATATCATTATGGGATTATCTAACATTACCAAGGTAAAAATATATACTCCAAAATGAATTGCATGGATTGGGTAAACAAGTTGGCCCATCTAGAAATGACAATTTGGTTTTAGTTAATGGAACTCAATCTATAGATGGTCAAGTGAAGAAAGATGAGAAGAATCCTCCTTTTTACCTATCTATAGTCATTGGTTATTTATTGATTCATAATTTAATCATATATAGTGGATAAATCACATCATTTATGCCCAAATGTATAACAGATAAGCTAGGCCTCAAGTATGAGCCAATGACTAAAGGAATTTTGCAATTGGATGGATCACCAACTAAGACTTTAGGGGTAGGTAAAGGTTTTAATTTGATCCTTAATGATTTTAATAATTTTTCAACTCCTCATGATGTGGTGGTGGAAGATTTACCTCCCTATTTTTCTCTTTGTTTGTCAAGAGACTTTACATCCAAGATAGGTGGATATTTGGTAGCCAGTTGGTCCTACATGGTGTTTAGGACAAAGTATGAAACTAAAGTGAACATTGAGTCAGAAAATATTCATAGAGATCACTTGGAACCTTACTCACCTTAGTTGTAAAATGTTAATTATGCTATCATTGATGAAGAGGAACTTCATATTGACCAATCTCCATCATCTTCCATTGAGGGAGTTTATGATTTGTTCCTAGATGAGTGGGGAGATGAGCACTTTGAACATGATCCTTATAATTTTATTGAAGAATATAGTCTTGGGGTATATTATATGCATGATAAGGATTATTTCATGCTAATTTTATGAATTCAAGTGATGATGTGAATGGCTTGTGGCAGCTCTTCTTTGATGGGTCTAGAAGCAAGATTAGGGTAGGTGGTGGAGCAATGTTGGTTTCACCTTCAAAGGAAGGTATTTTTAAACCTTCATATTTTAGCTATCTTGCACCTATAATGTATCAAAATATGAATCCTTTATTCATGGCCTTGAATGGGCTAGGAAAAGAGGTGTCAAATAATTGCAAGTGTTTGGTGATATCGAGCTTGTTGTCAATCAGGTTAGAGGGTAGAATTTGACAAAAAACTCTTCACTTAAGTCATATAAGCATAGAGTGTGGGATCTTTTGGAATATTTCAAAGCCTTCAACATCACTTATATCTCAAGAGAAGATAATAATCATGTTGACAGGTTGGCAGCAATTGGAGCTTAGTTTGATGTTCCAAAAGGGATAAAAGAGGACAAGAACCAACCTCATCTAAAAGTGATTCTAAGGCCCTCCATACCAGCTTATGTCACTAATTGGCAAGTGTTTGATAGTGACCATAAAATAGTACTTTTTATATAAGAAGATGTTGAGTTTTCTTCCAAGAATTGGTCTAAACTACAATAACAATATGAAGGGCAGATTATGTAATTAAAGTCTAAAAAGCTTCCTAAAGACCTGGTCACTCTTGAGAGCATATTCAATGATGATGACCAGCTGAAGAAAGAGAAGGTAAGCATATCTACCAAGTAAGAAAACTATGAGAAGGTGAAAATTTTCAAAGATAAATTTCTTGAACTTGGGAAGTTATGTACTATCGAATAGAAGCATGGTTTCATTGAGTTATGCAAAAAAAAAAATTGATGTCTTTGCATGGGAGTATAGTGATTTAAAAGGTTTTGATCTAAATCTAGCTCAGCATACTATAGAGTTAGATGAGAATGCTAAGCCTATTAAGAAAATTAAAAGGCCAATCAATCCCAATATTGAGCCTCTCATGAGGAAAAAACTCACCAAACTGATTGAGTCTAAAATCATCTTTCCCATTAAGCATTCATCTTGGTTGGCAAACCTAGTTCCTGTTAGGAAAAAGAATGGAGAGATAAGGTTATGTGTTGATTTTAGGTACTTGAATATAGTGTATTTGAAATATCATTACCCACTCCCTTCCATGGAACAAATATTGTAAGTTGTGGCTGGTAGTGAAAGGTTTTCTCTCCTTAAAGGGTATTCTAGGTGTAATCAAATTTTGGTAAAGGAAAGTGACTAGTATAAGACAACCTTTATTAATAAATGGGGTACATATGACTATAGGAAAATACCTTTTGGTTTTTCTAATGATGGATCTACTTTTCAATATGCAATGGATATGAATTTTCAAGGATTAATCAATGACATTGTATTGGTATATCTTAATGATGTGACAATTTTCTCCAAGGAAGCAAAATATCATTTAAAGCACCTACAACAATTTTTTGAGAGGTGTAGAGAGCTTGGGATATATCTAAACCCAAAGAAGTGTGTGTCTATTGTCCATGAAGGAAAACTAATAATACATATTATTTCCAAGAAAGGCTTGTCTATTGATCTAAAAAGGGTGAATTCCATCTTGGCATTGTCTTTGCCTAAACATAAGAAGGGTTTATAAAGTTTCTTTGGTAAGATCAATTTCATTAGGATGTTTATTCCCAACTTTGATAATTTGGTCAAACCTCTAACATCTATGATAAGGAAGGATGAGATATTCACTTATAAAAGGAGGAAAGAAAGTTTTAAAGAGATCAAGCAAGCCATTGGCCAAGCTCCTACTCTTGTAAGTCCAAAATTCTCCAAGGATTTCAACCTATATAATTTTGAGAATGAAGAGGTAATCTCTACCATGCTTACTCAAGCTAATGATGAAAATTTTGAATAGCCTATTTCCTTCCTTAGTTGTTGGTTGAATATTTTGTCTATCAGCATGCTGGTAAACAAAATAGGTCTGATCAGCCAAAGTAGGAAGATTAGTCATCCAAATGTGTAAGTTTATTACATTAGAAGGAGATTTCTCTCTCCTCTCATCAAGGAGAGGTTCCCTATGGATATGATATATATATGTATAGATAGAAAATAATACTCAAGGGTAGAACAAGCCACCCATCTCTCTTTCTTCAGAGATGATGTGTGTAAAACAAAGGAAAAACTCAAGGGAAATGACAGATAACACTCCTCTTCTTTCAGAAGAATTATTCAGCCAGCCATAATAATACTCCTGAAAATAAAAGCAGAATGTAATTGAGGGTGTAGTAACCAACAAATCGAGATATAACACAAAGTCTCTACTTGAAATGCTTAAGAGTAATATACGAAAGACAATGAGGGCACAAAGTCTCCTCAAAGTCTTTTACACAGCAATGAAAAGAAAACACACTGAAGGCAACTATGGGGGCACCAAGGCTCTCCACAATTGATTCTTTAGGACACCTTCCTGACTATTTTTACTAATCTTACTTGTTAAATTAGTGGAATAGAAAATATATCAAGGAAAAAGACATAAGTATAGTTTCCTTAATAACAAAGAAATCACAACACAAAGTCTAAAAAGGTCCCTTGCTTTCTTATTCCAGTAACAAAATATGATTAACAGACTGAGCACAAAGTCTCAATGATGCTCTCAATCTGGGTAGAGTTTCATTCAGGTTGTCAAAAAAGTGATCCATTTACAATGAAAGAAAGTCCCTTATATAGCCATTTCAAGAAGGACTCGGGAACAGTAATACATCATGATGCATTGGGAACTATTAGGAATGTAGGTTGGAACTTTGGGGCATTTTACCCATTTGATCTTCTCAATGTAGATAAACAAGCCACGTAATTGAAATATTACAACTTTTAATGTCCACGTGGCAATCTGATCTTGTCTTCATCATTCCTCCTTTTATGGTTAATTGAATCGGGTCTTGGATTCATTCGTTGTTATGCCTTTCCTCACTTTTTGTTGGTTTTAGTCATGAATTCTAGGAATGCATTTGGGTATGTGAATTCAAAGGATCAATGGATATTTCATTATCTTCAATTTGACGTTCACGCACCCATCACTATATTTCCAATGGCTAGTCAGTTGTGTTGAATTTGACGTCTTCGGGCACATCACCCCTTGGTCCTCTTTCAGCTTTTGGCTTTCTACTTGATACTTTTTTGGATTGGACTTGCCCTTTCGGGCCTTAAGAAATGATCTGTGTTGAGTTGGAAAAGCCCTTTACTTTGGCCACTGAGAGTCCCCCGTAAGGGCACCTACCCTTCGGGGTCCTTCGACAGTGCTTTGCTTTGGCATTTCCCATGGACAAATCCCTGGGCTTTCTATTTGAGGCTTTCTTTAGGAAAATTCTTGGGTGTTTTCTCCTGTGGGTAATTTTTGCAGACATTTGTCTTGCAAAAAATTCCTGCAGACAATTTGCCTGGGGAAAATTCCAGTAGACAAAAAGTCTAGGGAAAATTCTCTCGAACAAAAGTCTGCAAAAATTTGTTCCGCCAAGTTTTTGACTTAGTCTTTGGATTTTTTGAGCCCGCAGCCACTTATAATTATTTCAGACCTTTTGTCCAAAGGAATTCCTTTAGATAAAAGTCTGAAAGAATTAGGTGTTAGTTAATTTTAAAATGCCTTAAACAAATCTGAAAGAATTACCTTTTGGCCTCCTTGAAAAATGACCCTTCTAAAGGGTGCTTTTATTGATTAAGTGTCCTTAGCAAGGGCACTTGTCCTTTGAAAAGTTTCCTTTTGTATTGAACCGCCCCTTTCAACTTTGGCGATGAACCATTGGATAAACTTTGACGTTGAACCAATTGGTTGAAGCAAGGCTTTAAACCAAAATGGTTCAAGCCAATGGTTCAACGTCAAAAACAAGCTGATGAACTAAACATTGAACCAAACATAATGAACTTGCCTTTGAACCAACAGTTGAACCATCTTGTTGAATCAAGTGAATGAACCTGCTGTTGAACTTGTTCATTGAACCAAGACCTTGAACCAAGTTTTGGTTCAATGGTTCAAACAAAGCTTTGAAAAAAATGTCTTTGAATCTGTTGTTGAACCAGTAGACATTGAACCAAAGGATGAAATGAATGAAGGAATCAACTGAGTAAAAATAAAGTGTTGAACTGCTTAGTTAAACTGAGCCATTTGAACTATTCCTTTAGTTGAACCTGCCATTGAACCTTGAACCCGTTGAACCTTTGAACCAAAGTGGTTCAATGGTTCAACGGTTCAAGCTGCCTTAATTTGGCCAAGTGTCTTGAAGCCGATGAACCAATTGAAGCAATTGAACTGAAGCTTTGAACTAATTCTGTAAAATGACCAAGTGTTGAAAAATTGATTCTTTTGACTGAAACCACTTACAAAAGCCTTTGAACCCGTATAAATGAACCTACCTGCACAGTCCATAGATTTTCCTTTTCCTGCACAGTCCATAGATTTTTCTTCCTACTGAGTCCGTAGATTCAAGCTTGCAGAGTCCGTAGATTCAAGCCTGCAGAGTCCGTAGATTTATTGAGAAGCTTGGAAAATAAGGAATTTGAATGTCTAGGACAAATTTTGAAAATGGAAGATATAATTTTGGTCTGTAAGACCAAAATATTTCAAATGTTGTCCCAAAAATGATAGCTATTTTTGGGGGACAAAACAAAATAGAATTAAAACAAAATAGAATTAAAACTGTATAAATAGAATTAAAACTATATAAATATACATATATAGAGAGGTAATGATCTGATACTTCAAGAGTTGAAGTGTTTCAGATGCTACCCATTATGGGGCAGAGAAAAGAGTGCCATTTTGGTATTTTAATAGAAAGCTGTTTTCACCCATGTGCTGATGAATTATGAATGGGCCTCTCTAAAGGGAGTCAAACTTTCCATACATCCCCTTTGGTTCTCTTCTTTTGTCCCACAGTAGGACTTGATCTCCAATCTAGAATTCACAATTTTTGGCCTTCTAATCAAAGAGTTTCTTTACCAGACTTTGATGAGTAGCAATTCTGTCCACCACCATGGTTCTCTGTTCCTCCAGCTAAGTCAGGCACATGATTCTTTTGTCAAGATAACTCTCATAAGTCTGATCTTCAATGGCCTTTGCCAATTTCAAGGCTGGTAACTCTAAGGTGATTGGTATCTCAACATTGATACCGTAAAGAAGTTGAAAAGGGGACATACCAATTGCCCTCTTTGGCATGATCCTATCTACCCACAGAGCATCAACCAATGCTTTATGCCATGTCCTTTGATTATCATTTGCTAGCTTTTTTTATAATAGTTACCAAATTCTTATTGTTGGACTCAACTTGTCCATTTTCTTGTGGGAAATAATCAGAAGAATGAGAGAGTGTAATTCCATAATGAAAATAGAATTGCATAATCTCTTGAGAGATGAAACAAGCTACACTATTAGTAACAATTTTGAGTGGAACTCCAAACTTGGAAATGATATTTTTTTGAAGAAGTTGCATACAACGTCTGAGGTAGCATGCTTAGTTGGGATTGCTTCTACCCACTTGGTGAAATAATCAGTTGTTGTAAGGACATAATCATGTCTAGCACTTGAAGATGGGTTTATTGTCCCAATAAAATCAAGCCCCCATTGCTGTAAAGGTTCCTCTATGATTACTGGCTTAAGAGGCAGGGCAGCCAACTTGGGTCTTCCAACAAATTGCTGGCAAAATTCACATTTTCTCACCCACTTATGTGCATCTTAGAAAAGAGTTGGCTAGTAATACCTGGCTCATAGAATTTTGTGAGCAATCACAGGGGAAAAAAAAGTCCTCCATAGGCTAGATTGTGGAAAGATTTCAAGAGCTGGGTTTGTTGTTCTTTGTCTACATAGTGAAGGAATACTCCATCTATGCTTCTCTTGTATAGGCCATTATCCCAAAGGACAAAATTAGCAACTTTTAACCTGATATTCCTCCTTTATTTGTAAGAAAAATGAGAAGGACATTCACCATAAGTCAGAAAATAGGTAATATCTAAGTACCATTCATTGGTAGTGGAGACAAAAAGGACTGTTGGCGCATCTTCCACTTCAGCTTCTTCACGTTGTGTATCTTCTAGCTTATTGTTAGCCATTAACTGGCAAAGGCCTTTACCTCTGACCAACTTTGTTAGCTTGATATCCAGATCAAATTCTTAGATATTTGAAATCTAATTACCTCCCTTTGTGCCAAACTCCTATTGAGTTAATATAGACTTGACTGTAGTGTCAAGAACTAAAGTAATAGTATGTGAATTTAGAATATAGAAGAGGAAATGTTTGACTACTTTTATCAAGGCATATGCGTGTTTCTCTATATTTGAATACTTCATTTCATGGGTTTTGAGAGGGCAACTCATGAAAGAGATGGGGGATTCCATACCTTCCTTGTCCTATTGAAAAAGAATCACTGAAAGAGTATGCTCAGACACATAGCTATAAATGATGAAATCTCTGTGGTAATCTAGACAAACCAAGGTAGAGGCGTGAGCAATGGCAGTCTTGATATCTTAAATTGCTAATTTGCCTTCTTTAGTCCAGCTGAAAGTAGTCTTCCCTTTCATCATGTTCACAATATGTCTTGTCTTCTCAGCAAATTTAGGGATGAATCTCCATAAGAAATTCACTTTTTTGAAGAAAGAGTGAACAACATTTTTACTTGTAGGCAAATTTAGCTCTTGAATAGACTTGAATCTATCTGGGTCAATCTTTATACCTTCTTTAGACAAAATGTGTCCAAGGAGTTTCCCCTCTATCACTCCAAAAATATACTTCTTAAGATTCATGGAAATACCATTCAGGCGGCAGCACTCTAGCACTTGTTGTAAGTGGCGTACATGATCAGATCGATGCTTTGAAAAGACAATTAAGTCATCAAGATATACCACTATGAATTTGCCAATCTTATTTTTAAAATCCATGTCCATAGCTCTCTAAAAGGTAGCACCAACATTTATTAAGCCAAAAGGCATTCTTTTATATGCAAATGTACCCCAAGGCATGATGAATGCAGTCTTGTGTTGGTCAGGTTCACCAACCTCAACTTGATTATAACCTCTGAAGCCATCCAGCATTGATAACATTTCTAATCCTATTACTGTTTAAAGCACTTGGTCCATGATTAGTAAAGGGTAATTGTCTTTCAGAGATGACTGATTCAGATTTTAGAAATCTACAGAAATGCAAATTTTGCCATTCTTCTTCCGTACAGGCACTATGTTTGCAATCCATGTAGAATGATGGATTGGGAAAATAATTCTAGCATTTAACATTTTTGGTATCTCAGACATAATAGTACCTAATTTTTTTAGATTATATTGTCTGGATTTCTGCTTGTAGGGCATTGAATCAGCCTTGAGAGGAATATGATGGTGGATTTCATCAGGTCTGAGAGACTTCAGGTCTTCATATGAATATGCTAAGACATTAATGTATTGACAGAGCAAAGAGGTGAATTTGAATCTTTCCTCAGGTGTGCAGCACTTACCAATGTTGACCATCTTGGGATTTTCTTTATTGGTCAGATTTACTTGGTCAAATCCCTGAGAGAAATTCAAATCTATTTGTTTTTGTTTGATGAATCTATCATGCTTATCAAACAATTTCTCAAGAGAAACTAGGCCTTTAAGAATTTTGTTTCCTTTTAGCTGTAGGAATTTTTCATTTATATCTGAATTGTATTTAGAAACAGATTTAGACTTCTGAGATTTGCTGCCTTCAAAATATAGCTGTTCAAAATTGTCTTTTTGTTCTAAGAAAGCAATGATTTGATGATCATCATTGAATATTTTTCAATGATCAGCATTGTTAGGAACACTTGGTCTATAGACCAGCTCAATAGTATATTTGTCTTTTTTAAAATCTAAATGAAGAACTAAGAGAGTTCCTAAAATAGCAAGTGTATCAGCTCTGTCATTGGACTCTCTAAGAATGGTAGAAATGTTAAAAGCATCAAAGCTTTCAATTTGGTCTTAAACCAAGTTACGGTAGTGGTGTAACCTCTCATTCTTGGTCTAATATAGATTTCTCACTTGACAGACCACTAATTCAGCATCCCCTTTGGCATGAAGAAACTTGACGCCTCTTTCTTGAGCAGCCTTCATGCCTAGCAATAACGATTCATATTCAGCTATATTATTAGTGTTGCTGAATTGTAATTTATAGGATGAATGAAACATATCTCCTTGAGGAGATATCAAAACAATCCCATCTCTCGAACTAGTAGAGGAACAGCTACAGTCAAATTTCAGAGTCCAAATTTCATTAGACACTAACTTTACTTCAGACTTTCTCTCATTAGAGATAGAGTGTCTTTCTTCATGATCTATATATAAAAATAAATTACCCATACCTATGGATTTAAAAAGGATTTGAGCTTCAGGAGCTGATGTCTTGGTAACTACATACTTTGCTTCCTTTTCAAGAAGTGATCTTTTCATCACGCCTTGAATAGGGATCCTTGCCTCAGATAGATCCATGTTCAATTCTCCTCCCACATCCTTACAAAAATTCCATCCAAGCAAAATGCCATAAGATGCTGGGATGTCAACCACCAAGACAGTCATCTTAATCCTCTTGTCTAGAAAGGCTGTGAATGCAAATTGGGCATCTTTGATTTGCCCTAGCAATGGTACTTGCTTGTTCTCCATGGAGAAATATCTCCCAAATGTCTTGGTTAGTGTGAGACTAAGAGACTCAGTGACTTTAGTAGGCATGACATTGTCAGATGCGCCTGAGTCTATAATACAGTGTCTCAGCTTGTGGCCATTGATTAATAAGGAAACATAGAAGGGTTCTATTTTTCCAAGAGCAGCTAGGGGAGTAATGATCAGATTATTTGGAATAGGCATATTCTTTAGAGAATCAAGAATTAATTTTTTAGCCTTTTGTCCTATAGGGACAGTCTAATTTTTAACATATTGAACCAACTTATTTAGTTGATCCAGATTAGACTGCAAGTATTCAAATTTAGACATCTGTATTTTTGTCTTTTTGACATGATCAATTATGTCAAATGGCTAAATCGAGCTAGGTACAGAGAAAGGTACTTCAGCTTTTTGAGTTTTAGGAGGGATGGGAGGTGGGCTAGTTTGTGAATTAGGAGTAGAAGGTGAAGGTGAAATAGATGTATTTACTGTTTGGGTGATGACCGAATCCTTTGATTGAAAAGGCAAAGTCATCCCATGTTTGACAATTGTGACTGCTAGCTGTGGTTGCTCTTCTATCTTCTCTTTATCAACCTGCTAGATTGATTGATTTTTGGATCTGGTAAACACTGCATATGATCCATCTGAAAATTCTCTTTTGCTTTTGGGTTCATCCTGGTAATTTAAAAAAATAATGTGGGAGTCGCCAGCTGATTCTTCTTGATTTTATTCAATGATATTAGTATCATTTTCCTGATTCAATTCAAGCTGGAAAGAAAATTTTGATTCTACTTCAAGGTATCCCATTGCTGAATTGGTTGGAGGAGCTTCCAAGGCAAGTTTCCCTTGTGGGGGAGGAAGGCGATTTTGTTGCCCTTGGTTCCTAGCAACATTGCCCTGATATGATTGATTTGGGAATGTCCTTCTGTATGTAGGAGTAGAAGACATTCCTTGAGCCATTTGCTTTTTGAGAGCAAGTAACTCATTTGCTAATTTTTGCACCATTGGATCTGTGGTGCTTGTAGATGCAGATTCAAAAGATGATGAAGCTCTATTTTTATTTGGATCTCTTCTTATCTTCCCTACTAAGATGAGATCATCTTCTACTTCAATGGCCAAAATTTGAGCTACAATGAGATCTATTTGACCAGCACGTCTCAAGAGAAAACTAACTTCATGTAGCTGAGAATTAATGAAAAAGCATTTGAGATTCTCAGCTGTAGGTCGAGCAATGATAGGAATTCTATTTCTCAATTTGTCAAATTTAGCTATGAATTCTCTCATAGGCTCATATGGCTCTTTCTTCATCTGTGTAAGTTGAGCCAGAAGTGTATGTGCATCTTCTGCAGGTTTGAATCTGTCTTCAAACTTAGCTTTAAGGGTATTCCAATTAGTCACAGACCGAGATTATAAATGGTAAAACCAATATACAATAGCACCTTATAGTGTTTCAACAAAAATCCTGACTGCTACATCTTCAAATTCCACTCTGATTACTCCACAAGCTATACTGAATGCTGCAATGTGTTCATCAAGATGAACTTTGCCATCACCATAGAATTTATGGAAATTCTTCCTAGAACTGCATGGAAGCTCTTGAAGAGGGGGAGTAAGATTAAGAGGACCAAAAGCATTACCTAGGGGCCTCGAACTGCCATTATAGGATTCTAAAAAGGAGGGATAATAAATCTCAAAGGGGTAATTATATGCACAGCTTTATCAACAATAGAAGTAGATACTTCATCTAGTAATGGAGATATGGCTTTAGTAGGAGGGAAGCTCTTGGTTTGTTGGAGACGAGATGGTGAAGGAAATAGATCAAAATCACTTTGTTGTACCAGCTTGAACACAAGATCAATGATACCTTTAGCCCTTTGGCTTCGTGTATACCTTGAATCTGCCAGATTGTAAAACAAAAGTGGAAAAGAATTGACCTTGATTTAGTTAAAACTTGAGGCTTTAAATGGTGCATTCTTTCCCTGTGAGTGTGGAGGTGAATGAATAAGCTATAAATGGATAATGGGTATTTCCCTGGTGGAGTCACCAAAAACTCTTGGTTGAATATTTTGTCTATCAGCATACTGGTAAACAAAATAGGTCTGATCAGCCAAAGTAGGAAGATTAGTTGTCCAAATGTGTAAGTTTATTACATCAAAAGGAGACTGCTCTCTCCTCTCATCAAGGGGAGGTTCCTTATGGATATGCTATATATATGTATAGATAGAAAATAATACTCAATGGTAGAACAAGCCATCCATCTCTCTTTCTTTAGAGATGATGTGTGTAAAACAAAGGAAAAACTCAAGGGAAATGACAGATAGCACTCTTCTTCTTTTAGAAGAACTATTCAGCCAGCCACAAGAATAATCCTGGAAATAAAAGCAGAATGTAACTGAGGGTGTAGTAACCAGCAAATCGAGATACATCACAAAGTCTCTACCTGAAATGATCAAGAGTAATATACGAAAGACAATGAGGGCACAAAGTCTCCTCAAAGTCTTTTACACAGCAATGAAAAGAAAACACACTGAAGGCAGCTATGGGGGCACAAAGTCTCTCCATAATTGATTCTTTAGGACACATTCCTAACTATTTTTACTAATCCTGCTTGTTAAATTAGTGGAACAAAAAATATATCAAGGAAAAAGACATAAGAACAGTTTCCTTAATAACAAAGAAATCACAGCACAAAGTTTGAAAAAGTCCCTTGCTTTCTTATTCTAGTAACAAAATATGATTAACAGACTGAGCACAAAGTCTCAATGATGCCTCTCAATTTGGGCAGAGTTTCGTTTAGATTGTCAAAAAAGTGATCCATTTACAATGAAAGAAAGTCCCTTATATAGCCATTTCAAGGACTCAAGAACAGTAATACATCATGATGTATTGGGAACTATTAGGAAAATAGGCTAGAACTTTGGGGCATTTTACCCATTTGATCTCAATGTAGATAAACAAGCCACACAATTGAAAGATTGCAACTTTCAATGTCCACTTGGTGATCTGATCTTGTCTTCATCATTCCTCCTTTTATGGTTAATTGAATCGGGTCCTAGATTCATTCGTTATTATGCCTTTCCTCACTTTCTACTGGTTTTGGTCTTAAATTTTGGGAATGCATTCGGGTCTATGAATTCAAAGGATCAATGGCTATTTCATTTTTATTCAATTTGACGTTTGCATACTCGTCACTATATTTCCAATGGCTAGTTAGCTGTGTTGAATTTGACGTCTTCGAGCGCGTCACCCCTTGGTCCTCTTTCAACTTTTGGATTTCTGCTTGATACTTTTCTGGATTGGACTTAACCTTTCGGGCCTTAAGAAATGATCTGTGTCAAGTCGAAAAATCCCTTTACTTTGGCTGTCGAGAGTCCCCCGCAAGGGCACCTGCCCTTCGGGGTCCTTCTGTAGCCCTTTGCTTTGGCAGTTCCCATAGACAAATCCCTGGGATTTCTATTTGAGGCTTCCTTCAGGCAAATTCCTAGGTGTTTTCTCTCACGGGTAATTTCTGCAGACATTTTTCCCATGAAAAATTCCAATAGACAATTTGCCTGGGGAAAATTCCCGCAAATAAAAAGTCCAGGGAAAATTCTTGTGAACAAAAGTCCACGAAAATTTATTTTGCCAAGTTTTTGACTTAGTCTTTGGATCTTTTGAGCCCATAGCCACTTAGAATTCTTTCAGACTTTTTGTTCGAAGGAATTCCTTTAGATAAAAGTCTAAAAGAATTAAGTGTTAGTTAATTTTCAAATGCCTTAAACAAATCTGAAAGAATTACCTTTCGACCTCCTTGAAAAATGACCCTTCCAAAGGGTGATTTTATTAATTAAGTGTCCTCCGCAAAGGCACTTGTCCTTTGAAAAGTTTCCTTTTGTATTGAACTGACCCTTTGAACTTTGGCAATGAACCATTGGATGAACTTTGACATTGAACCAATCGGTTGAACCAAGGCTTTGAACCAAAATGGTTCAAGCCAATGGTTTAAGCCGATGGTTCAATGTCAAAAACAAGCCGATGAACTAAACATTGAACCAAATATAATGAACTTGCCTTTGAACCAATAGCTGAACCATCTCGTTGAATCAAGTGAATGAACTTGCTATTGAACCTGTTCATTGAACCAAGACCTTGAACCAAGTTTTGGTTTAACGGTTCAAACAAAGCTTTGGCAAAAATGTCTTTGAATCTGCTATTGAACCTATAGACGTTGAACCAAAGGATGAAATGAACGAATGAATCAACTGAGTAAAAATAAAGCATTGAACCGCTTAGTTGAACTGATCCATTTGAACTATTCCTTTGGTTGAACCTGCCATTGAACCTTAAACCCGTTGAACCTTTGAACCAAAGTGGTTCAATGGTTCAATGGTTCAAGCCGCCTTGATTTGGCCAAGTGTATTGAAGCCAATGAACCAATTGAAGTGATTGAACTGAAGCTTTGAACTAATTCTGTAAAATGACCAAGTGTTGAAAAATTGATTCTTTTGACTGAAACCACCTGTAAAAGCCTTTAAACCCATATAAATGAACCTCCCTGCATAGTCCGTAGATTTTCCTTTTCTTGCACAATCCGTAGATTTTTCTTTTTGCTGAGTCCATAGATTCAAGCCTACAGAGTCCGTAGATTCAAGCCTGCAGAGTCCGTAGATTTTTTGAGAAGCTTGGAAAATAAGGAATTTGAATGTCTAGGACAAATTTTAAAAATGGAAGATATAATTTTGGTCTATAAGACCAAAATATTACAAATGTTGTCCCAAAAATGACAACAATTTTTGGGGGACAACATTAGTCAAGGTTTGGAAGGCTATGAGATAAGGTACACATATGTTGAGAAACAAGTTCTTTCAGTTATAAGGAGTTTAAAGAAGTTCAGGCATATGTTGTCTAACAGTAAGATTCACATTTTTGTGCCTCATTCTAGTGTGAAAGACTTTATGTTGAACAAATATTTGAATGAAAAAGGGAAAAATGGATCACAAGGGTGATGGAATATGATGTGGAAATCAAAACTACCAATTTAGTGAAAGGAAAAGGACTATGTGACCATCTCGCCTCAAAATTGAAAGAGAAAAAAGAAGTTGTTTTGGTACTTCATGATAACTTTGTATCATTTACTCCATCTATGAGAAGATGAACACAGGACATGATCCATTTCCTTCGAACTAGTGAGTGTCCACAAGGTCTTGATAGGGCCAAGAGAAGGTACTTTAGGCTACAATCCATTCCTTATATACCTATTAATGGAGTGCTATTTAGAAAGGACTTTTTAGGTGTGATTTTTATGTGTCTTGATTCAGATCAAATTGACAAAGTATTGTTTGAATTCTATGATGGACTAGTTGGTGGTCACTTTGCTCCAAGAACCATAGCTACTAAGATTATGAGGGTTGGTTACTTCTGGCCTAGCTTGTTCAGAGATACCCATGCTTGGGTAAGAAAATGCCAAAAGTGTGCTCTTCTTGATGGCAAATAAAAGCTATCTGCCTTGCCTCTTCACCCAATCCAAGTTGAGCAACCCTTTATGCAATGGGGTTTGTATTTTATAGGCCTAATCAATCCTCCTTCTAGTGTTGGCTAAAAATGGGTGTTGACTGCCACTAATTACTTTAAAATATGGGTGGAGCTTATTGCTCTTAAAGAGGAAAATGAGAATTTAGTCCTAGACTTTTATGAGAGTATAGTGACCACATTTGGATCTCCCTTAACAATCATCTTAGATAATGCATTGGATTTTCTAAGAACAAGGATAAGTGAATGGGATTTGAATCATGGAATCTACCTTAGCACCTCCTCTAACTATTACCCCCAAGGAAATGGACTAGCTAAGTCTATAGACAAGAATATAATCATAATTATAAACATGACAATGGAGGAGAATAAAAGGACTTGGCACTCCAAGTTAAAGACAACCCTTTGGGTTGATAGGATCACCCCAAAGAGAGTAATCAAAAACTCACCATACACATGTGTGTATGGAAGGGAGGATAGGATTCCTATCTCACTTGAGCTACCAGTTTTAGATCTTACTTATCAACTATAATTGATGGAGAATGATAGCATCAAATTTAGGTTATGTGAGTTGATGGAGCTTGAGGAGACAAGAAATCAAGTAATGCACACCATGACAACTCACTAAGAGCAAACAAAGAAGTATTTTGACAAGAAATCCATGCCAAGGAGCTTCAATGAAGGAGACATTGTCCTAAAATGGGATGAATATAGGGCCAAACTTGGAAAAAACATAAAGTTTGATGCTCTATGGAGTGGCCCATATGTGATCACATGATACAAATAACACAATGCTTTCCAACTCTCCAAGTTGGATGGAGAGGAGCTGCATATCCTAGTCAATAGGATATATCTAAAGCATTGTTATTGAGGTTCACCTTTTCCTTTGTACATAGTTTCCTACTTTTATTTTGTTCCCTAAGTGCTTACACACATGTGTGAGTTGTCTTGTATCTTGTTTTGCTTTGTGTCTTGTTTGTTCTATTTCTGTTGTGTCTTATGGCATGGGTTTTCCTTCTAGGTCTGGTGTGTTTTTTCAAGTTTTTTAGTCATGGCCAATGCTTCCTTATTTGAGTGTCCTTAGGTGAATCCATGCCCAATGGACTAATCTGGCTACTAGTCTGGTCAGTATAGCAGGCATACTACCCTACGAGTCACCAATTTATTGACCAAATTTTAGCCCTTCAGGTCAAAATTGGGTACCCCTATTAGAAATCTTAACCATTATGTAGATTTTATTCAAAATAAGTGTTCTTTGACAAATCTTGGAACAAATTCACAAGTCTAATTATTTCAAAAAGTTTGGTTTTGGTATTTTCCTAAGCCTTTGCATAGTAATCGTTTCAGGTCTTTTGTTTTGACTGATTGTTATTTCTTTCAGAGTTTTTGTTTTTAGGTTTTTGTTCAAGTGTTGGAAATTGTTTCAGACATTTTGTCTGAAACAATTTGCTTGAAGAATATCCTTTTTGGTCTAGGGGTCAAAAGTTTTTTAGGAAAACTATCTGTGTAATTTGTTTGAAAGAATTATTCAAATGCAAAGGTACATTTCAAAGAACCAAAGGGTATTTTCTTTTTGGAAGGTTCATTTGCAATAACTTTGAAGAGTCTTTTTTAAAAAAGCCAAAGGGGCACTTGCAACTTTTTTGAAGGACATTGCATTTTTCTGAAGGGCACTTCAATCTTTCTATAAAAAAAAATCAATTTTTTTGAAGGGTACTTTTGAAGCAAGGTGTCTTATTCAAAAGTTTGAAAGGGTAATTCTTAGGCTGAAGGGATCCTTTTCAAATTGCCAAATGGTAATTTTTAGAGTTTTGAAGGTCCACTTCAAAAAATCCAAAGGAACATTTCAAAGAACCAAACGGTTCATTTTCAAAAAATGAAAGGTCATTCAATAGCCCAAAGAAATTAATGCAAAAAAGGAGCCGAAGGATTTATTTTGAGAAGAATCCTAAAGGAAAAGACCTGATGTAAAGATCCTAGTGAATTCTCTTAGGAGAAAATACTGAAACAAAAATTCCAAAGGAATTTTTTCAAGAAAATTATCCACAGAAATGGTCAAAAGCAAAAGTCTGAAAGAAGCTTAAGTCCGAGGAAAGTGTTCTAAATGAATAAGGAAGGTGAAGGCCCCACAAGCATCAATTTCAAATTGTTAAAAATATTTATTGATGTCAAAATACTTGGTGGGAACATGAGAGCAAATGTGGAAGTAACAAATGGTTGAATCCTAAGCATCTAGTGCAAACAAAGCAAGCAAAATAGACAGGTTGATGGTTTGAGTCATTACTGATAGCTGACTAAATCAAAGATCTTTCATGAAATCAAAAAACATAGGTGTCCAAAGGATGGCTAGAAGTTGGGAAAAGCATTTTCTAACTATCACCATAAGTCTCATTTCCCTCTATAGTGTTATGTGTTGACTCCTCTATTTTTAGTATCAAATACTCATAGATGATTTTTGATATAAACCATTTCCTCTATCAATTCTAAAGGCCTTATGCCACTTTTCACCATTCTTATGATTGGTTTCAAATAAGTAGACCTCCTAACATGGTGTATCTCACCCCACCTCTCTTCCACATGCAATTGTAACTAATTTTCACATATGGACACATGTCTAAGTGACTCTTGAACTTCTTTTGATTGACCTCTCTCTCAAAAGCTATATATATGCATTATTTTGGATTTTTTTAGCAACCTCTACTAGTTATTGGGAAAACTCTAGCCATATTTGTACTCAAATAACTCTTGAAGAAATATACAAGTGTTTTTGCCACTCATATGCTGTAATATTGAGTAATGACTTGAATCCTGTTGGTCTAGTCTAGTGAAAGATTGTCTTTTCTAGCTTGTACTCTTGATGGTCTACCATTTTCAGAAATAATATTATTGTAGGTCTTTTCTAGTATTCTTTTCTAAGTGTAGAGATATCCTGGAAGTGATCCATGAGTGTATCCTTGTTTGGAATCATTCATTCCCTTCTTAAGAATCATATACCTTCTCGAATCTAGCATATAAAACATTAATGTAACAATGAATCCTGAGTGGTGAGTTTTGTGTGAGAAACACTTTATTTGTCTTTAAGTAGTAGTTTTATTCAATTGGGAGGATATTTACATTAGTGCATCATCATTTGATTTCTCAATTATTTTTCTTAATCCCTTTTCATATCCAATTGTTAAGTTAGAGAGAGAGCTTTAAAGGTACATTAAGGGGAGTTAGCCCCTTATCTAGAGATTAATTTCTCAATATTGTCACCCACAACAAGATAAATATCTCCATGGTGCCACTTGGATGAGGAGATTCAGGCATCTCCTTAGGGGTGCAAATCCAAGTGTCAACACATACTTGCCATGAAATTTAAACACGTTAAGTTGAAATTCAAGATCTGGAATAAGGAAGTTTTTGGGAATATTATTCACTAAAAATTCAAAATTGAGAAGGATCTTAGAAAAATCAAGGAGTAAATCAATGCTTCTAGTTCCATCCCCCTGCATCTAAAAGAAAAGGAGATTTTAAGTCTTTACCACAACCTAGAAGCTAAGGAATAAATACTCTAGTGCCAAAAATCGAGGAAGACTTAGCTCAAGGAGGGTGACAAGAACACTAAATAATTCCATCTCTCAGCTTCTAAGAATAATCAGTGTAATTTCATCTCAAACATTAAGGGAGAAGATGGTAATAGGTATAAGGAAGAAAAAGACATTGAGTTGTAAATTGTTAACTTCTATAAAAATCTTCTACCTTATGTTCCTTCTCAAGATGCTTAGTTAGAAGAACAAGTGGTTAATCTTATTCAGGGAATCATTACCCAAGAAGATAATTCCACCATTCTTTCTCCTCCCTCAGATGAAGAAATGAGATCTATTGTCTTCTCTCTGTAAAGTGATAAATCCCTTAGCCCTGAAGGTTTTCCTTCATTCTTCTTTCAAGTTTTTTGGGATATCATCCAAAATGAAGTTTGTTTGGCTGTAATTGAATTTTTTAAAGACTGAACCATGCTTCAAGAATTCAACAACACATTTCTATTTCTCATCCTAAAGAAAAAGGGGGAAAATTAATTGAAGTATTTCAAGCCCATTAGTCTTTGTTCCACTTTTTACAAAATCTGCATGAAAGGTCTGTCTTTAAGAATCTAAATGTTGCTTGACAAATTGATTATAGAACAAAAAGGGGATTTCATGTTCGGTAGACAAATTATAGATGGTATCATTTTTGCCCATGAAACTATACATTCGGTGGAAAATTCTTCCTGAAAAGGTATGTTTCTCAAATTGGATATGAATAAGATAGAGTTTCTTGGTAGTTTATGGATAAAATCCACCAAAAGTTTGGGTTTAATCAGATCATCAAAAACTTGATAGCCTCTTGCATTTCCACCCCCATGTATTTAGTGATCATTAATGAGGTTCCCAAAGTTTTTTCTCAATAGGTAGAGGTCTCAAACAAGGAGACCCTCTATCTCCTTATTTGTTTATCTTAATGGCTAAAACCTTAAGTAAGATCATTGACATGGATATAACTTCTAGGGTCATCAGTGGAATCCTAGTGACTCTAAACATCAGACCTATCACCCATAAACAATTAATAAATTACACTCTAATAATAGGAGAAGATTTGACTTTTAAAGCTAAATGCTTTAGGAAAATCCTTGAAATCTATGAGATAGTTTGGGGCCAAAATGTTAACTTCCTCAAAATTTCCTTATTTTATCAACACTATGCCTTCTCTGCAAGAAAATATTTCTAGGATCATTGGTTGTGTCATTAAGAACCTTCCTTCCTCCTATCTTGATATTCCTTTTTTTTATGGAATTATGAAACCAAAACTCTGGAATCCTCTCATTGATAGGATTTAGAGGAAGTTGTCTGGGTGGAAAGGGAATTCTTTATTTCAGGCTAGAAAACTACAATTACTCAAGAGTTCACTACAAAGTATTTTAATTTACTTCATGTCTTTATTTTTATTCAAGGAAAAGTGGCATAAAAAATTAAACAAATTCCAAAGAATTTTTTTTGGAGGGGAATGGAGGATAGATTTATATTCCCTCTTATTTCCTAAAGGAGGACTTCTTTTTTCTAAAGGAGGATTGGGGCTCAGAAGGGTGAGATACATGAATCAAGATATCTTAGAAAAGCAAGTATGGAGGGTGATCAAGTAATAAAATCACTGGACTAGGATTATCAAGGCAAAATACCTAAATTCTAGGAAGGGTCTCTACTTCTTGGCTAAAGAAGGTCCTGGCAATGGATCAGCCTTATAGAAAGCATTGAGAGCTAGGAAGGATAATCTCATAAGAGGGATAAAATGGAATATTGGTAGAGGTAACAAAGTGGATTTTTGGTAGGAACCTTGGCTCCAAACCCTACTAGTTTCCTTGCCTCATGTAGTGGAGTTGTTCAATTATTTTAAAGAGATCATCGGTTATAAGGTGTGCAACTATTGGTAGGAAATTGATTGGAGAAAAAAGAGGAAACTTCTCCATAAAGAAGATCTAAACCACCACCAAACTCTTTTCTTACAAGATTTAAATATCACACTTCAGAAAACTAACATTAACATCTTCCCAAAAGAAGATGTTTTTATTTGGAAGGTGAACCCTAGTAGATTGTTCTCAGTCAAATCAGGTTACCTTTCCCTGTAGGATCGGGCTGAAATTGAAGAGAATTGAAATTGCTTATGGATAAAAAACCTCATTTCCAAGATCAATTTTTTCTTCTGAATGGCATCTCAAAATAAGATCCTAATAGTGGTTAATCTTATGAGGATGGGAATTCTAATTCCTAATAGATATGTTTTTTTTGCAAATAGGAGGTTGAATCTATAGAACATATTTTCCTTTCCTATTCTTTTGCCTCCTCCATCTTTTAGTATTTCTTCAGCCTATCCAAATACTCTTAGGTTACACTTGGAACCATTAAATATCTAATCTACCAATGGATGCCTCCATGGGATTATCCACCATTGAAATTTTGGTGGAATTTGGTCCTTCCTCATATCTTTTGGGGCATTTGGATTTCATGGAATTTGATTATATTTGATAACCTCAATCCTAGCCATTCATCCACTTTTAATAAAATTATGGCTTTTTTAAAAGACAATTGGCTCTCCTATGCTTCATCCTTTCATGGGCCTATTTATCCATATTTTTCCCAGATTATTCATCAGCTAAATCTTGAAATCCCTACTCGTGCTCACAATCAATGTGTTGATAGATCAAAGATTAAGTGGATTCATCCTTCTCCCTAATAGTTCAAACAAAATTTTGATAAAGCTAATAAAAGAAATCTTGGTCTGGTAGGAATGGGAGGAGTCATCCAAGATTCTCATGAGAATCTCAGGGCAGCCTTTGCGGGACCACTAGGGATATAAATGAACCATGTGTTGGAAGCCAAAACCACCTTATGGGGTATTGAACTCATGGTTAATCTAGGCATGGAGTAATTACATATTGAGGGAGACTCCATGAACATTATCAACTACCTAAAAGGATCATGTCAATCTTCCTAGAATATCCCCAGGATCATTGATGATGCAAAAACAATTCTTACCTTCTTCAAGGGGGTGTCTATTGCCCATGTATAGAGAGGGAAATAAATGTGTTGATAAAATGGCTAACCTAGGGGTTTATAATAGTTCCCTTACACATTGGCAAGGTGATGAGGCATTCCATAATGACCTCATCCCCTTCATTGGGCTTGATAAAGGTCATTCTATTAAGTAACATGATGGGATTATTTATGTTTCAACACACTCAACAAAAGTGGAGGGACTTTCACACATTCAAGGACATCATGCCTCATTCATGACTTAAGATTTTGCACATATGGATTAATTTTGAAACAAGATAATATAATTTATATGGCACTAACTTCAACATCACCCTTGATTTCTTCTCAAAGGTCCCAGGCCATGAAAATTGTAGGATAAACACATAGTCTAAGATGGGAGGTGATCAATATCACGTTGAGCCAATCTCTTGTGTAGAAGTGAAGGAGGATGAATATGTGTGGAAGAAGATGATCAAGGTAGGGACCATAACCTATATGGAGAGGCTAGTTGATCATGATGTAGCAGTGTTTATATATTTTTCTCATAGGTGGAATGATAGGGAAGTTTGTATGTGTGGGCTTAGGCTCTTGGTCATTGAAGAGGTCATAGGGGAAATCACTGGCATAGAATACTCAAGAGTAAAGGCATTTAAAGACAAGGAAGGAAGAGTTGTTCAACATTTTTTATAGTAAGGAGAAAAAACATCCAAAATCTTCAAACCATAAAGGGCTCATGAGGGTGGATTTACCTAAAAAATAGTTGGATGTGTGTTTATAGATAATGAGATACATTACATTGGAAGGGAATCACATGGTGATTTTATCTCACCATTTCCTTCTCCTTAACCATTTTAGGGGCCATACAATTAGCTTACCCTTTTTTCTTCTTAATTCATTGGAAGCATCAATCATAAATTTCAAAATCAACCCCTCGATGGACCTAATCCACTAGGGGATCATTCTACTCTTGGTAAAAAAAGGGAAAACCCCTCTTGTCTAAATTATTTATGAAGGCCATAAATATCACAAGTGAGTATGAATATTTAGGTAGAGAATATTACTTCTTATATAATCCTAAAACCGAGCATGTAGGGGACCATAATGAATTTACTGGTGATGACTTCGTGTAGGGGGATTTCAAACTAAGCAGCAGTCAAAAAGGGGTTCCTGAATTTTGACTCCAATTGCTAGTAGGGATCAGGTTTGATTTAATCCCAAGATGAAAGATGATATCGAGCAATCCTTTGAAAAATTACACACCAAAGTGACTATCTAGAAGCTTCTATGTATGTAAATAATTGACAAGTTTAAGAAGTTGAAAAGTCTTCTAGTTTTTGGCAACTTTACTCTGGGCAAGGACAAGGAGGAAGATGGTATGGATAAATACACCCCCATGGGATTATAACCACACATAATGGTGGTGGTGATGAAACCAAGAAAGAAACCAAGTAGGTGATGGAGGATTTCAAGTCTATTGGGATGAAACAGAAGAGGCCAGATGTAGAAAATGTGTAGGCGATTTGGAATCAAACTAGAGGCAAGGACAAAAAAGTAGACAACATAGAGACCAACAAATTGGTATTTTACTCTGAGTCTGATAATTTTTACTAGCTGGTTAGTGGTCTAGGCCTCCTTTATTTTTTTTCTAGTTTTTTGTGTCTTTTAGTTTGAATTTAGAGTTTTTGGTTGGTTTCTAAGTTTTATCTCACTCTATTTTGTTGAACATACCTAAATATCTTTTTAATTATGAAATAACTACATATATTTTTATTTATTCTCCAATTTATTTAATTATTTCATTATATTTTTCAAGTGTTTTATGGAAAATTACGTCAATAAGATAGAAAAGATAAATTCAAATAATTCTACCTAGAATCTAGTGAATTGCAACACTACACAACATCATATTGTGAATTAATAAATAAAAATGTAGAACCTAAAAATATGTGGTAAAAATTATGTGTTATTGAACATATTCATCAATATTATATGGAAGGCACATCCAGTGGCTAAACCCACCCTATTCTTATTTCACATCTCCCAGATAGGTGTCAAAATTATCTTTTATGAACTAGAACCCTAGGTTTGACACAGAGCTTCTTTGCCACCTATACAGTCTAGATCCACTTCTAGTTTCCAGCTTTGATCATCAAGTTTGATTGTTACATCTCATTTGTATTTCCTTTCAAGTTCATTTCTTGTTCTTGAGTTTTTTTAATGCTTGTTTATTATTTTTAGACACAAGGGCATATCTGAATTAATGTTTTAAACTATAATATATTAGATCTTCCTTATGCAAATACATTTACCATTTTATTAGTGTCATTATACTCTAGCATCACTATTTGGTAAAAAATTACTATATCTTCTAAGTTTCCCCCTGGGTTTTAATTTCTAATTTTGAGTTTGAGTTTAATTCTAATATTTGCTATTGAACATAGCCCTATATTTCATTTTCATTTGGATTTACATTTGTGTCTCATATTTGGATTTATTAAACCCTATTTATCACTCAACCAAGGGTTTATTGATATATTTGCCTCTAGGGTTCGTTTTATAGTTCATTATCTTTATCATATCATTGGTTAAGGCTTAACTTGGTCTATTTCATTGCCCATGCTCTTGATTATCTTTCTCAATGGATTATAAACAAAATATAGATTTTAGGGATATAGATGAAATGTGTTTGTATAATGCAAATATTTATGTCACATGTGATGATTATAAAAATACATATATGGTTAATTAAATGGTACAATTCATTATAAAAAAACCTTCTTCCCTTCTTGATTCATGTAAATGTTAAATGAAGTAGTTTTTTTTCCATAAAATAATGATGCAAATACAATTGTTAATGTTCATTTACATTTTAATTCTTTCTTTCCTAGTATGCCCCTATTTGAAATTAATAATTAATCATCTCTTTTGAAAAAAAATATTAAATGTTTTACTATTCCTAAATAAGAGATGGTAACTATGATGCATTCCATATGTGACTTACAATTACAAGTGCATATTGATTCCATCCATTTAGATATTTATAATGCTAAGATTATGGACAATGTTATATATTTTAATCCTATTCTTAGAGATGTGATTGATATGCCTATCCCATGTGACATGATCATTCTACATTTTGAATTATTTAATGGTCACTTATATCTTTGAGCACACCTTTATTCAATATGTATATCATTAAGAGACTATGAAGAGTATGGCTTAGTCACACTTAAGATATTTTCTAGTACTTTGATTGGTGATGCCTTAGAGTATTTCAATGCTTTACTTAGTGGATCCTTACATTATTTTAAATAATTATAAGAAGCTTTCTTAGATAAATTCATCACCAATAATCAACATCATGATATATTTGAGAGTATCCATGCCATTCAAGAAGGTCATAAAAATTATATGTATGATTATATATTTATATTTCATTGTCATATGATCTCATCAATATATCAATTGTCTAATCACAAAAAGAAGGAATTACCTCGATCATGATGTAATCACTAAATTTTTGCTTCAAGATTCTACACTTATCTGTATGACATGTACCACACTGATTCCAAAGAAAATAGACCTCCCCATGTTTAGGGATGTATTCTGGAATGATCTTAGGAGGAGGTAAAATCTTATTAGTAGACTGTGCCTTCTCTATATGAAGTGCATCAATATATTATTGAATTTGTTGGTAGTTTGTATAGGTAAGTGTAGTTTTAACATGAAAATAACAATTACATTTTGGAGTATGTTATTGTGGAGGTATACTATCTATAGTAGGAGTGGAACCTAAAGCTTGATTCTATGTTAATAACCTCTGATGTACTCAATAATCCTTAGCCTAATGACCAACAACCTTATGTAACTCATAATATGTCTCATATTCCCATCATGTAGGTAGAGGGTCAATTTTAGGTAAATGAATGATGTTAACACCATTAGTAGTAAAACTTAGAATAAAATTTATGTTACGCTCAACAACTATGCTAGATACGTGTAATGCAAGTCAACATAATGTGGCTAACATTTCAAGAAGGATCAAAAAACTTGGTAAAGTGATATGGTACCATCATGGCATGATATATAAGCATGCTTAAAAGAGATCGGTATTGACTAGGTTATACATTGTGTGTGTGTGTATTCCATCTCTGACTTGTGAACATCAAGTTCATAAGAGGTAATATCATGTTAAATACAACAAATCTTTACCAATAGTCTTTTAATACCTATAAAAGTTACCAATAGTCTGTTAACACCTATCAAAGATAAAATACTTGGATAAACTTGGTAATAATTCACTTAAATAAGATAGATTACATTGATTTAGCTCTTTTACATTACTTCCTAAAGATTCACATCTTATCACTAGTCATGCATGTACTATATGGATATACCTATACTTCAAGCTAGTGAAAAAAATATGTCATCAAATCTTGTGTTAAAATATCCTCAAAATGTTTTCAAAAATAAAGACATTATATTGAAGAGATTACTAAACATGCACTTGATTTGATTACCACCTATTTGACATCCAAATTTATGATATGTATCAAGATATTACAAATAAAATGCCTTTTGTGACTACCATAGAATTAATGGACATACAATAAAAATATGCATTATTTTGCAAAACAAAATATAATATGTTATTTATTGTAAGGGAATCAAGCTTTATCATTTAGAGCCTAGAATAATAAACTTTACCAAAAATAAATAAAGATAACCTCCTAATGATAATAAGCCTTTCTATGATGACACTTTAAGGGTTGATCACATCTGGGGTTAACACTTTACAAATCATGTTATGAGCTTAATTGCATACATATTTCAACAATTTGACATCATACCTATTATGTCATCTTCACTTACTAGCTTTTACATACTATGACACATGTTTTGAGTATTTTTTTTATCACTTGTTACAACACATTTCACTTTTTCCTGGGTTTCTACACCTAATCATGTATGACATGAGATCATATACCATTTCATCATAGTTTCACTACATATGATATATTTGAATGACTATATTCACTTAATTTTTAGAAGTGATAAATGTTGGTTGAATAATTTGTCGATCAACATACTGATAAACAAAATATGTCTGATCAGCCAAAGTAAGAAGATTAGTTGCCCAAATGTGTAGTTTTACCACATCGGAAAGACACTGATCTCTCCTCTCATCAAGGGGAGGTTCCTTGTAGGTATGTTATATATATATATATATATATAGAAAATAATACTCATGGGTAGGACAAACCATCCATCTCTCTTTCTTTAGAGATGATGCGCACGGATCAAAGGAAAAACTTAGGAGAAATGACAGACAGTACTCTTCTTTCAGAAGTACTATTCAGCAAACCATAAGAATACTCCTGGCAGTAACAACAAAATGTAGCAAAGGATGCAATAAGTAGCAAATCGAGATGCAACACAAAGTCTTCAGCTGGATTGCTCAAGAGTAAGATACAAAGGACAATGAGGGCACAAAGTCACCTCAAGGTCTTTTACTTAGGGGCATTTTACCCATTTGATTTTATCAATGCAGGGAAACAAGTCACGCTTATTGAAAGTTTGCAACTTTCAATGTCCACCTGGTGATCTGCTCTTATCTTCATCATTCCTCCTTTTCTAGTTAATTGAATCGGGTCATAGATTTAGTTTGTTGTTATGTTCCTTCTCTACTTTTTGCTAGTCTTGGCCTTGAAATCTGTGAATGTATTCTGGTCTGTATGTTCAAAAGATCAACGGATAATTCATTATGTTGAATTTGATGTTTTCAGGTGTGTCATTCCTTTGTCCTCTTTTAGATTTTTTGTTTGGCACTTTTTCGGATTGAACTTGCCCTTTCAGGCCTTAAGAAATGACTCGTTTTGAGTCGGGAAGAGCCTCCCGCAAGGGTATCTACTCTTCAGGCAGTCTTTGAATGGCCTTTGGGCTTCTTCAAGAAACTCTTTAAAATTTGGTGATGAACCAACTATTGAACCATTTCATTGAACCATGGCCTTAAACCATTCTGTTGAACCAAGGCTTTGAACCATGTGTTTGAACTAACCGTTGAACCAAGATGTTGAACCAACCATTGAACCAAGTTTTGGTTCAATAGTTCAAACAAAGCCTTAAACCGATTGATGAACCATTTGATTGAACCAAATAATGAATCAAAGCATTGAAATAAAGTAGATGAACCAAATGTTGAAACAAAGCGTTGAACCGCTTGATTAAACCTGCCTTTGAACAATTTGATGTTGAACCAAAGGATGAACCAAAAATTGAACTTGCTACTGATGCTTGCTGATGTAAATTTTTGTTTGAACCAAGGTGATGAACCAATTTTGAAAATGACCAATTATTAGAAACTGATTCTTTTAATTAAACCCACCTGTAGAAGTCGTGAAGCCTGTTGAACTTGTAGAAATGAGCCTGTTTGCAGAGTCCATAGATTTAGCCTGCAGAGTCCGTAGATTTTTGAAAAGCTTGAAAAATGAGGAATTTGAATGCCCAAGACAAATTTTGGAAAGGGAAGAGATAATTTTGGTCTGTAGGACCAAAATAATTCAAATGTTGTCCCATAAATAGCTAATATTTTTGGGGGACAACTGGCTCCAGTTGGGGAACTTCTGTCAATTGCAAAAAGAATTAAAAGGATTAGAATCCAAAATCTCCAGTGTCTTCATGTGTAACATTGGGTTATGGATTCATGCTACCCATAAATGAAAGGCTTCAAAAATGGAAACAAACAAAACAAAATAGAATTAAAAACTATACAAATATACATATATACATATGTAATGATCTGATACTTTAAGAGTTGAAGTGTTTCAGATGCTACCCATTATAGGGCAGAGAAAAGAGTGTGCCATCTTGATATTTTAGTAGAAAGATGTTTTCACCAATGTGATGATGAATTATAAATGTGCCTCTCTAAAGGGAGTCAAACTTTCCATGCATCCCCTTTGGTTCTTTCCTTTTTTCCCACAGCAGGACTTGATCTTCAATCTGAAAATCATGATTTCTGGCCTTTTGGTCAAAGAGTTTCTTTACCAAACTTTGATGAGCAGCAATTCTATCTACCACCATGGTTCTCTATTCCTCCAACTCATTCAGGTACATGATTTGTTTATCAAGAGAGCTTTCATATGTTTGATCTTCAATTGCCTTTGCCAATTTCAAGGCTGGCAATTTTAAGGTGATTGGTATCTCAGCATCGATACCATAAAGAAGTTGAAAAGGAGACATACCAATTGCCCTCTTTGGTGTGATTCTATCTGCCCATAGAGCATCAACCAATGCTTTATGCCATGTTCTTTGATTGTCATATGCCAGCTTCTTGATAATAGTTACTAGATTCTTATTGCTAGATTCAGCTTGTCCATTCCCTTCTGGAAAATAATCAGAAGAGTGAGAGAGTGTAATTCCATAATGGAAACAAAATTGTGTAATTTCCTAAGAAGTGAAGCAAGCTACATTATTAGTAACAATTTTGATTAGAACTCCAAACCTGAAAATGAAATTCTCTTTGAGGAAGTTGCATACAACTTCTGAAGTAGCATGCTTAGTTGGGATTGCTTCTACCCACTTGGTGAAATAGTTAGTTGCTATAAGGACATAATCATGTCCAGCACTTGAAGATGGGTTTATGGTCCCAAGAAAATCAAGTCCCCATTGTTGGAAAGGTTCTTCTATGATCACTGACTTGAGAGGCATAGCAGCTAACTTGGGTCTTCCAACAAATTGCTGACAGAGTTCACATTTTCTCACCCACTTATGTGCATCTTGGAAAAGAGTTGGCTAGTAATACCTGGATCATAGAATCTTGTGAGTAGTCATAGAAGTAGAAAAATGTCCTCCACAGGCTAGATTGTGAAAAGATTTCAAAAGCTAGGTTTGCTGCTCCTTGTCTACACAGCAAAGGAATACTTCATCTGTGCTTCTCTTATACAGGCCATTATCCCAAAGGACAAAATTGGCAGATTTTAACTTGATAGTCCTCTTTTCTTTGTAAGACAAATGAGCAGGACATTCACCATAAGTTAAGAAATGAACGATACCTAAATACCACTCATTAGTAGTAGAGATAAAAAGGACTGTTGGAGTCTCTTCTACTTCAATTTCTTCACGTTGTGTGTCTTCTGGCTTATTGTCAGCAATTAATTGGCATAGGCCTTTACTCCTTACTAGCTTTGTCAGCTTGATGTCTAGATCAAACTCTTAGATCTTTGCAATCCAATTACCTCTTTTCATGCCAAAATCTTGTTGATTTAATATAGACTTGACTGTAGTATCAGGCACTAGGGTAGTAGTATGTGAATTCAGAATATAGAAGCAAAAATGTTTGACTACTTTCACCAAGGCATAAGCATACTTCTCTATATTTGAATATTTCATCTCATGAGTTTTGAGAGGGCAACTCATGAAAGAGATAGGAGATTCCATACCTTCCTTGTCTTGTTAAATAAGAATCGCTGAAAGAGTGTGTTCAGATGCATAGCTGTATATGATGAAATCTTTGTTGTAATCTGGGCAAACCAAGGTAGGGGCATGAGTGATGGTAGTTTTGATATTCTGAAATGCTGATTTTCCTTCTTTAGTCCAGCTGAAGATAGTCTTCCCTTTCATCATGTTCATAATATGTCTAGTCTTCTCAGCAAATTTGGGGATGAATCTCTATAAGAAATTCACCTTTCCTAAGAAAGAATGAACATCATTCTTATTTGTAAGCAGATTAAGATCTTGAATAGACTTGACTCTGTCTAAGTCAATCTTTATGCCTTCTTTGGACACAATTTGTCCAAGGAGTTTCCCCTTTGTTACTCCAAAAATAGACTTTTTAGGATTTAAGGAAATACCATTCTGGCGGCAGTGCTCCAGCACTTGTTGTAGGTGGCATACATGATCAGATCGACGCTTTGAAAAGATAGTCAAATCATCAAAGTATACCACTATGAATTTACCAATTTCATCTTTGAAAGCTAGATCCATAGCTCTCTGAAAAGTAGCACCATCATTTATTAGACCAAAAGGCATTATCCTATATGCAAATGTACCCCAAGGCGTGGTGAATGCAGTCTTGTGTTGGTTTGCTTCACCAAATTCAACTTGATTATAACCTGAGAAGCCATCCAACATTGATAACATCTCTGCACCTATCACTGTTTGAAGCACTTGATCCATAATTGGCAAAGGATAATTATCCTTCAAAGATGCTTGATTCAGATTTTTGAAATCTACACAAATGCAAATTTTGCCATTCTTCTTCCTTACAGGCACTATGTTTGCAATCCATGTAGAATGATGGATTGGGAAGATGATTCTAACATTTAACATCTTTTGTATCTCAGACATAATAGTACTTGATATTTTTAGATTATATTGTCTAGATTTTTGCTTGTATGGCATTGAGTCAGCCTTGAGAGGAATGTTATGGTAGATTTCATCTGATCTGAGAGACTTCAAGTCTTCATAAGAATATGATAAGGCATCCATGTATTGACATAGTAAAGAAGTTAACTTGAATCTTTCTTCAAGGGTGCATCATTTACCAATATTGATCATCTTGGGATTTTCTTCAGTAGACAGATTCACTTGATCAAATCCTTGAGAGAAACTCGAGTCTATTTGTTGTTGTTTAATGAATCTATCATGTTTGTCAAATAGCTTTTCAAGAGAAACCAGGCCTTTGATAATTTTTTTTCCTTTCAGATGCAATAATTCTTCATTTATATTTGAGCTGAATTCAGACATAGATTCATTCTTCTAAGGTTCACTGCCTTCAAAACATAGCTGTTCAAAATTATCTTTTTGTTCTAAGAAGGCAATGATTTGATGATCATCATTGAATACTTGCCAATGATTAGCATTGTCAAGAACACTTGGTCTATAAACTAGCTCAATGGTATACCTATCTTCTTTGAAATCTAAATGAGGAACTAAGAGAGTTCCTAAAACACAAGTGCATCAACTCTGTCATTAGACTCTCTAGGTATGGCATAAATGTTGAAAGCATCAAAACTTTCAATTTGGTCCCAAACCAAGTTACAGTAGTGGTATAATCTTTAATTCTTAGTTTGGTATAAATTCCTCACTTGACAAACTACTAATTCAGCATCCCCTTTAGCATGAAGAAACTTGATGCCTTTTTCTTGAGCAGCCTTCATGCCCAACAACAAAGATTCGTATTCAGCTGTATTGTTAGTGTTGCTGAACTGTAATTTGTAAGATGAAGGGAACATATCTCTTTGAGGATATATCAAAACAATCCCAACCCCTAAATTGGTAGAAGAACAGTTGCCATCAAATTCCAAAGTCCATATTTCATCTGATACTAACTTTTCTTTAAACTTTCCTTCATCAGAAATGGAGAATCCTTCTTGGTCTGTACTGTAACCTACCAATTTTTCTGTTGTTCTTGTTGAACTAATTTTTGAGTTGATACTTTTAGGTGTTTCATGCACTTCATCTATAGATAGAAAATAATTACCCATACCTGTGGATTCAAAAAGAATTTGAGCTTCAGGGGCTGATGTCTGAGTGACCACATATTTTGCTTCCTTTTTAGGGAGCAATCTCTTCATCATGCCTTGGAAAATAATATTTGCCTTAGATAGATCCATGCTTAATTCTCCTCCCACGTCCTTGCAAAAATTTTGTCCAAGCAAAATGCCATAAGATGCTGGGATGTTAGCCACCAAGACAGTCATCTTGATTCTCTTATCTGGGAAGGCTGCAAATGCAAATTGGGCATCTTTGATTTGACCCATCAATGGTACTTGTTTATTCTCCATGGAGAAACATCTCCCAAATGTCTTGGTCAGTGTAATACCAAGGGATTCAACCACTTTAGTAGGCATGACATTGTCTGAAGCTCCAAAATCAATGATGTAATTATTCATCTTATGTCCATTTATCAGCAATGTGACATAAAAAGGTTCAGTCCTGCCAGGAGCAGTAGGGGGAGCGGTGACAAGGTTGTTCCTGGTGGGTGCATTTATGGTAGCATCATGTGTCAATTTTGGAATCATTCATTCAATAGGGATGTTTTGGTTTTTAACACATTGAACCAATCTATCTAATTGCTCGGGATGGGACTGCAGAAATTCAAATTCAGACATTTGAATTTTGGTTCTCTTTATATGGTCAATGATATCAAATGTCTGAAATGAGCTAAGAGCAAAGGATGGGAGTTCATCCTTTTGATTTTTTAAAGGGGGAGGATTGGACTGTGAAATTAAAGTAGAAGGCATAGGGGCATTTGGGGTACTTAGCTTTCTTGAAACCATCGAGTTTTTTGGCTGGAAAGGAAGAGTGGATCCCTGCTTAGCAATTGAAACTGATAATTGAGGTCACTCCTCTACTTTCTCTTTATCAGCTTGTTGAGTTGATTGATTCTTAGACCAGGTGAATATAACATACAACCCCTCAGCTGCATGGCCTTCACTTCTGGGTTCATCCTGATAGTTCAAGAAACTAATATGGGAGTCGCTAGTTAATTCTTCTTCTTCTTCAGTGAAGAGATTAGCATCATCTTCAAGATTTAACTCAGATTAGAATGAAAAATTCACTTCAGCTTCAATATATCCAACTATCGAGTTGTTTGGAGGTGCTTCAAGGGTGAGATTTCTCTATGGGGGAGGATGGCAATTTTGTTGTCCCTGATTCCTGGCAGCATTGCCTTGGTATGCCTAATTATGGAATGTCCTCGTGGGCATATCTCTGAATGAAAGAATAGATGATATCCCTTATGCCATTTGCTTTTTGAGACTTAGCATTTCATTTTCTATATTTTGTACCATTGGGTCAGTAGTGATTGCATGGGAGTACTCAAAAGATGAAGAGGATTTACCTTTATTAGGGTCTCTCCTTATCTTTCCTACCAAGATAAGGTCATATTCTACCCTAGTAGCCAAGTCTTGAGTAGCAACAAGGTCTATGTGTCTGGCCCATCTCAGCAAGAAACTCACTTTAGGTAGTTGTGATTTGATGAAGAAGCATTTGAGGTTCTGAGGTGTCGGCTGGGTAACCATGGGAATCTTGTGCCTCATCTTGTCGAACCTAGCAATAAAATCCCTCATAAGCTCATGAGGCTCTTTCTTCATCTGAGTGAACTGGGCCAGTAAGGCATGTGCATCTTCTGTAGGATTGAACCTGGCTTCAAATTTGTCTTTCAGAGTGTCCCAATTAGTCACTGACCCAGCCTGCAGGTGGTAGAACCAGTCTGCAACAATGCCTTGTAGTGTCTCCATGAATAGCCTGACTGCTATGTCTTCAAATTCCACCCCTATTACACAACAAGCTATGCTAAAAGCTGTAATGTGTTCATCAGGATGAACCTTCCTATCACCAAAGAATTTAGGGAAATTATTCCTTGAACTACGTGGAAGCTCATGCAAAGGTGGAGTCAAATTTAGAGGACCGAAAGAATTACCCCAGGGTCCTTGAGCCATGATTTGATTATGCAAAAGTGGGATTACTAATAAAGGTGGAGTGTGGGTAGGCAAGGCTCGACCAACAGTTTGTCTAAGGTGAGATTATGGAGGAAACAACTCAAAATTACTCTGCTACACCAACTCAAAATTAGGGTCGACAACACCTTGGGATTTTTGGCCTCTGGTATATCATGGAGTTGCCAGATTACATAAAAAAAATTTGGAAAAGAGTAGGATCTGCTTCAGCTTGAAGTTTGAGACTTCAAACTATGCACTCTTCCCCAGTAGAGTCACCAAAAACTATTGGTTGAATATTTTATTGATCAGTGTACTGATAAACAAAATAGGTCTGATAAGCCAAAGTAGAAAGATTAGTCACCCAAATGTGTAGTTTTACCACATCATAAAGACACTAATCTCTCCTCTCATCAAAGGGAGGTTCCCTATAGGTATGCTATATATATATATATATATATATAAACAAAAAATAATACTCATGGGTAGGACAAACCATCCATCTCTCTTTCTTTAGAGATGATGCACGCAGATCAAAGGAAAAACTCAGGGGAAATGACAAACAGTACTCTTCTTTTAGAAGTACTATTCAGCAAACCACAAGAATACTCTTGGTAGTAACAACAAAATGTAGCAAAGGATGCAATAACTAGCAAATCGAGATGTAGCACAAAGTCTTCACCTGGATTGCTCAAGAGTAAGATACGAAGGACAATGAGGGCACAAAGTCACCTCAAGGTATTTTACATAGAAATGAAAAGAAAACACACTAAAGGCAATTATGGGGGCATAAATTCTCTCCACAGTTGACTCTTTAGGACACCTTCTTGACTAGTGTCACTAATTTTGCTTGTTGAATTAAAGGAATAAAAGATATATTGAAGAAAAAGACATAAGAAAAATTTCCTCAATAACAAAGATATTACACCGCAAAGTTTGAAAAACCACTTGCTTTCTTATTCCAGTAACAAATATGATCAGAAATCTAAGCTCAAAGTCTCAGTAATGCCTTACAATTTGGGCAAAATTTCATTCTAAATGTCAAAAAAGAGATCCCTATTATAATAAAAGAAAGTCCCTTATATAGCCTCTTCAAGAAGGACTCGAGAACAGTAAATACATCATTTTGCATTGGAATCTGTTAAGAAGACATGTTGGAACTTAGGGGCATTTTACCCATTTTATTTTATCAATGCAGGGAAACAAGTCGCGCTTATTGAAAGTTTGCAACTTTCAATGTCCACCTGGAAATCTTATCTTATCTTCATCATTCCTCCTTTTTCGGTTAATTGAATTGGGTCTTGGATTTAGTTTGTTGTTCTGTTCCTTCTCTGCTTTCTACTGGTCTTGGCCTTGAAATCTGTGAATGTATTCTAGTCTGTATGTTCAAAATATCAATGGCTAATTCATTGTGTTGAATTTGACATTTTCAGGTGCATCATTCCTTTGTCCTCTTTTAGAATTTTTGTTTGGCACTTTTTTGGATTGAACTTGCCCTTTTGGGCCTTAAGAAATGACCCATTTTGAGTTGGGAAGAGCCTCCCGTAGGGGTATCTACTCTTCAAGTAGTCTTTGAATGGCCTTTGGGATTCTTCAAAAAACTCTTTGAAATTTGGTGATGAACCAACTGTTGAACCATTCCATTGAACCACGGCTTTGAACCATTTCCTTGAAACAAGGCTTTGAACCATGTGTTTGAACTAACCATTGAGCCAAGATGTTGAACCAACCGTTGAACCAAGTTTTGGTTCAACGGTTCAAACAAAGCCTTGAATCGACTGAAAAACCATTTGATTAAACCAAACAATGAATCAAAGCATTGAAACAAAGTGGATGAACCAAATGTTGAAACAAAGCGTTAAACTGCTTGATTGAACTCGCCTTTGAACCATCTGACGTTGAACCAAAGGATGAACCAAATTTTGAACTTGTTGCTAATGCTTGCCGATGTAAATTTTTGTTTGAACTAAGGTGATGAACCAATTCCAAAAATGACCAATTGTTATAAACCAATTCTTTTGATTGAACCCACCTGCAGAAGTCGTGAAGCCCGTTGAACTTGTAGAAATGAGCCTGTTTGCAGAGTCCATAGATTTAAGCCTTCAGAGTCCGTAGATTTTTTAAAAGCTTGAAAAATGAGGAATTTGAATGCCCAAGACAAATTTTGGAAAGGGAAGAGATAATTTTGGTCTGTAGGACCAAAATAATTCAAATGTTGTCCCAAAAATAGCTCATATTTTTGGGGGACAATAATAAGGACTATTATAGCCCATTCTCCATGGTGACTATCTCATATTGATGACTTAGGTTATCCTATAGCTCATTCCTCTATCTTGAAAATTATTTTTGAAACTTGTTATGGCACATCTGATTATTCTTTACTATGAAATTATACTTTAGATGAAATTACTAATCAATCATACTCTAAAATACTTAATTCTTAGTTGATTTATCATTATTGTACCATAAATACTATTATACACAATGGGCTATTTATCTATGTCTATCCTTCATGTACTTTCCTCCTTTGAGTTTGATTGCATTCTTCAACTATCTTCTAGATTTGACTCTTTGGAACTTACCTTATTTTGTGTTGATATTCTTCTATCCACTGGGATTATGTTTCTTGATTTATAGAATTGGCCCTCACCCCTTAATTTTTGATTTCATTCCAAGCACTCATGAAAATTTCCTAACGATGACATCATATATATATATATATATATATATATATATATCGAGACATTTCATCCTTGAATTAAGTTGTAGATTGTTTGGAATCCTCTTTTTATTCCTCTTGATTACATCCATTGGATTTTATGTTGCTTGATTGATATTTTATCGATTCTTAATGTGTACACCCCTTGACTTGTTAGTTCCATGATTTAAATAATTTTTGTATAAAATTATGAGCCAAAAAATAAAATTATTATTTTTTATTTTCTTTTATCTTTGTTGATAGATACATACCATGCTTATCTACCTTTACTAAAGGTTTATATATTCATGCTTTACACATGTGTCTCATGGTCTTTTTTTGACTATGTGATATGTAAGATAGACAAGCACTATATGGTTATGGGCTTTCAAATGTTACGTGGCTAGTTTTTTACCTGCACACTAGGGGGCATGATCACATTGGTGGTATGCCCTACCTTAGGGGCATATTTATTGATAATATTTTACAATGATATCTCTCTTGAATTACATTTATCATAATGAGTTATTTACACTGATTATACATATCTTAGTATTACCTACACCTTATGTGTTACATGGATACATACATTGTGTTATTACATTGTTACATGGATACTTTGCATGTTATCTTGCATATAATGTGATCGATACTTTCCTATTTTATATGATTTGGTGCAATTTTTATCTATGCTTACTCTATCACCATGCATGTAACTCACTATTATACCTAGCTCTCTTAATATGTTGGAACATCTCATTGGTTCATACCTCAATTTGGAATGAGGGGGGTATTATACCCTTCATTATCTTCTCGAGACAATTACTACATATATATTATGCATACAAATATTATATTGGATGATGCATGTTATTTTTCCCTATCATCTCAGATCCAATAACTTATATTTTTCCATTTTGGGCAATACATTGACCTTCATACATTACTAGATACTATTAAGATTTTACATTACATGCTTTTATGACAAATATACATTTCTCACTACCTTTGGGGGAATCACACCCCTATCCCCTCCTTGTGCCTCTTTTTTATTATATTATTCCTATGGAGATTTGTTACAGATGTACCTTGCATTATTACATTAATGGGTGCATATGCCCTACATTACAATCTTACATCTTGTCACATTATGTTTAGCATACTTGATACATACATGGTTATATCCTATACACCTTAGTGTTGATGACTTAGACATTGCCAACATGGGCATTATTATTACAATTTCCTTATGATTTTTTTACTTGCCATATCTTATGTTGGTGAGGACATCCTTACCATTATTATGTTTCTTTATTCTATAGGGCTTACTTGTATCAATTATGGGAATGATGCCCACCTCTAATCTCATATGAGCGTCATTGGTTATATATATATATATATATATATATATATATATATATATATATATATATATATATATATATATATATATAAATCCATTTGAGGGAAATAAATTTGCATACCTCTCCATGAATCAAACCAATACATAGCCTATGAGGGTATGGCACTCAAATATATTTTCTCCATGAATGTTACTGAAACACATATCTTATGGAGACTCATACACCATTGTATCTATAAATTTTTCAATGTTACATATCAAGGTACAACATTATATTACATACACCTTAAAACATAGTTGATTTTAATGCATGATACCTATATTTTTATATTTAATAATATCTCCACATTATGGCATCATATTTTCCTGCATCATTTCATTCTCAATATTAGGATGCACCCACCTATGGACCTTAGCACAACGCATCCATAATACATAATTTTATATGGATATAATATTTGTCTATCTCTCCTATAATTTATACAATGGGGCATGTTGTTGCCTCCATCCCCTCCAATATTTCATCCTCCTATCAAGATGCACATAGATATTAAACATTACATGATGTTATCTATATTGCATGGTTTTATATAGACATATTGTTTGTCCATCTCTCATACTACTTCTACGATGGGGAATGTTGTTCCTCCATCCCCTCCAATACTCCATTCTCATAGTAGGATGCACACACATATTATTTTTTCATGATGAAATTTATATGGTGTCTCATGGATGCAATACCCTTATATCCTCTTGTTTATGAGTGGGACATATAATTACCCCCATAGATTGATCCTCACACTACCTAAAGTTATATCTTGCCATTAACTATTACATGATGTTATTTATTCTATGTGGTTACATGTGGACATGTTACTTGTCTTTCTTACTATTGAAATTTACATGATGTTATTTTATGATGGGTACATATGATTTATACATGTTTTCTAAATATGTTACATAACCAAATTTTATGATGGTTACATACATGTGCTTGTAAAAATTTATCAAAAAATTTCAAAGATATGTGTGTGTGTGTGTGTGTGTGTGTGTGTGTGTGTGTGTGTGTGTGTGTGTGTGTGTGTGTGTGTGTGTGTGTGTGTGTGTGTGTGTGTGTGTGTGTGTGTGTGTGTGTGTGTGTGTGTGTGTGTGTGTGTGTGTTGGAAGAGTGTTTAAAAAAAACTATATGTCTAAATAAAAAATAGAGAATACGGTGAAAATTAGTCAAGGCTAAACATACCCAAACAAGGCACCAATAAAAAACACCCAATATCTAATATTAGCCAATAGGCACATAAACACATTTACAACATAATCAAAAAGGCATAATATGACAAATTCAACAAAACCAACTAACTACACAAGATTAATAACACCATCTTTAGGTCCCTTGAGAATTTTTTCAAGATGAGGTCCCAATTATTTAGCTCCATTATCAACATCCACACCTTTTTCACAAACTTTATGTACATGTACACCTTTAAGATCAAGTCCCTTGAGCATATTTTCATGATCAAGTCCTAACTAGTTAGCTCTATTTTCATCATCCATCATGGGATAACTATTAGAAGCCACTTGAGAAATGACATAGCTCATTATATAACCATTGATCCATAAACTAGCACTAATTTCTATGAAAAAAATTACCTTGGATTTTAATTATCAAATTACATAATTTATTGATACACTCAAGGAAATGAAACTAAATTTGACCTTTTAATACATATTTTTCTCAAACCTCGAAGTGTTCAATTTTCCATTAATATGTCGTATTTGACTAATTATGCATTCAATTATGATTAAGAAACAAAATTAATCAAAATGTAGAAAAATAATACACAAATAAAATAAACTCATGACAAGCACTTGATAACAGAGTTCGGCAAATCCTACGTCTCTAAGTTCACTTATAATATGAACCGATCCATTTCCTTGAAAAGTGAGTACATGGCCAACCCTAAAAATTTTCAAATGGATACTTTAATATTGCACACAACTCAAATAATAGAGATTTAGAAAGTCCTAGTAAACCCACAAACAAACCTTCCACCTTACTATCGTCAATGCAATCTCAAAATCCTATGGATTTCCCACCAAAAGTCTCAAAAATAGACTTTTAAAATGGTGTTATAAAAATCATCATAGGGATTTCAACATACTATATAAATCATCTTGGAGTCTAGGATAAATCCCAAGTTTACATCGAGAAGTGAAAATCTATCCAAGTCCCTCAAAACTTGGGATTTCGCAAACTAGTCTATTATGGCCTATACACAATCTACTCTATTATTCACTTTGAGGTATTAAAAAGTGCATCAAAATACCTCAAATCTAGACACTCAGTATATGGCTAGAATCATCTCTAGATCTTGTTTTGGGCTCTTAGATCTCAGCTCTTTGGCTCTTTAGCTCTCAGCTCTTTGACTCTGGCTCTCAGCTCTATCTCTTGCTCTAGATGTCGGCTCTGGCTCTTCAGCTCTTCGGCTCTAGTTATGGCTTTTGGCTCTTCGAATCTAAGCTCTTCGGCTTTGGCTCTCAACTTTGGCTCTTCCATGAAATATTTGAGATTTTAAAATTAATTCATTTAATTCCAATTCTAATTCTGAATGATTTCCAAATAACCCCTCACCCCTTTATATACTTCTTATGGGTCCACTTTTTTTGATTGGGATGATTATCCATAATCTATTTTAATAAATTTCATAATTATCCCATACCTGATTTTTATGGGATTTTAAATTATCCATCACATTTAAAAATATGAGGTGATAATTATTCCCTAATATATGATGGAATATGTTTATCCCCAAATATTAAAGACTTGTGTCGAACCATATTGCCATGTCACGTTATTACCATATCATCGAGTTTGACCATAACTTTGATTGGTCATAACTTTCACATACAGACTCCATTTTTTGAATTATAAAATATGCCAAAAAGCTTATGATGAGATATACATCATGAAACTATATTTTAAATATTTCATGATGGTTAATTTTTGTAGTTTGACCAGCTTTGACCATTTGTTGACTAACTTTAATTAGAACTTTGACCAATTGCACAAGGAGCATATGAGATCCATTTCTAAAGCTATACATACCATCGAAAAGATCTCAATAAGATATTTGCAATGGTATAAGATTTGGTCTTATATGAGACCTTTTCTAAATTCACCTCTAGATCAATCCTCCTTACTAAGAAGGATTTTGATTTACCAAAAGCTGGTATCCACTAAAATGCCAATCAATTTTGAAGATACTCTAATGGGTCTTATCAGTCTATTCAAGTTCCACAACTATGCCTATAATTCTTGGAACAACAGATTGATCACACCTTCTAAAAAATCCTCTGCTACTACATGATTATCATTAGCCTCTACATAGAACTAGGATGCGATGACTTCCTCTGTTGCATGGCTTCACAAGAGCCTCTACACAGATAAGCTTAATGATCTTCTTTGTTATTGCTAAATGGTCCTCTATAACATATCAAGTACATAACCTAATTATAGCATAGAGATAATAGTGGCAAAATATGATTCATAACTCAAAAATGTAAAATAACTAAAACAAGGCATGAGTTACACTAAATCTTGTAACTATCAATAAGGTCATAATATATCAAATTGTCTGCCCACTATCACATGCTATAATTGGTGAACTACCAAATACTGAAATAATCACCAATGTAACTATAATAAAAATTTGTCAATGTAAACAAAATACAATATTGGTTGTGATCATGTCTCAATACATTGCCCCAATGGGTCTTATCAATGCATCCAATCACACATATGCCATAGATGCATTCTAAAATAGCAGTTATTCTGAAACAAGTATTGTAGGAAAATTGAATCCTACCTAATAACCTGTGCAACTACTATCAAATCTCTCAAGCTGATCAATGAGTTAAATTATTTAATAATTCAATAGGAAACTCATAAATCTAATACTGGAGATTCCAAAAATAGAGCTTTCCAAAACATGTGTGAGAATTAAAAACTTCACAAGATGAACCTATCTCGAAGTGTTCCCACTATAGTAGCTCCAAAATGAATATATCAAAGCATGGGTAAATGTCCTTTGTCAATATACAACAAGGATCCCAAAATTACTTTGCAACATAAATGCATTAGCAATCCACTAATCATGACAACATGAAATTAAGACACTGTTTACTAACCCTTTTTATCAAATTCTCCTATTTAGGGTGTTTAATTTATTTAGTGGATTTATTGACATTTGCATGGGTTGATTGAATAAAAACTTCATTAATTACCTTATCAATAGGTTTATAAACCATCTTATTCTTACCATTACCATGATGGTGGGATGGTTGAAGTTTCCAACACTTTTCAACCCGATGTCTACTCACATGAAAATGAGTGCAAACATTCCTCTTCTTAGGTGAGGTCACCCATTTTCCTTTTCACACTTTTCTAGTATGAGAATGGTCTTTAGCACCTGTAAGTTGCTTTAGTAAAGCTTGTATTTTCCAATAATATGTATCATAATGGTTATTCAATCCACAAAATGTACAACGAAAAGAATGCAACATCTTATGAATATTGAAACCAAATTTCTTATATGGCAAAAGTGGATCAAAAGTATTAGAATTCACATTCTTATTGGTGTTTTTTTTAGTATAAGATCAAAGAGGTGGAATATCAATACCCTTTTTATCTAATTTCTTACACCACTTATCATTCCTTCGTAGGGAGGAATTTTGCTCTACTAGTGGCCTCAAATCTTGGTTGTCAGAAGCTTGTCCTCTTTCAGCAATGAGGGAATTCTCTCTAATATCCACTTTCTCACTAGCATAACCCAATCCTACATGGTGAGATCTATTCTCTCTCTATATTAGGTTGGAAATACCTTAGCCATTCTTTTCAAGGCTTCTTCCATCAAATACCATTTTCAATAACAGTTTAGATCCAATTCCCTTAGTGTGTTTCTCAAAACTACCAAAAATAACATCTAAAACTAAAGGGAAGGAATTCCTAGATGAACAACTTATAATGCACTCATCAGTCATAGTGTCTGCATTTGTAGTGGAAGGCAATTGATGAAGACAGTGTTTCTCTTCATCCTACATCTATGCCAAGAGCTCATCCTTGGCTTGTAGCTCTGATTTTAAGTGGGCAATCTCCTCTTCCAAAGAGTAAAAATAAGCTCTCAGGAAAGCATTCTCTTCTTGGATATGCTAATTAATTGATTCAAGCTCATTAAGCCTCTCTTTTCAAGGCTTTTCCTATGGCTTCTTATTTCCTTCAAATTCCACAAACTACACACTATAAATGGAATATTAACAAGCCCACAAATTCTACAATAATACTAGAAACCAAACTAAAAACAACTGATATCAAATCCACACAATCAGAAGCTAACCCAACTCACTAACTACTCTAATACCAAACTTGATTCATAAACTAGCACTAATTTCCATGCAAAAAAATTATCTTAGATCTTAATTATCAAATTACACAATTTCCTGATACACTCAAGGAAATGAAACTGAATTTGACCTTTTAATACATATTTTTCTCAAACCCTAAAGTGCTCAATTTTCTATTAATATATCATATTTGACTAATTATGCATTAAATTATGATTAATAAATAAAATTAATTAAAATGCATAAATAAAATCAACTCATGACAAGCACTTGATAGTGGAGTTTGGCAAAGCCTACGTCTCCAGGTTCAATTATAGTATGAATTGATCTATTTCCTTGAAAAGTGAGTACATGGCCAACCCTCATGATTGTCAAATAGATACTCTAAGATTGCACATAACTCAAACAATAGAGCTTCAGAAAGTCCTAGTAAACCCATGAACAAACCTTCCACCTTTCATTAATGTAATCTTGAAATCTTGTGGATTTCCTACTAAAAGTCTCAAAAATGGACTTTTAAAATGGTATTACAAAAATTATCATAGGGATTTCAACATATCATTAAAATCATTTTAGAGTCTAGGACAAATCCCTAGTTTACACCAAGAAGTGAAAATCTATTAAAGTCCCTCAAAACTTAGGATTTTGAAAACTAGTCTATTATGGCCTATAAACAGTTTGCTTTATTATTCACTTTGAGGCATTAAAAGGTGCATCAAAATACCTCAAATCTAGACATTCAGTATATGGTTGGAATCATCTCTATCTATTTCTCTTGACTCTCAGCTATCAACACTTCAAATATTCAAATCTATGCTCTTTGACTCTGGCTCTCAGATCTAGATCTCACTCTAGCTCTCAACGTTGGCTCTTTAGCTCTTCGGCTCTGGTTCTCGACTCTTTGGCTCTAGCTCCAGATCTTCAGATCTAGCTCTTCCATGAGAGCTCTGATACTTTGGAATGAATTCACTAAATTCAAATTATAGTTCCCAATTATTTTTGAATAACCCCTCACCCCTTTATATACTTGTGGGAGGTCCACTTTTTTCGATTGGGTTGATTTTCCACAATCATTTTTAATAAATTTCATAATTATCCCATACCCAATTTTTATGGGATTTTAACTTATCCATCACATTTAAAAATATGGGGTGATAATTAATCCCCAATATATTATGGAATATGTTTATCCCTAAATATTAAATACTTGGGCTGAACCAGTTATATTGCCACGTTTATTGCCACATCATCAAATTTGACCATAACTTTGACTAGTCATAACTTTTACATACGAACTTCATTTTTTGAACTGTAAAATGTGATGGAAAGATTAAAATGAGATATAAATCATTGAATTGAATTTTAAATATTAAATTATGGTTATTTTGTTCATTTTGACCAACTTTTACCACTTATTAACTATCTTTGACTGAAACTTTGACCAACTGCACAAAGAGCATACAAGCTTTGTTTTCAAAGTTAAGAATACCATCAAAAAGCTCTCAATAGGATATTTGAAAAGGTATAAGATTTAGTCTAATCTAAGACATTTTATAAATTTACCTTTGGATCAATCCTCCCCAATGAGAAGGCTTTTGGTCCACCAAAAGCTGGTATCCACTGAAATGCCAATCGGTTTTGAAGTTACTCTGATAGGTCTTATTAGTCTACTCAGGTTTCAAAAATGTGCTTATAATGTTTGGAACAATTTATTGATCACACATTTCACAAAATACTCTACTACTACATGGTTATCATTAGCCTCTACATATAACTAAGATGCGATGACTTCCTCTACTACATGGCTTCATAAGAGCCTCTACACAAATAAGCTTAGTGATCTTCTATGTTGTTACTAAATGGTCCTCTGTAACATATCAAGTACAAAACCTAATTATAGTATAGAGATAATAGTGTTAAAATATGATTCATAATTCAAAAATGTAAAATTCCTAAGACAAGGTAGGAGTTACACTAAATCTTGTAACTGCTAATAAGGTCACAATATATCAAACTGTCTGCCCACTATCACATCTTATAAATGGTAAACTGATAAATACTAAAATAATCACCATTATAAATGCTATACAAGTTTTTCAATGTAAACAAAATATAATGTTTCTTATGACCATGTCATAATACATTTCCCTAATGGGTCTTATCAATGCATCCAATCACACATATGTCATAAATGTATTCCAAAATAGTAATTATTTTAAAACAAGTATTCCAGGAAAATTGAATCCTACCCAATAACCTATGTAACTGCTATCAAATCTTCCAAGCTAATTATTGATTTAAATTCCTTAATAATTCAACAAGAAACTTATAAAGCTAATACTAGAGATTCCAAAAATAGAGCTTTCCAAAACATAAGTGTGAGAATTAAAAACTTGGCATGATGAACCTGTCTCGAAGTGTTCCCACTATAGTAGCTCCAAATTGCATATATCAAAGCATGGGTAAATGTCATTTGTTAATATACAACAAGGATCCCAAAATTGCTCTACAACATAAATGTATTAAAAATCCACTAATCATGACAACATGAAATTAAGAAACTGTTTACTAACCCTTTTTATCAGATTCTCCTGTTTAGGGTATTTAATTTATTTAGTGGATTTATTGACATCTACATGGGTTGATTGAATAATAACTTCATTAATTACCTTATCAATAAGTTTATAAACCATCTTCTTCTTATCATTACCAAGATGGTGGGATGGTTTAAGTTTCCAACACTTCTCAACTTGATGTCCACTCACATGACAATGAGTGAAAACATTCCTCTTCTTAGGTGAGGTCACCCTTTTTCCTTTTCTCATTTTTCCAGTATGAGAATGGTCTTTAGCACCTACAAGTTGATTTAGTAAATATTGTCTTTTCCAACAATATGTGGCATAATGGTTATTCAATCTGCAAAACATACAAGGAAAAGAATGTAACATCTTCTAAATATTGAAACCAAATTTCTTATAAGGTAGTTTATGGATCAATCATGAACAAATTCCATTAACTTGTCTCTTTCATCCATACCACTCATATCAATGAAATATTGGAGTTTAATCAAGAAATTATTGATATTGTCTTTAATTAACTATTATGAGTTTGGATTAATTATGTCATTGTATATGCCAATCAATAAAGTAGTTACAACATCTAATGTCTAAGCATAACAAGCAATATGTGCATATTCCATACCTTTTCCCACCTCCACATTAACAACCAAATTATAATCATTCTTATCCATTCTATCCTTCACTTATTTAAAGTGTTACAAATATGAATGTAAAACTTGAAGAAGTTCATCATTATTATTAGTTGTTCCCTCCTTAGCACACAACTTAGAGTCATAGATTTCAACCAAATTAGGATCCAGATTGTAAGATTGTTCAAAATGTGTATATTTCATTAAATCCCATTCATATTCAATTATCTTGACATCAAAAATAGTCATGTAAAGTTTCCTCTAATTAGGAGGGGGCTTAATCTTGGAAAGTCACATGTATCCATTGCGTAGTTAGAGGTGATTTTCATCATACCATTCCTTAATTTTTTTTCCATTTCTTCTTGAGATACCTTAAGCTATAAGAAAATATGTAAGTAAATAATTCTCAAAATAACTTATATAAAGAAGTTAGTAATAACCCTACCTTGAAATTGAAAAACCTCTAAATTTATTTGTATCCAAATGAACCATAGGATTTTAGTGCAGAAAATAAGCCAAAAATTATGAAACAAAACATACACTTTCTTCTTTGTAGGCACATACCCAACAAGAATATTAAACCACATAATATCACATAAAAATACTTTATATTAGACCTTTAAATAATTATTCCAAACAATAACAACAAATGGGAAAGAGAATAAAATATATTCAATTGTTTCCAAATCACCACATAATGTACATAAAGATTTACCAAACTTAGTATTTAAAATAACAACCCTAAGAACAAGTTTATTATGAATTAACAACCACCCAAAATAGAATTTATTTGGATCAAGACAAGAAGACCAAATAATATCAAATCTAAAATTTTAACTAAAAAAATGATAAAAAGTACACCACTTATGATTAATGCCAAAGAAGATGTCTTTGGTAAATGAGAGCTTATAGTATAACATACTAGTTTTGGCTTCTTCAAGTTGAGGTCCTTTAATCCATTTAATATTCTCCCAAAATTCATCCTCTTCTTCCATAATCAACACTAAATTTGTATTATGCAGAGATCTCTTCAACAAAAATAATTTTCTAATATGAGAGGTAGGAATTTGATACTTAGCTCTAATTTCTATCCATAAGGTCTATCCCCATAATAAAAATTGACATCAAATGTATTTAAACCCTTATAATATCATGAAGAAACATAACAACCCCATTTCAATGCTAGGAGATAATTATTAACCTTAAGGTTCCACTACATAGATCTGTACCCCTAATAGATAAAACCCAACCCGCTAAAAATTGGATTTACAATAACCAAATGCTTGACCATTTCCCAACCTTTCTAAATAGATTGGAAAATAGGGTCCCTGTAACCTTAACTTAGAAGGATCCTGCCAACATATCATAAACATGTAACCCATTCCATTAAGGCTTCCTTCTAGGGAACCCTCTCAACATATTGTGTCTAACAAGAACTTTTCAAGTCTCATTCCCCCTAAGATCTCTTATGATCCATTTAACAACAAAAAAGATGCCTTGGATTCTCAATTTTTTCAATCTAAGTCCACCCATCACCTTGGGTTTACAATAAATATCCCAAGTAAAAACATGTATTTTTTATTTCATTTGCCATCAAACTATAAAATATATCTAGTAATCTTATGAAGCTTTTCAACCTGAGAGTTATTAAACATCCAATAAGAGGAGTGATAAATGTTATAGCAAGACAAAAAAAATTGACATACTTGGATTATTCCAGGAAGTGAGAACATATGTCTATGTCACATGGCAATATTTTTATTTACTTTAACATACTACCACTCCAACAATTCCTTAAAATAAGGGGAAAATTCAATAGGAAAACCAATATATCTCACTAAAAATCTAGGCCCTTTCCACATCTAGAAAAACTCAACAAGCTAGTTAGGGGGAGATTCATCCCACTCAACTATAAAGGATTTATGAAAGGAAACCTTAGATCTAGAAGTTGACTAGTATACATCACGTCTAGAGTTAATATATTGAAATTTTCAATTTTCCTGGGCTGATAATAGAGTGGTATCATTAGCAATAAAAACATATAACATTTCAATCTTATTAGGTAGAGTTATACCTCTTACATGGGGACCCAAATAAACATCTCTGAATAAGTAGTGCCAAGTATCAACAATAATCACAAATAAAGAAGGATCAAGGGGTACCCTTTATGGATAGACTATTGAAGCTCTTTTGGATCAGTAAGATTACCATTAAATTTAGGCAAAATAGAAAAATATATAAAGAGTATTAACCATTCTACATAATATGTCTTGAAATCCTAAGACTTTAAGTATAAGACTAATAAATGGCCACTCAATTTTTTCATAGTCCTTTTCAAAATCAAGAATAATCATACCCACATTATGATTCAAATCATGATCCCATTGTACACCTTCCTAACTTGTGAAGATATCATTGATAATGTACAACCTTCAACAAAAGTAGTTTGAGTATTAGATAAATGTGAGGGAGTAGAGCAACAATCTTCCTTGAAATCATCTTGTCAAGGATTTTGTAGGAGACATTTAGAAATGTTATCAACATCCAATTCTTGACTAGAGTACGATCCCCTTCTTTAGGAATTAAATTAATGACTCATTAGTTAATTTTAGGACCAAGAGATCCCACCTCTAAGGCTTCATTAAAAAATTAAAGACACTATATTGTAATCCTATCCTTATTCATCCTATAAAATTCAACTGAGAATCCATCAATACCACATGCCTTATCATTTTTGAGGGAGTCAATGGAAATCAAAACTTCATCTATTTAAAATTATCTATGAAGATAATAAACTTGTTTAGAGGAGATATTTTAAGGAATGCACTTAACACAAATCCTTCTATTGAAATCAACCTACTGATTAGAGCCATCAGAAGAGAACATATTGGAATAGAATGAAAATAAGGCAACCTTGATCTCATTAAAATCCCCTTAAATCACTACATCATTATTAGTTTGATTTATTTTCATCTTGACATGATTATCCTTTAATAATCTAAATAAATATTTAGTATTTTTGTCCCCCAATTTTAACCAAGTCAATCTAGCTCTGATTTGGGCATCTTTGGAAATTTATTGGTTATTCACTCTAATATAATTTTTAAAATACATCAATTTCCATTCAATTTATTCATTATATAAGTCCTTATTAAGGGATTTTTCAACAACAATCAATTTTTCTTGAGTTTCTTTAGAAACCTTCCTTCTTTTACCCTTGGCTTACCCAAAAATTCTCATGAATTGTCTGCTTAATCTAATGCATTGATTCCAAGTATCAATACTAGAGGAAGATTCACAAATAATTTTTCCAATATTCTAAGAAAATTTAACCCCATCTCTACATTTATTATCCTACAGGGGGGAACATTAAACTTATATAGGCTTTTCCAATCCTCCTCCTTGATGCCATCTCAATTACTTAAAGAGACATGAATTTAAATAGGATAATGGTCTGAAATAGTAAATGGTAGAACACTAACCATATTAATACCATCAACTAGTTGAATAATAATGTGATCCTTATTGAGGTAAAAATAATCATGTCTAGAGTAATCTCTCTTAGTTTTAACTTGGTTACTACACCATGTATACCATATTCCTTTGTTGAAAGTTTTAATGTTATATATAAGATCACCAAGCTTATGTATATGTTTCAACTTGGACCAAAAGAATAACTCATTACCTTTCTAGGAAGGAGGATCACCTCCCTACTTATCCTCTCTCTCCTCAATCATATTAAAATCCACTCCAATAATCTAATTGATATCTTTTAAATTTGAAGCAGGCAAATTCCATAACTTTGTTATTTATCTATATCATTTGGGACATAGACAATATGAATTCCAAAGAGCTAGTTATTTTCTTTTAGTATAACCCACACAACTCTCTAACAGGGAGAGGAACCATACTTCAAAATATATTAAAACCACATAGGATTAATGATAATATATTATCTTTATTTTCCTCTTGAGTGATTGGTAAAGAAATGTAAAACATTTGGCTACACATAATTCAACACAAAACCAAGGTTTGTACCAACTTTCTTAACTTTTTGTAGAATAATATTGTCAATTTAGTTCCTAGAGTTCCTAAAATATCTAAAAATAAGTCTTGTATCATGGGATTAAATGCCTCTAACATTCTAACTAACAATATTCATGTAAATAGGTGGGGGGTGTTACTTTGATTACCATAGGGGTTTAGATACCCATTTGTTTTGATACAACCTATTTAAGCATTGAAGAAATGTATTCTCATTTCCATTCTTTTTAGAGTCTTCACAACTACCTTGGGGATTTAATTTCAAATTCTTACCATATTAAAAATTAACCAAATAATTCACTTCTATTTTAATCCTTTTAGCTCCAACTTTAGGTTTAACTTGGGGGAATGGGCCATTAGCCCTCAAAGGAGTGAATGGTTATTTATTAGTTAGGGATGTAACATTCCCTTCATTTGAATTTGGGAGGGGAGAAATACCCATAGAAAAAGTCATTTCATCTAGAACATTCAAGAAGTTAATATTAAGGGCAAACAAGATATTAGGGTTACAGATCTCAAAGCTCGGTGGACTAGCTAAAATAACAACATATTCATTAGAGTTATTCTCAATAAGAAGAATTTTATCTGAGCCCTAATCATTTTTAAACTTGACACCAATAATAAAATTAGGGTCTGAGATAGGGGAAAGGGGACATTTCCACTATTCAGGCCATCACTAGGGGAGAGGAAAGGGGTTAGGGGGTAAAATAGGGATAGGGGAAAAACTTAGGGGCAAGGAGGGGTGACTTTCAGATCTAGAACCACACCACCACCTTAAAATTAATTTAGAGTGGAAAAGGGGTAAGTAGACTTGAAATTTTTTAATTTTAAAAATAAGGTTTATTTTTCATTAAAATGTCAATAATCAAATTATTGAGACTTCCACTAATAGCTCAAATTTCTTATTTTGGGTACCAATTTCACCCTCAAACTGCACCTTATTCTCCACTTTCCTGAGGAGAGATAAATTCATTTTAATATGGCCATATTTTTTCTATTAAAAAAATAATTAAGTCCTCCTAGTCCATCAATTGGGCAAGAGAAAGACAAATCCTTAATCTTTAAAAATTAGAGTTTCAAGGAAAACTTCCATTGGTTCCAAGGAAATTAAAACCCCCACATGCATATAGGATAATAAAATCATGGTATATTTAATTATTAATACTTCACCTAGAGGCTTGAGCACTTGAGGAAGTAAATTCCAAACTTGAATGGGCACATTTTTTAAATCAACCTAACTAGGTGCAGTTTTAAAGACAATATCACTACAATCTAAACTAGGGTTCTAAGGAATTGCCCTAAAAACTAATTGACCCACATTCCACATGGGTTTAATTATGTCTCTTATTTACATTTTTTAGTTTTAAAAAAACCCATATAAACACTTTTCCAAATCATTATTCACAAAATAACATACAGACCCATCTTCTTTCCCTAAACAAAATTCAACCAATTATCCCAAAAAAATCCTTGATGGTAAAAAGTTTCTATTGAGACAAATAAAATATTCCTATATTTTTTAACTTAATTTCATCCAACTAAAGATATTTTTCCATGGCCTAATTAGGTAAAAAAGTGAGAGTTTTTAATAGGTCATAGGACTTACCAATTTTTTCTTTGTTTAGTCAATTATCTTTGTCCCTCTCTAAGCTGAATCCATTGAAAGTAAATGTAACTCCTTCAGCGTACTTGGAGTGTTATTCAAAACACAAGACATCACTAAAATATTTCTTACCCTCTCTAATTGAATATGACTAAATTTTTAAAACCATAATTAATGCCCTCAATAGGGCAATCTTTACTAGAATCCTTGACCTCAAAGCCTTCATTAATTGGATATCCATTTAATATAGTCTTTCCAAGACCCACATGAACTGATTGAGTATTGTTAGTAATGAACTCCATATAATGAACAAAGGGAGAATCACATGGAAAAATATCTCATTTACCAAAGATTAACCTTTTCACAAATCTTGAGGCACACCAACCAACAAATAAAAAAAATAAAGGAAAAAAAATCACAAAAGCAACCAAAGCAAGGAGTACCAAAGATTGATTAAGAAAAAAGAGCCATGAAGGACCAAAAGAAGAGAAGCATAAAAAATACCAAGAATACAAATAAGACAAAAGGAAGCAATAATAAATCTTGAAGCATATCTAATGAAGGATGACCCTTTATCGCCCCACATGCAGAGCTTTAAGCCTTTTATGAAATTATAGATTGCTATATATTTTTTCATAATACATGACTATTTAAAGTCTTTATTTTGATACAAGTGATTTTAGGAGAAGGTTTTACAATCCTTCACCTCAAAAGGGAGGCTTATATCTATATATTTTTAAATATTTTTTAGATTGAGCAAAAAATTGAGTAAAAAGGATTTATAAATTGCGAGAAAATTTGAGAGAACTTTAGAATACTGGAGTGAACTAAGAACAAAAAATGGTCCAATTATCTACTTCCTTGATTGAGAATTGCATTGGGTTGTTAGAACTACCATGGAAGTCCTATGTCTAATAATTATTTAAAAAGTTTTAATCAAAATAATGTTTTATTTTTTAAAGTAGTGACGACATGGGTTTGAATAAAAATAGGTGTAGTCGTTCCTATGCTATTTTTTCAATTTTTATTTTTCAAAGTTACTATAATTTATATTGAATTTATACTACATTGATTACTTGTGGGTATACAATCACTTCTCATAGGTACACCAAAGTTTTGAAAATAATCAAGTTTTAGATGAATGCACATAAATAATTCATCCTTCCTTTGATAGTTAATTCAAGGTATGTGCTTCAATTATGTTATATTTTTATACTTTAACACATGCATGCATTCACCCACATACACACATCAAAGTAGGGGGATTATGTAGACACTTATTTTTTTGTACAAGGTTTATTATTGTGATGTTTTTAGATTTTTTTATGCATATGGAGATTGGGTTCTAATTAGGGTCTTTTTGGTACTTGTTTATATGATTTTGACCTTATCCTTATTCTATATGCGATCCAGTAATATTTTGTTTTGATATTTTTGTTTTTTGTTTATTTTATTCTTACAGACCTAATTTATTTATTTTTCCTTTATTCTTTGGTACAAATTCAGCACCTAATTTCTATCTCCAAATGTGCCCTGAGTAGATTTGATAACTCACCAAAATTTTCCCTTAATTTATGTGGGCCCTTCTAAACTTTCTCATGTCTTTTCAATGTTTGGATCCATATATGCCATTTTTTTCTTTTTCTTTGATTGGATTATGTGTCAATATATCTTTAATCTAAACTTTATAAGTCTACATATAAAAATAGTCTAGGTGCATTTACATAAGAAGTATCAAGGTATTTCTAATTGTTAATCATAAAGATACTCAAGTCTAGGCACACTCTGCATTATTTTTATCATTGCTCAAGGACTTCAATCATTGATTTAAATTACATATTGTCTCAAAATAAGGATAGGAAAATGTGTTGAAGTGTTATAAATTATGTCTCCAATATGTCTAAGACTATCCATGAGGTGGAAAATAGTATTCAAATGGTGTCTTGTATGTTAGAAGGTCAATGAAAGAGTGTGCCTTATTACTCATGCATGAAGCTTGCAATATTTGCTTGGTTAAGTAGGTTGATGGATGATGTTAATAATGTGATAATGCTGCATAGACCCTATGGGTGTCAAGAGTGATTTGAGTGATAATTTAAGTAATCGTTTTCCATTTGGTTCATCCTTGTGGTCATTTAGGCCTAGTTGGTCTTTTGGCAAATCAGGTTGAGTGAGCAAATTGATGACATTAGCATTCACATGTCTGGAAGTTTCAAAAGGAGTTGGTCACATGGATCTAATAATTTTTATGCCAAGATCATATGGTCCATGTTTTATTTCATAACTATGTGTGTGTAAAAATATATAATGTTGTAAAGTTGGCTTCCTAGGCATACTTCTCTATTTTCCATAGCCAAATTTGCATTAAAAAGTGATTGTTGGAATTCAAAGGAAAACTAGTCCTCATTGTTTTAGCTATACCTTTTGATGGAGGATTAATTTTATGGTGGTATAAAAATTCAAGGTAAATCTAGGAAAAATAATTAGGAGGTTTGACAAATAGTACATTTGCATTTATTATGGTCCAAATTTGACTAAGGGTTTGACCATCTTCTGCAAGTCACCCGAGAAGGATGTTTAAGTCTTTTCTCAATGGTTTTTGGAATTTTCAAGGTGAATTATATATTTGAGAGTATTTTATACTCCATTATAATAATATGTATGTATTTTGGAGGTTTTACCAATCCATCTTCAGTATGAATAATTGATTACAAGTTGACTTTTGATTCAATCATGGTGTTTTAGTATACAAGACAAATGTTTGATAGTTTTGCATATGCAGAGGTGAGTAGGGATGAATTTAATAACTTTAAGGTGTCTTAGGAGTATTTTATTGTTGACCTATATTATTTTAATGGGTCTTGTGATCCTAGTTTTTCTTGGTGAATTGCTAAAGGGGTGAATAGGTCTCCATGAGACCTAAAAGGACTATTAAGGCTTAATTGAAAGGTGTAGCTACTTAAGGGTGATATATGGATGATATGGTAAACATATAAAGGAGGTATTGAGATATATATTATTGGGATAGAAACATTAAGAGATAAGTAAAGTCTTATGGCTGATAAAGAAGGTGATGAACAAGTATACTCTATAAAGAGAAAAATCAAAGGTGATGGTTTCTAGAGTTGATATGTGAAGGATAGTGAAGTATGAGTGTGATTTATGGATAGATTGAAGTGAAAATCAGATTTATGAATGTGTAAATAAACTATAGGTCATATTTTTTATGTTATAATAGTATTATTTTAGGGTTGAATATTGAATATGAGCGAAGAAGTTTAGAGTGATTCAAAAGGGTGTTTTGGATGCATTGCTTGTGTGTGAAATCTTGAGAGAGAGTGAAATATTGAAGAGAGGCGTTATAAATTATTTATCCATAATATTGAAAGGCAATCAAATTTCTAGATTTGTTGATATCAGAGGTGTTTTTTTTGGTGCTCAACATCTAGGACAAGTTATTGCTTGTTCATGTTTAGGGGTGGGTGTTCCTTGTGAAGTAGGTGCTTCACTAAAGGTATCTTGTTTGTGATCTCTTATATAACAATTAGTCCATGCGTTTTTAGGATTTATATTGGGTTTTATCCTCCATGAGGGTTTCTCACATAATTCATGTGTTATGTGCTTGATCTTGTATTATCTTTCTTGTTCATTGCAGTGAATAGTTTGTATGATTCATGAATGTATGTGTTGAATGGTTAAGAATTGAAGGAAATGGAATTGAAGTTTGATTATCTTGAATCATTGATTCATACCCCCTACCTCTCATTGATTATACCTCTAACAATTGGTATCAGAGCCATACCTTCTTTACAAGTGTAACCACTTGAAGGTGATCCAAGGTATAATATGGAAAGTCAATATATGCAAGGTTTCTCTACAAAGCAAGCATGGTTGTTCAATAGATATAATTATTATTTTTGGAGTGAAAGGATGAGAACATACATCATGTCTCTAGGGTTTGATATTTGTTAATCCATTATGGATGGTTATATTACACCAACTACTCCTTCAACTAATGCAACTAACAAGAAGTTGAGTGAGAACAATTCTAAAGCTATGAATGCTAAAATTTATGGCCTATCAGAGGTTGAGTTCACCAAGGTGATCCATTTCAAGTTTACCAAGGAAATTTGGGTTAAATTGAAAACTATGTATGAATGGGATTCAAAGGTTAAGTTGGATAAATTGTAGACTTACCAAAGGCAATTTGAGGGCCTCAAAATGAAGGAAGAAGATATTGTGACATCCTATCTTCTAAGGGTTGATGAGGTAGTAAACATGATCAGATGTCTTCAAGAGGAGATTGAAGAATCTACTATAGTACAAAAGGTATTAAGGTTTCTCACCCTCACATTCAATTCAAATGTATCTACTATAGAATAAAGTCATGATCTCACTTAGATGAAGATGGATGAATTGCATGGAATCCTTATAGAATATTAGATGAGAGTCAATGATGGAAAACCTCCTAAGAAGGAAGCAACCTTCAAAGTGATCAAGGAGATAAAATCCAAGAAGAGCAAGTTTAGTGTTGATTACTTTGATCTTAATGAAGGTCAACTTGAAGCCATGATTACAAGGAAATTAAATGTAAGATCAGGTAAGTATGAAGGGAAGCTTCCTTTTAAATGTTTGTCATGTGGTAAAATTGGTCATTTTATAGCTAAGTGTCTAGATAGAGGCAATTTTGAACACAAATAAGCTCAGAAGGAATCTCATGAGGATGAGTACAATAAATCTAAATATCCTAGCAAGTACAAAAATTTATTCAATAGGATAAATGGTAAGAAGGGGTCATACAAAGATAATAAAAGTATTTACCATAAAGAAGATAGTAACTCATCTATTGAAGAAGAAAGAAACATATCTGAAAGTGATGAGTCATCTCATGATGAAGACAAAGAGACATTGTTCATGGATCTTAGGGATGATGAAGGTGAATGCTCTTTAGGTAGAGATCTCTATGGTAGAGATAGCTTAGAGGAATAAGATAAACAAGTCACTCTTGAAGACACAAATATAAATATCATGGAAGAGTTGAAGATTCTACAAGGAAATAATAGAAAATAAGCATCTTTGATCAAGACCTATGAGGAGAAAATTAGGTTCTTTAAATAAAGGTTGAGCAATGAGTCAAAGAGCATGATGATATCATTGAACATCTTGAAACTCAGGTGTATACCCTTGCTAAAGAGGTAAAGAGTAAGTATGAATAATGTGTCAAATATAAATTAGAGATAGAGTCTTTGCAAGAGAAAATAGATCAAACTATGAGCAAGCTTGAGACATATCAAAAATTTGATAAAAATGCAGTTACCCTTGATGACTTATTGAGCAGTCAAAAGGCCTCAAATGATAAGTCAAGACTGGGGTTCCACAAAGATACTCAGAAGGATAAGAAGATTGAGAAGACAATGATGTTAGATCAAAAGAATGATCATGCTAAGGAGAATGCTAGTAAAGATAAATAAAATGACAATATGAACAAGTAGAATCAGGCCTTAAAGGTCAATGATCAATCAAGAAATGGCAGTTCTGATAGATTGAAAACTAATCCTATCAAACAACCAAATGCTATGAGGTATGCCAATTTCAACTGTCATTGTTACTTTTACAATCAGTTTGGTCATAGGTCAAGAGAGTGTAGAAGACCCTCAAGGAATGAATTTTCTTGGAACTATGATTTGAATCATCAATCAATTGGTGTGAATAGAGTTAAGTGATACAACTACTATGACATATGGCACATTTCAAGATTATATCTTAATAAGGTAAGAAATAATGAATTTTTCTTAAGAATTATGGTTTTCTAAAAGTGTTAAGAGAGAGGTCACATATCAAGGTTCTACATGAATGGTGGGAATTTTACTTCAAAGAAAGTCAATCCCAACATGAAGAAAAGGAACTATAATGAATGGAGACCTAAGGAGGTGAATGAAAAATAGGCTCAAAATGGATTGTTTGTGATGATAAAATAGGGACCAGGTTCACTTGTCAAAGAAAAAGCCTTATTTACCCAAATGGATAAGAAAATCAAGTAGGATTTTGATGAAATGCAATCTTCCTTATCCTGATGCATAGTCCCTAAACTACTAATTACCAAATGATGGACTGCATATACCAAATTGATGATCTGGCCTTCACACAATGCTCTTCAATCCAAAAATGCTACAACAAAACATTCCTCTAATCCAAAAATGAAGCGCAGCTCTACCAGCTGAGCTAAGACAGCTCTGGGAACTCAATTTAGCAAACCTGTAGAGTTCGTAGATTTACACCTGCAGAGTTCGTAGATTTATGCCTGTAGAGTCCGTAGATTTATGCCTATAGAGTTCATAGATTTTCCTTTGCCTTTGTGGCTGCTCTTTCCCTACCTAACTTCCAATCCGACTAGTGTATTCCCAAATTCTCTTTCTTCTCTCTTTTGGCTTTTCTCATTTGCAAATAAATGATTGACTTACCTCAGATTGTTGTCCTTCACTGTGATTGTCAATTTGTTTCAGTAGCTTCGCGTGCCTTCAGTCCCTCTTAGTATGTCTTTCTTCCATTGTGATATTATCTTCAGAAAAGTTAACTCTTTTGATGATGTCTTACGACTTCTCAATCTTCAAAATCTCAATGTTGTGGCCTCACTTCCCCGATCCAATGATGATCTATCAATCTTTCATCACAATTTCTTTTTTTACAAATGCACCCACCATGGGGCTCAAACCCACGATCACAAGGTTTAAACCAGAACCTTTAAAACACCTCACTGGCTTGAATCTGATGGGCCAACACCTCGCCAACTAGCTCCAAACTAATGAGCTCTCCATCACCATCTCTTTTGATCCTTTTCTTCTCCTTATAGATCGTGTATACAACAGTCACTTACAATCTCCAAGGTCGATCCTCAAACTCAGCTCCTAGTTTATCAACAAAGTAACATATTCACCTCACAACTTGGTCCCATACCAATGTTTTTGTGCCTACACTCATTATCACATGACCATGACTCCACATAATCCGTGGCTACGTTCCATGCAAATTCTATATAACATACATTACCTTCCAGTTTCTTTTGTTCCTCAGCCCAAAGCTTGCTTCCTTGCTTGCAATAATGCTTCCAAACGGCCTGGCATTTAAATTTGCCAGACTATAGTTTCTTCAACACAACGTAACGTCTAGCATAACTTTAAAATAACCAGAATTGAAATTAATATGTTGAAATTGCCCAACAGTCATACGCAACCCAGGAGGAGAATTGAGATGGCCCAGCATTAACATCCAATTTTACAAATTCATCGATTCATACAAATGGGCATGCAATACAGACCCAATGTTTATTCGATCCAAAAAGGATATAAACACACCGTAATCATTATTTCTTCAATTGTTTTTTTTACAATCTATCCATATGCAGTCCTTTTCTCAGACTTGCTCCTACACTTCCTCCTACACAACCTCCTACACTACTTCCTACACTACTTCTCACAATATTGAAATAGTCCTAATTTATTACTAACACCACTCAACCAACTCCTAAAAAGGCTCAACAATATGCTGTCAAACATAGTATTATGCAACTAACACCTAACCTACGCCACTTATGGCTTGATTCTCCAGATTTTTACATGGTGACAAGGTTGTTGACCTCTTTTTAGTCTAAAACAACTAAATGTGACTCAAATAAGCCAATCATTTCTCCTCTTGATAAGTGTACATGGTTTAAATTTTTGAATTACAATATTTTACCTACCACATCTAAGCACTCCCAAGATGCTCCTGCATCAGATTCCTGGGCTTAAAAAGTTTCATGAGCTCCTGCTCATGAGTTTCATTTGTTTGCCCATTTACAAAGGTAAAACTTTACAAAACAAATGTCTTCTTCATTCAATTTTTCATACAAATGTGCATGTTCTTAACTACCACACTTGTGTCTTCTTTTGCTTGCTGTCTTTTCCTTCCAAAGTACATCTTGCTGTCTCTTTATCTTCTTTACAGCCTTCTTCTTTACATATTCATCCTCTTGAATGAGGATATCAACTTCCATTCTCTCTTCTTGAGCTCTTAAAAGAGCTCTCTTCTCCAAGTACTTGATCTCCTTATCAAGCAATCACCATTCAAAGCAAAATTAGAAGCAAAAAGTTGAGACCTTTGGGTCTCTTCAAATTTTTGAACCCATACTTACTGCTCAAATATGACTTCTTGGTCCTTTGTCTTCATTTCTTCTTCACAGCAATGTTATACCTCCTCAAATATTGTCATAGGACAAGGTTTGTTCTTCTCTTCATGGTTAATGGCATATTCTAAGGCTGCTAACTCTTCCAACAACTGTTCTTTACTTTGATACACAAAAAGCTTGTTTGGTTCCTCAACTAGAAACTCTCCATCAAGTTTTTCTATCTCCTTCAGGATATCTTCCTCAATTGTCAAGGCCAAGCATTTAACCTTCCCTCCATCTTCTTCTTGCAGCTGTTCTACCCCTTGGTATACAAATACACATTCTTGTTTCTTATTAAGCAATTCTCCTTCATCTGCAAATTCTTGATCAAACTGCCATATTTCTTTTAAGAGATCTTCCTCAACATTATGCAACTGAAAATTGTCATCTTCAATATTTTCCAATTCTGAATTTTGATCATTATACCTTTGTTCTTCATCAACATGCAACTCTTCATTCCTTTTGTCCTCTTGAGTAAGGACTTCTTCTTCCTGCTTGATCAATTCTTTATGTTGGAGTTCCAACTGATCCTTCTTCATGTCTTCATCACTTGAGGCATTACAACAAGCCTCTTCTTCTTGTCCAAGCACTCTCTCATGAGGTGCTTCACCTCCTTGATCCATGAGCATCTTCATTGTATCATATGTTTCTCCTTCCTCCTCAACTTGCTTTCCTGTAAATAAAACATCAAATGAAATGTCAGATACAAAAACATTTGGCCACATGATCTTTTGAGTGATTGCTTGCTATTGGTCTATTTCTTCAATGATGAGATCCGTCTCATACTGAACTTCCTCTTCAAACTGAAACTTTTCTCCAAGATCTTCATTCTTGAGCTTATCCTTTTTTTTATACTTCTTCATCTCTCTCCTTAAGGCAACTCTTAGCATTCTTCTTCTTCTTCTTCTTTCCATCACTAATCTAACTGGCCATCTTACTCTTTTCTTCTTCATTACCCATCCTTGCCATGGGTTTTCCATATTTTCTACCATGAATTTTATCATGGCTATCCTTGATTTTATCTCATTCACTTCTCTTTGGTACTCTTCCTCTCTTTGTCTCTTTTGTTTTTCTCTTTCTTGTTTCTCTCTCTTTATCTGGTTCATGTTTCTTCTAGGCAGTCCCTCTATCACTCTTCTCAACTCTTCAAACTCCATCCTTTACCTCACCTAAGTCTGTTTCACCTTAGTCTTTTGGCAAACTATCCAAGCTTCTTCTTGGATCTTCTTCTTCTTCTTGAGCAATTCACTATGCTCTTCTTCTAGAGCTTCTCTTGGCTCTTCACTAAGCCTTCCTTGGCTTCTTCTCCTCTAAAGCCTCAATGGCTTGACTGCCTTGAACCTACAACTTCTTCACTGCAACAACAATTAGTCTTTAAAAAGTTTGAAAATAGCATGTCAATAACTTTCATATTACCTTCTTCACTTGCTTCAACCACTACAATCTTTTTCCTTCTATTTGTAACTTCACAAAGTACATTATCTCTGTCAAACACTGATTAGAAGAGTACAAACTTTTCCTTCCTTTTTTTATAGGAGCTTACTAGCTTTCTTTCTTTGTTCTTCAAGCCTCTATGGCTTTTGGACTCTCTCTTGCTACTCACTCCTTTCTTTCCACTTCAAGGTTTTTCACTTCTCTCTCAAACCTTTCAAGCCTTACTGCTATATCTATTCTTCATTGAAATTCAAAAATCTCTACCTTTTTCAACTTTACAAATGCAAATAAGGTACAACAAATCAAACCATCTACCTTTCAAGGTTGTTTATACCTCCATCTTGTCTAGGACGATCTTCGTCTTGTCACTAATCCTCTCTTTCAAGGTCTTCAAGAACCTTTATTTCCTGTCAAGCTTTAATTCACCTTTACTTGGATGGATTTTGTTGCATACCACTTTCCCAACACAATTTGCCAACATACAATTTCTTCAGAATAATATTTGCACAAAACATCAATACCTAATTCTTTGATGTAGCTACTTCTCCAAGAACTCGAACCTTGCTCTGATACCAAAATGATGAAATGCAATCTTCCTTATCCTGATGCGCAGTCCCTAAACTACTAATTACCAAACAATGGACTGCATATACCAAATTGATGATTTAGCCTTCACACAACGCTCTTCAATCCAAAAATGCTACAACAAAACATTCCTCTAATCCAAAAAAAAAGCGCAGCTCTACCAGCTGAGCTAAGACGGCTCTGGGAACTCAATTTAGAAAACCTGTAGAGTTCGTAGATTTACACCTACAGAGTCTATAGATTTACGCTTGCAGAGTCCATAGATTTATGCCTGCAGAGTTCGTAGATTTTCCTTTGCCTCTGTGGCTGCTCTTTCCCTACCTAACTTCCAATCCGACTAGTGTATTCCCAACTTCTCTTTCTTCTCTCTTTTGGCTTTTCTCATTTGCAAATAAATGATTGACTTACCTCAGATTGTTGTCCTTCACTGTGATTGTTGATTTGTTTTAGTAGCTTCACGTGCCTTCAGTCCCTTCTTAGTATGTCTTTCTTCCGTTGTGATATTATCTTCAAAAAAGTCAACTCTTTTGATGATGTCTTAAGACTTCTCAATCTTCAAAATCTCAATGTTGTGGCCTCACTTCCCTGATCCAACGATGATCTGTCAATATTTCATCACAATTTATTTTTTTTACAAATGCGCCCATCGTGGGGCTCGAACCCACGATCACAAGGTTTAAACCAGAACCTTTAAAATACCTCACTGGCTTGAATCCGATGGCCAACGCCTTGCCAACTAGCTCTAGACTAACGAGCTCTCCATTTCCATCTCTTCTGATCCTTTTATTCTCCTTATAGATCATGTATACAACAGTCACTTACAATCTCCAGGGTCGATCCTCAAACTCAGCTCCTAGTTTATCAACAGAGTAACATATTCACCTCACAACTCGGTCCCGTACTAATGTTTTTGTGCCTACACTCATTATCACATGACCATGACTTCACATAATCCGTGGCTACGTTCCACACAGATTCTATATAACATACATTACCTTCTAGTTTCTTCTATTCCTCAGCCCAAAGCTTGTTGCCTTGCTTGTAATAATGCTTCCAAATAGCCTGACATTTAAATCTGCCAGATTGTAGTTTATTCAACACAACATAACATCTAGCATAACTTTAAAATAACCAAAATTGAAATCAATACGTTGAAATTTCCCAATAGTCATACGCAACCCAGGAGGAGAATTGAGACAACCTAGCATTAACATCCAATTTTACAAATTCATCGATTCATACAAATGGGCATGCAATACAGACCCAACATTTATTCGATCCAAAAAGGATATAAACACACCATAATCATTATTTCTTCAAATTTTTTTTTTTACAATCTGTCCATATGCAGTCCTTTTCTTGGACTTCCTCCTACACAACCTCCTACACTACTTCCTACACTACTGCTCACAATATTGAAATGGTCCTAATTTATTACTAATACCACTCAACCAACTCCTAAAAAGGCTCAATAATATGCTGTCAAACATAGTATTATGCAACTAACACCTAACCTATGCCACTTATGGCTTGATTCTCCATATTTTTACATGGTGACAAGGTTGTCGACCTCTTTTTAGTCTAAAACAACTAAATGTGACTCAAATAAGCCAATCCTTTCTCCTCTTGACAAGTGTACATGGTTTAAATTTTTGAATTATAATATTTTACCTACCACATCTAAGCACTCCCAAGATGCTCCTGCATCAGATTTTGGGTCAAAAGGAAAGAATGAAGCTATTAACTCAATCAAAGCCAAATTGATGATAAGGCAGGACTATAAGTCAAGTGAGAGCATGGAGATGTGGGAGTCTCCTAACTTTTGGGGCATTTAATCCCTCTATGATAGATGAGAATCTCTACTTATGATTCTTAGGAGACATATTTTATTTGTGGGAGCAAGTTTGTATGATCTAACTGATGTATAAGATGCCAATCAGTACAAAGGTATGTAGAATTGTTGATTGGTCTTTAAGACCAATGCCATTTTAATAGAAAATTAATGATATTTTGTTTTAAATACTTGTGTTGATCATATAAGCTCATTTTTAAAGGGGGGAGTAACATGTTCATGAGATTTATCCATAGGTTTGTGGTGAAAATCTTAAAGAGTTTTATTCAGGGACATTAGTCCTAGATGCAATTTTTTATCAATTTTTGATGCTTAGTTTAGAAGGACAAAACATGAAGCATGAAGGCAAGGTTGATATGGAGTATGAAGAGGATGTGTACAAGTGTATTCCAAGTGTTTTCATGTGATATTTTGGTCAAAGGAATTAGTTATGGCCATTTATTTTGTTTGGCCATTTTGGTCAGTGTTCACTACCTAATGTGTACCCTTCTTGAAAATTTGATGATTTTGAGGCTTAAGAAGCCAAACAAGGGTGGGGACTAGTTGGTTTTGGTATTATCATGTGAAAAAGGTGTTGATGAAATCTCAAAAGGCCTCAATGATCATTCTAAGGTGTTTTGGCATAGTGATTGTTGTGTACACAAGGGCTACATGCATAGTTTGAATAGTTCCAAGTGTTATATGAAGATTGATGAGTGATCAAGATGAATTTAAAGAATATAAATGTGTGTTGAATTCATATAGGTGTTCTGTAGGTGGTTTTAGGTTTTGAAGGTTTCTTGAAGATAATATAAAAAAATTTGATGCCTCTCAGGTATCATAATTTGTGCATAAGGGCTAGATGGCTAAAAACCATTTCATGGTTCTATTGGTTCCTATAGGATTCAAACCTCAAAAATTGGTCCATAAGTTTGCATTGATGACCTCCATGTGTGAGCTAATTTTTAGGAGTTGGTGTTGATTGGAAGGTAGTAAGTTGACCAGATTTATTTATGATGCCCTAGTTTTTACACCATGTGAATTGGTGACCTTCCAAAGGGAGTTAAAACTTAAGGATTCTTAATCAATTTAAATGGCCAAAATGGTGCTCAAAAAGTGTTTTATAGTCATCTTAAATTGTATGGTTTGTCTTGTGATTGAGGATTTGTGTAAATAGAGGGTTAATTGATAGGTCAGTTTATGAAGGATCTATGGTGAAGAGGGAGATTTGGATGATCATTCTTGGCATGAATAATGGGGAATATTATTTTACTATATATATGAAATTTAAAGCCATGAAAGTGTATACACATAAAGTTATGGGCTCTGCAACGTTCAAGTAGGGTTACTAAGCCTCTAGGCAAGGCTAGTATGAAGAAATGAATTTTTTGGTATTTTTTTCTAAAATACAAAGGTATAATTTTTTTAGTATATTTTGAACATATTTAATGTTTTCATTATGGATTGAAACATTTATTGATGATCATGGAGTTGGCTTATGAGAGAACACTTGAAGAATAACTATGAGGTTTCATCACAGTTAGAGATGGTTTGAAGGTGCTCAAGGGGAGTCCATCTTAGTGTTATTATGGTGTGATCACTTCCATTTTAATAATATTATGTGTTTTTTATTCATATAATATGGCATGGTCAATATGGTGTGTTGTCAATAATCAAGACTATGAAGATCTGGTAAGAAATGGTATGCACAGTGATAGGGGGAGTTTATATCATCCCTCAGAGGAGTTTCCTTATTGATTTTATATTTTAAAACATTTGAAAAAAAATCAGGTCCTTAGGATCAGCAAGTAATCCCACTTTTTCATTGTGTCAAAGGGGGACAAAGTGTTTGCAGAAGAAGGAGTATGTGCATAGTCTTGTGTTGATGTTGACATCAATGACAAGGGAAAAGTTTTTTGAGGTGTTGTCAATGATGTATCTAATATGTCCAATATTTTCCATGAGGTGTTAAAGAGTATTCATGTGGTGTCTTGTATGTTATAAGGTCAATGACAAAGTGTGCCTTATTACTCATGCATGGAATTTACAGTATTTACTTGGTTAGGCAGGTTGATGGATGATGTTGATAATGTGATCATGTTTTATAGGCACTATGGGGTGTAAATAGTGATTAGAATGAGTATGGAAGTGATATGTTTCCATATGGTTCATCTTTATAGTCATTTATGCCTATTTAGTCTTTTGGAAAATTAGGTTGAGTAAGCATATTCATGATATCATCATTTACACATGTGGAAGTGTCAAAAAGAGTTGGTCACATGGATCTAATAAGTTTTTTACCAAGATAATATGGTTCAAGTTTCAGTTAATAACTATGTGTGTATCAAAATATATAATGTTGAAAAGTTGGCTTCCCAAGGATATTTCTATATTTTCCATATTGAGCCAAATTTGCATTAAAAAGTGACCATTGGAATTCAAATATTTGAATTTACAAAGGAAAACCAGACCTCATTATTTCAGCTATAAATTTTGATGTAGGGTGAATTTAATGGTGGTATAAAAGTTAAAGTGGTATATAAATTCAAAGTAAATTGAGTAAAAATAATTTGGAGGTTTGAATGATAGTACATTTACATTTATTATGGTACAAATTTAACTGAGGGTTTGACCATCTTCTGCAAGTAACCCAAGAAGGATGTTTGAGTGTTTTATTGATGGTGTTTGGATGTTTCAAGGTGAATTATCTATTGGAGAGTGTTTTATACTCCCTTATAATCATCTTTATGTATTTTGGAGGTTTTACCAATCCATATTTAGTATGAAAAATTGATTACAAGTTGACTATTAAAATATTCATGGTGTTTTAGTATACAATGCAAATGTTTGATAGGTTTTACATATGCAAATGTGAGTAGGGATGGATGTAATCACTTGAGGGTGTCTTAGGGGTCATTTGGCATGGACCTATATACTTTTAAGGTTTATTTCATTCATATTTTTTCTTAGTGAAGTTTTGAAGGGGTGAATAGGTCTCCATGAGACCAAAAAGGCCTACTAAGGCCTAATTGAAAGGTATAGTTGCTTAAGGGTGATCTATGGATGATATGGTAAACATATGAAGGTGGTATTGAGATATGTCTTAATGGGATAGAAGCCTTAAGATTTAAGAAAAATATTATGGTTGACCAAGAAGGTGACGAACAAGTATACTCTTTAAAAATCAAAATCAAAGGTGATGGTTTCTAGAGTTGATATGCAAAGGATAGTGAAGTGAAGTGTGAGTGTGCTTTGAGGATGGATTGAAGTACATAAAAGATTGAGGAATGTGTACATGACCTATAGGTCATATTTATAATGTTATAACATTGTTCTTGTAGGTTTTAAAATTGAAGATGAGTGAATAAGTTTAGAGTGATCCAAATGGGTGTTTTAGATGCATTACTTATGTGTGAAAACTTGAAAGAGTGTAAAGGATTGGATAGAAGTGTTATTCATTGTTTCTCCATCATATTTAAAGTCAATAATATTGATGGAGTTGTTGATATCATAGGTTTTATTTTGGTTCTCAACATCTAGGACAAGTTGGTACTTATTCATGCTTAGGGGTGGGTGCTCCTTGTGAAGTAGGTGCTTCACTAAAGGTCTCTTGTTTGTGATCTCTTATAGGAAAAGTAATACATGTGTTTATAGGCTTGAAAGTGGGTTTTATCCCCCATGAGGGTTTCCCACATAATTCATGTGTTGTTTGTTTGATTTTGCATTATCTTTCTTATTCATTGCAATGAATAGTTTGTATGATTCATGAATGTATGTGTTGAATAGTTAAGAATTGAAGGAATTATAATTGAAGTTGGATTATCTTACATCACTAATTCACCCCCCTTCTTAGTGATTGTACCTCTAACAAAATATGCATGTAGTTTCATCTCAACCTAAGAAGAGGAGGTGAAGACCTCTGTCTTGTCCCCTTTCTAGTTGACATCTTTTAGAGTTGATGATTAGCCTATTATGCGACCCTCGTAGGTTGATAGGATGGATAGAGGGTCTTGATGGAGCTTGGCTTGGCTTCGACTAGCAAAAAATTTCCAGTTGGCTTTTGTTTGAGCTCTTTCAGACATTATTTGCCTGAGATCCTATTATTTAGGGATTTTTGGCACTCAATAGAGCACCACTGTTATGGTATGGTCATGTGCGGAATCACTCCCTTGGTCACCAACTTCAGACGGTTTGAGAATCAGATATGTATTGAGGGAGATATTAATATTTGATTGATTTAATTAAATATTAATTATTTGGCACATTTTTAATTATAAAACCCTAATTTTTAATTATGAAACCCTAATTAGGACAAGCGCACCTTTTAGAGGATATAAGGGTTTCTCATTGGAGGGTGTGCCATACATTGATGTTGAAGACAAAATTTTTGCTAAGTATTTTTTGAGAAGACTGAGCCAAGGGTTTCCAGTATTCCATTTGCATTAGAGAACGTGCAATCTTTAGTGTGTGCAATTCAGAGTTTGTGAGATATCAGCTGATCTATTACTAGTTTGAGAGATAACTTCACATAGAGGTTATCATAGAGATTCATAGGTATTTATTTCATCAAGGCTTTGTCTAGAAATTGTCTAGATAAAGATCTCCAGTATTAGCGTAATATTTCTTGAGATCAGGCATCCAGCATACAAGCCATATAGTTTTTACTACTACTATATGGAATCCATGCGATTTTGTCCTAGGCTGTATAGTTTCAGAAAAAGGCATGTTTCAACAATCACGGGCCACAGGGAGCATAAAGACCGACATCGACTGACTCAATATCGACATTGGCAGAGTATACCGACATCCAGAGACTGACATCGACAATTAAAGACTGATATCGACTAATTCAGAGACCAACATCGGTAGTAATCTGACCGACCATGGCAGTATAATTGATGTCGACAACTGTGTTTTTGAAACAACAACCACAAAAAAGCTTATTTATCAGGTTTTTGAACAATAGTTTATATTAGTTTTATATGCATGACAGAGACTTTATATTGTAATCATCTGGAAGAATAATAAGATCATTGATTAGCCAGATAAGAGATTATACTACTATTTATTTATTTATTTATTTGAATTTATCTTGCTAATTTGCATTCTTTTTTTATTTCATACAAAAACACCAAAAAAATCAAAAATATAGAAAAATAGTTAAAAAAATATACAATTTCAGAAATCAGGGGGAAATAGGGGTTTCTACAGTGGTATCAGAGCTTTTGTCCTACCATCCTATTGGGTAGATTGGTCATTGAATTAGCTAATTAATCATGGTTACTTCAAGTACTCAGAAGCAGTGGGACAATAATATGGAGAAGCTTAAACAAAGTTTGAACAAGTTGGTTGAAAACCAGAGGAGGATGAATGAATTGCTTTCACACCCTAGAATTGAAGACAAATTAGCATGGTATATGGCATCCATTTTTAAAGGGTCCACATCACAAAACAAAAGGGAGGAGAAATAAGAGGTCTCTACAGGTGAAGTATCTAGAAATATTTACAATGAATTTTCATCATCTAGTGACCAGCATATAACTGATCCCATGGAAAGCAAAAATTAGAATTTTAAGAAAGATATGAGGGCAGCCATGGGGAATGAGTTGTCTATATCATCTTTGCAAGAAGCTTCACTTGAGACTTCTACATTAGAGGCCAACATAGAGCATGCTAATGATATGGGTAATAATGGTATGGATTCTTTGGATGATCATAGTGCTACTTCACTTTCACATCATGAATATCAGACTTGGAAGGATGTGGAAAGGACACAAAATTTATGTGATATGTGGTCACAAAGGGCCAAGGAATCTAGATTAGTGGCTGTCAAGGTGAGACAAAATCTTCAAAACATAAAAGGAAAGGTCAATCTCTCCAACATGGAGAGACAAAAAGGAGTTACAGTAGGTTCTTCTTGTGACGACTCATAGCAGATCAAGGAGGGCATGGAGGCAATGAAGTTGGCTCTCCAAGATTCTGAGAGACATGTGGATGAGCTTTGTCTTGAGGTGAGTTCAGTTTAAGAGTTAGTGCATGTGGCAGGGACTCAACTTCCTTTTACATTCAGGTCACATGCTGATGATGATATGGGTATGTCTAGCATTCACACTTCAGATTCAGAGATTGTAGTCGGTACAGGAGACAGGTGCATGAAGTTAGTTGGTATTATTCACATTACTCAGGTGAGGAGTTTACTTGAGTGGACAATTGATTTCCATTCATGGATTGGATGTTGGGATCCTTATCTTGACACTTGGGATGATTTGATGCCATGGGATAAGAGTTGTGATGAGACCGTCGCTGGTGATCTGTAGAGATATGTTGATTACAGTAGAGGTACGGTGTGTGGATTCTTTGCACTTGGCGTAGTTCCATTTGGGATTTGTTGTAGAGTTGTAGTGTGCCTTCTGCATAGCATGATGGAATGTGTATATGGTATTTATGATGTTGGCAATTTGAGATGTCCACTCTACTTAGGCTCTGATATTTTGAGAGTTTGTTTCTCATGGTTCCTAACTATGGCAGTTGTGATTTTGGAGTTTTGGTGAGTTGTATTTGCCAGTTTGATTATGGATTCCTCTTGATTATATTTTAGAGGATATTGCAGGAGCTTGCATTGATTGACAGTAATAGAGATCATGACTACATTTAGGATCCAGGTGGATTGATTGGTTTATTGTTCAATGAGTGTTTGGGGATAATCAATTTCAAGAGGGGCAGACTATCATGTCCCCTTTCCAGTTGACATCTTTCATAGTTGATGATTAGCCTATTATGCGACCCTCGTAGGCTGATAGGATGGATAGAGGGTCTTGATGGAGCTTGGCTTGGCTTCGACTAGTAGATTTTTTCCATTTGGCTTTTGTTTGGGCTCTTTCAGACACCATTTGCCTGAGCTCCTATTATTTAAGGATTTTTGGCACTCAGCGGAGCACCACTATTATGGTATGGTCATGTGCGGAATCACTCCCTTGGTCACCAGCTTCAGATGGTTCAAGAATCAGATATGTATTGAGGGAGATATTAATATTTGATTGATTTAATTAAATATTAATTATTTGGCATATTTTTAATTATGAAACCCTAATTAGGGAAAGCACACCTTTTATAGGATATAAGGGTTTCTCATTGAAGGGTATGCCATACACTGATGTTGAAGACAAAATTTTTGCTAAGTATTTTTTGAGAATACTGAGCCAAGGGTTTCTAGTATTCCATTTGCATTGGAGAACATGCAATCTTTAGTGTGTGCAATTCAAAGGTTGTGAGATATCAGCTGATCTATTGCCAGTTTGAGAGATAACTTCACACAGAGGTTATCACAGAGATTCACAGGTATTTATTTCATCAGGGTTTTGTCTAGAAATCATCTAGATAAAGATCTCCAGTATTAGCGTAATATTTCTTGAGATCAGGCGTCCAGCATACAGGCCTTATAGTTTTTATTGCTACTGTATGGAATTCGTGTGGTTTTGTCTTAGGCCATATAGTTTTGGAAAAATGCATGTTTCAGCAGTCACAGGGTGTAAGGATCACAAAGATTGACATTAGCCAACTCAATACCGACATCGGTAGAGTATACTGACATCCAGAGACCGACATCGGCAGCCAAAGACTGACATTAGCTGATTTAGAGATCGACATTGGTAGTAATCTGACCGACTATGGCAGTATAACCGACGTTGGTGATAGTGTTTTCAAAACAACCACATAAAAGCTTATTTATCAGGTTTTTGAACAATAGTTTATATTATTTTTATATGCATGACAGAGACTTTATATTGTAATCATCTGGAAGCATAATAAGATCATTGATTAGCCAGATAAGAGATTATACTACTATTTATTTATTTATTTAAATTTATCTTGCAAATTCGCATTCTTTTTTATTTCATACAAAAACACCAAAAAAATCAAAATACACAAAAATAGTTAAAAAAATGTAAAGTTTCAAAAATTAGGGGGAAACAGGGGTTTCTATAGTGGTATCTGAGCTTTTGTCCTGCCATCCTGTTGGGTAGATTGGTCATTGAATCAGCTAATTAATCATGGTTACTTCAAGTACTCAGAAGCAGTGGGACAAGAATATGGAGAAGCTTAAACAAAGTTTGAACAAGTTGGTTGAAAACTAGAGGAGGATGAATGAATTGCTTTCACACCCTAGAATCGAAGACAAATTAGCACAGTATATGGCATCCATTTTTAAAGGGTCCACATCACAAAACAAAAGGGAGGAGAAACACGAGTTCTCTACAGGTGAAGTATCTATAAATCTTTACAATGAATTTTCATCATCTAGTGACTAGCATATAGCTGATCCCATGGAAAGCAAAAATTAGACTTTTAAGAAAGATATGAGGGCAGCCATGGGGAATGAGTTGTCTATATCATCTTTGCAAGAAGCTTCACTTGAGACTTCTACATTAGAGGCTAGCATAGAGCATGCTAATGATATGGGTAATAATGGTATGGATTCTTTGGATGATCATAGTGCTACTTCACTTTCACATCATGAATATCAGACTTGGAAGGATGTGGAAAGGACACAAAATTTATGTGATATGTGGTCACAAAGGGCCAAGGAAGCTAGATTAGTGGCTGTCGAGGTGAGACAACATCTTCAAAACATAAAAGGAAAGGTCAATCTCTCCAACATGGAGAGACAGAAAGGAGTTACAACAGGTTCTTCTTGTGACGACTCACAACAGATCAAGGAGGGCATGGAGGCATTGAATTTGGCTCTCCAAGATTCTGAGAGACATGTGGACGAGCTTTGTATTGAGGTGAGTTTAGTTTAGGAGTTAGCGCATGTGGCAGGGACTCAGCTTCCTTTTACAGTCAAGTCACATGCTGATGATGATATGGGTATGTCTAGCATTCACACTCTAGATTCAGAGATTGTAGTGGGTACAGGAGACAGGTGCATGAAGTCAGTTGGTATTATTCACATTACTTAGGTGAGGAGTTTACTTGAGTGGCCAGTTGATTTCCATTCATGGATTGGATGTTGGGATCCTTATCTTGATACTTGGGATGATTTGATGCCATGGGATGAGAGTTGTGATGAGGCTGTCACTGGTGATCTACAGAGATATGTTGATTACAATAGAGGTACAGTGTGTGGATTCTCTGCACTTGGTGTAGTTCCATTTGAGAGTTGTTGTAGAGTTGCAGTGTGCCTTCTGCATAGCATGATGGAATGTGTATATGGTATTTACAATGTTGGTAATTTGAGATGTCCACTCTACTTGGGCTCTAATATTTTGAGAGTTTATTTCTCATGGGTTCCTAACTATGGCAGTTGTGATTTTGGAGTTTGGGTGAGTTTTATTTGCTAGTTTGATTATGGATTCCTCTTGATTATATTTTTGAGGATATTTTAGGAGCTTGTGTTGATTGACAGAAATAGAGATCATGACTACATTTGGGATCCAGGTGGATTGATTGGCTTATTGTTTAATGATTGCTTGGGGACAAGTAATTTTAGGAGGGGCAGACTGTCATGTCCCCTTTCTAGTTGACATCTTTTAGAGTTGATGATTACCCTATTATGCGACCCTCGTAGGCTGATAGGATGGATAGAGGGTATTGATGGAGCTTGGCTTGGCTTCGACTAGCAAAATTTTTCCAATTGGCTTTTGTTCAGGCTCTTTCAGACACCATTTGCCTGAGCTCCTATTATTTAAGTATTTTTGGCACTCAGCAGAGCACCACTATTATGGTATGGTCATGTGCGGAATCACTCCCTTGGTCACCAGTTTTAGACGGTTTGAGAATCAAATATGTATTGAGGGAGATATTAATATTTGATTGATTTAATTAAATATTAATTATTTGGCACATTTTTAATTATAAAACCCTAATTTTTAATTATGAAACCCTAATTAGGACAAGCGCACCTTTTAGAGGATATAAGGGTTTCTCATTGGAGGGTGTGCCATACATTGATGTTGAAGACAAAATTTTTGCTAAGTATTTTTTGAGAAGACTGAGCCAAGGGTTTCCAGTATTCCATTTGCATTGGAGAATGTGCAATCTTCAGTGTGTGTAATTTAGAGGTTGTGAGATATTAGTTGATCTATTGCCAATTTGAGAGATAACTTCACACAGAGGTTATCATAGAGATTCACAAGTATTTATTTCATCAGGGTTTTGTCTAAAAATCATCTAGATAAATATCTCCAGTATTAGCGTAATATTTCTTGAGATCAAGCATCTAACATACAGGCCGTATAGTTTTTACTGCTACTATATGAAATCTATGTAGTTTTGTCCCAGGCTGTATAGTTTTGGAAAAAGGCATGTTTCAATAGTCATAGGCCATAGGGAGCACAAAGACTGACATCGGCCGACTCAATACCAACATCGATAGAGTATACCAACATCCAGAGACCAACATTGACAGCTAAAGACCGACATTGGTTGATTCAGAGACTAACATCAGTAGTAATCCGACCGACCGCGGCAGTATAACCGATGTCGGCGACTGTGTTTTCAAAATAACAACCACAGAAAAGCTTATTTATCAGGTTTTTGAACAATAGTTTATATTATTTTTATATGCATGACAAAGACTTTATATTGTAATCATCTAGAAGAATAATAAGATCATTGATTAGCCAGATAAGAGATTATACTACTATTTATTTATTTGAATTTATCTTGAAAATTTGCATTCTTTTTTTATTTCATACAAAAACACCAAAAAAATCAAAATACACAAAAACAGTTAAAAAATATACAGTTTCAGAAATTAGGGGGAAACAGGGGTTTCTACAACCTCACTTAAATTATCTATTCACATTGCACAAGAACTGCATGGGGTTTGATTTTAATGTGTGGGATAATATCTACAACTTCCTTGAGATTTCCTAAGCCGACTAATTCTCCCCTTCAAATTTTTAAGTGTTTTGTAGAGAAATAAGTCAAGAAGAAAAAAAGATCAAATCAAGCAATTATGCATGTGAATTTAGCAAAGTGATAGTGCAATAATATATGACATCACATTTCAAATAAACGTGGAGAAATATTGAACCCAAAAAGTTGTGCCATATAGATTCAATTCTATAGAAAAAATAGTCATCTTTTCAAGTAGGTAACATTCGATGATAAAATATGCCCTAGGATTATTCGATGCTATAATAAATTTTCATTATTATTTTAGGCATGACATATTTGGTAGATGAATCCACCTTGATCTTATTTGAATACTCCTATACAAGCACCAAATTCATCCTCTACAAACTAGAACTCCATATTTGACATAGAGTTGTTAGCAATGGCCCTTCGAAATCCTCATCAGGACATGTTATTTTTTTAGTATACATGTCGCAATGGGGCTCACAAGATGTTAACATTTTCATAATATTAAAATTAAATTATTGCTTGAATTATAAAACACCATTTTTCCATTATCTTACATACATAAATTATTAAAGATTTGAATGCGCACAAATCACCATATTCCACATATAATCATTCATGATTCAAAAATGTCATTTCTCTTAAATAATATTCAATTGTATCGAGTGTGGTGGCTAGGATACATTATTTCAAAAAATATACATACTCAAAATACAAGATAACTAGAATAGATAGTAATAAATAGTTATATTAAACATAGAAATAATTTATAGAGAGAGCTTATTATTTCTAGAATGTCAAATATATAGATTTAACATGACTATTCATCTCCTTGACTCTTTGTATCCTATTCAATTTAGTATGAGGTAATTGTTTAAGCTTTAATTTATATTTTTGACTTACATGATCATTTACAATATGAAAAATATAAAAAATATACATTTATCATAGATACAAAGTATACCAAAAAATTGTGAAATATCTTACACAATCTCTTACTAATGCTTTCCCATAATTAAACAGTTGTCTTGTCATGAGATAAGAGCTATTGATGAAGTGAACTTGATTAAAAAAATGGATTTTATACATAGGCTAATTTATTTTGAACTTTTATGTTAATTTGTGAAGAATATTTAGTTTTATTTTTGAAAGAAGTGTTGTTTACTAGTTTTCACTTCTTGTGCACTACTTAGCCATCCTTTTAGGTTTTCAACCAAAAAAAATACCAACCTATTGCCATTTATGGGTTTTAAATAGGATGTAGTAACTAGGGAGCTACCCATTACAAGTTTTCAACTTTCTCAATCCACTCATAAAGTCCTTTTGTAAACAAACATATTATCTAATTCAAAATTGATCAAAATTAGAGGAGTCACAATGCCTTATTGTTCTAGAGATGGCATTAGATGTGTTAGTGTAGAATAAGGTGACTGAGTGAGCTATGTTGAAGTTTATGGTATTATTGATTAATTTATTATGCTTGGATATTTATATTATGTTAGTTTTGATTTAAGGAGTTGTGGTTGATTCACTTAAATAGTCTTCTTTGCTTGCAATATATTTAGTAGATCGGTATGGGAAATATACTAGGGCTCATATACAATATCCTTAACTAAACTTAAGATGTCAATCAAGTTTGATTATAATTAATTTGGTCCCTTGGTCCATCAATTACCATTGTGAAAATTAAAGGTTTTCTAGTCTTTGTATAATTCCCTAGAAATCATCTTGCTTACATTATCTATCAGTGGGTGATGGAGTGCAATGTTCTTCTAAATAAATTGCATGGCTTGCTCCATCCTTTCAACATAGCATTTCAAATAGACTCTGTGAACATGATTCAAAGTATTTATATCTCCCACATTCTTAGGTGTTCCATGACATTATCCCTATATTGGAGAGATTCTTGTAGATAATCATTGATTTGTTCTATTTTCACCTACTTGGCTATTATCACATGTGGTTTATTGACCTTGGTCAGGTATTCATTGGTCTCCCACAAGGCATACTACAAATTTGCTTTCTAATCCAACAACTACTGTGACATTTAGTGGGTTTGTGTTGTAACTATATCCATCACCTAATCATACTCCTATAGGATCTTAAAGATAACATTGGATTTGCTATAAAGCTTTCACATTTATGCCTTAGTTTACTTGAGGCATTGTATGACTACCTAATATTGTGTAAGTTTAATGATTAAAGTCATGAATTATAGTGCCTCAGACATAAATTTCCATCTACCACTTGTTACACAAAGGTAGAGAAAGTGTCATCTATTATTTTTTGGCCTTGGTAAAATGATCTCAAAGCTCATCATTCTCCTATTTGAGCTAGGCATTGTCATGTTTGAGTTGGGTGGTTGTTTGAATGATGGAAGCATGGAAAAAACTTACACCTTAAATTATATCATATATGTGAAGCTAAAAAATATAAAAAACAACATGATATAGCATGGTTATGATATAAAGATATGATTTTGGAGCTAAAAATGACACTGGTGTTTGGCACAGTTATGCCATGGGCATTATGAAGGTTGTGCATTTGGTAGTTGGATCCTAGATGTCCAACCACTAGGACCAAAATGTGTCATATTTGTCCTTTGAACTTTCCTCCTTTAGGTTAGCCTTATCTAAACCATATATTATTTTAGTATTTATAGAATGTGTTTGTGTGTTAGTTGGATTTTTATTTGACCCCTAATCTTACTATATTGGTTCTTTCACACCCTTTACTAATGTCCCATCTGTTGGGCCCATTCTTTTTTGTGTGATTTTAAATTGTAGTGTATCCTATTAATTTTTATTTTTCTCTTCCTCTTTCTAATTATTTTATTCTTCCTCATCATTCAAAACTTTTTCACTTGTGGCTTTTTTTATTTCTACATGCTCTTCTACAACCTTTTGTTTGGATTCATCCTACTTGCGTAAGTCCTACATCTTCTTATATTCAAACTCCTTGATTGATTATTATACCTTGGCTTTATTTTAATCTCATTATTTTTACTATAGGGCCTTATAATTTTCCACTTTTTTAGTTGCATGCTTCTATTATTAAGTTGTTTCTTCCTTCTCTTTTACAAATTTGTTGATTTCATCTTTATTTATGTCAATATGTGGTGATATAATCTATGAAAGAATATTCTTTAGTTTTGTTTTGTGGCTAAGGAAATTTTATATGGGTTTAACCATGAGGTTGATAGACTATAATCTAGATGTCCACAAAGAATGTGTTAGTTATGGGTGTTGTAATCTATTATGTGATAATCACTTCCAAGATGAAGGATGCATCGAGTGGGGTCCACTATGATGTTGTGGAAAAATAAATAGGGTGACAATGGCTTATTTTCAAGTAGAGAATATTGAGGGGTGGTTATGGGTGGATGGTATAGTGTATTATATGGAAGGTGTGGTTTTTTATTTTCACATGGTGGCTTTAGGGCACATAGCTGGTAGAATCAAGCGTTACTTCTTATGTCCTTTACATTTTAATAGGTTTTGCATGGTGTATGCCTCTTCTTGTAAATCATTAAATGTGAAGATGGGTGTTGTGAATTTATTCATTTACTCTCCAATGGCTATATTTTTTCTTATAACTCTTGACATTTATGGCTTCTTTACCAATGGTTTAAACAGGCTAGTTGACACATCACCTTATTCTTCTTTATTTTCCACCATGAGTGGCATGACTATATCTTTATATTTGTACTTGTACACCTATTTTAGTTATGTGGTTTTCATTATATGTTATGTGAAAATACCCACTTGTGCTTATGCTCCTAAGTCTAATGCATATCTAGAAAATAGAGCTTACACCTTGTGCCTAGTTCGTTATTTCTCTAAAATAGTGTCCACCTTGATGGACTTTGGTGCAAGTGGGAGATCAATTAGGAGGACATGAAAAATCTAGACTATTTACACAACCTTATAAAAAACCCACTCTTTTAATACCTATTAATTGTATGGCATGTTTTTGATATCCTTGATCAATACTATGTGGATATCTTGTGGTATGACACCTAATGTGTCCATATCAACCTCTGCTATAAAAGTGGGTACTCAAGAGTTGTTTAGCCATGTTGATTCTTTCTTAGTATTCTTGGGCATTAGTTAGGTGGGATGTTCATGTGGTGATATTCATCTCAATGAAGTTTATAAATATTTGGAGGTTGAAGCTTGTGGTCTTGTAGATGGTGGCAAGGCTTTTGGTTAGACTGATTGTAATAGTTGAATGTTTTGTGTGACCATGTTGTGTTGGTGGATGGCTTCTACATGTGTCTATACTATGTTGATAAATAAGGTAATTGAAAGTGTTGGATATGTGTGGATCTCATGTATCTACACCATGACACCATTGTGAAGCTTATTTACTACTTCGATGAAGGATAGATAACCCATGACACTGTATGGAATGTGTGGGTTAGTAATGTTTATGTTACAAATTTGTAGTAAATAGATTCTAAACTTATGCATAATGTTTTATGTGTTTCTTCTCCTCATCCATATCAAATTTTTAAAATATTAATCCATCAAAAAGTCATCTCTGACATCTACTAGTCCCTTAAGAGACATCCATTATGAAAAACAAACTAACATTACCAAAAATTGGTACCAAAATGGCTGTAATTTGCTACACATGACCGTTTCTAATTTATTATTATTTTAGATGTCAAAAAATCTATCCATTTAAATTTATCCCTGATTGCACCATCTTATGGGAAATAAAAATCACACCTTTGGTTACTTTATTGGCCCCATTTATTTTCTACCAATATCTTTTCATGATAAATTCTACTAGAATGCACACAAAAGAATTCATAAATTTTTTGATGGGATCACCTCTTGTTGATATTGCATGTATTTTTTTGGTCTCATATAAAAATCATGGATTCATGAACTTATATGGTTGTAGATTTTTCCCCTTGTTGATAGTCCTATGGTGTGCACAACAATCATGATATTAATATGAATGGTAATTTTTGAGGATAATTGAAGGGATGTTTCATTGTAACAACTAAGAACCATCATCATTAGTTCATCATTATATCAAAATTAAGGTAACTTGATGATTTGTTTTACATCTGACCCTTGTATTAGATGAGAGATGGAAAGGAATCCTTGTGTCAGTCCCACTGCCCCTTGTGGTTATGGTTGTACAAACCATTATTTATTTACAAAATTAATCAAATCAAATGGTTCTTAATCATTTCATTAGGCTCTATTGATGATGGAAAATTTAATTTCAACTATTCTAACTATTCACCTATTGTGAAGGTCAAGGTGGAACCATACTAGTCTAATCATATGCACCTAAGACTAAAAAATGATTTCAAGAGGTGTAAAGGGTATTTTAAAAGGCTAAGTATGCATGATTATCTCAAAAATATTAAAGGCTTAACCAGAGTCTAAGGAATCATTCAGAGTAAAATATTTTATATTAAGATATTCTAAGATACAATAAACATTAACTTGTATCAAACAACCAAAGTTAAATGAATAACACATATTCAAATAATAAGATATTTTAATTTATATTATATTATCAATCTTGTTTGATAGAGTAATGCCTATTGATGAGACAATCTCTTAGAGGATTAAATGTTCTAAATAAAAGAATCACATTTCTTTATGTGAGAAACTTCACTATTATGATCAATTTATTTATCCAAAATATTACTTTTATATATGATTTTCAATAAAGTCAAAAATAGGTGGAACTAGGAACAAATAAATAAAGAACAATTTTTTTTAAAAAAAAAAAAAAACTAAACTAAACTAAATGAAAAAACAAAAAATAAAACTAATATTGATGATTAGAAGTCAACAAAATTATAAATATGTAAATTTAAAGATAATTAGTTACTAAGTTAACACTTTTTTTGATACGAGTAAAGGTGAGGGTTTTGAAGGGAGCCTACAATCCAATACAAATAAGAAAAACCAACCATAAAGGCTATTACATGGAGATACCAACAAACCATCCAATAGGCCAAACAAGGCAAAAACCAATGTAGAAAGTAACATCAGAGCCATTAGCCAAAGATCATCCTAAAATCAATAAAAATGTGTCCAAAAATCAACATAAAAATAACAAGACCACACTACACAATTAAACATGACAAGCTATAAATCTACTAATAGAACACCTTGCTAATTAACGAGAAAACTGGATAAGGATATAACTATGAAAAGCAATATGAAATTAACCACTGGTCAAGAGCAATCTCATTCCATGATAGGAAATGATGCCATTGATTATACATTGATTTGGATCTTTCACCATTACCTCTACATCAAAACGTAATCTTTCAGCCTTTGATCTTTGCCATTTCTTCTTAACCATAAAGTCTAAAGGATATTTTGAACTTGACGTAAAAAAATAAGCTGAAGAGGGCATGGGGTCATAATAGGAGTAGACGTTTCCCTTAGAAAGAACTCCCTTCTAAGGGAGAAAATAGTGTCCTTTGGTGAAGAATGAGGTGGGGGGGGGGGGGGGGAAGACCTAGATAGATGGTAAAATCTTTCATGATGATGTCTAATGAAATATTGATGGGGATCCCCATCCTTCTTTTTACAAACCGACTAAGAAAGACAAGATGAATTTTGAATCCCCTTAGAGGGACACCCTACTGCACTAACTAAGTTAAGAAAATAAACTAAAAAAGTAACCAAAGAAAAGCACAATAAGATTCAATTAAATAAATAAGATCTATAAAAACAAAAAAGAATGTGATAGAGGCTAAAATACTAAACAAGACTATATAAATAAATAACTAACCTAAATAAAGAAATAAGTACAAGAAAGACAATATAAACTATGAAAGGAAACTATATTAAAAAAGTAGCGCAATGATCACAACAAGTGAATTGATTTAAAAAGAGAATGGTTTAATTCAAAAATAATAGACTTCATACATGATTTACATAATTTATGACAATATAAGTGATAAATAATGAAAAATGAACAAACTATTGCATAATATGTGAAGTATTATTCATTATTTAGACAAAGTACAAATAAAATATGTGTATATGACTATTTTATTTTCCATTCATCAAAAGGTTAATGAGCTTGGTCATGTTCAAACACTCAATTTATAAATCAAATAATCAACTTGGATATACTTGACTATATCAAGCAATACACTTCACCATCAGAGAATATATTGTTTGGTCTCCATATAATTAACTCTCGATCTCAGAGATTTATCTTAGAAGAGAAAATGCAATATGGAATTGTAACTAGAATAAGTTCTTATACATGTGCATGTTTTTCTTATTTTTAGTATGATGTCTTCAATTCCTTTTAAGGTATCCTTTTAAGAGTTAGTTATACTTTTAAGTTATAAATAACACTTAGTTAACTTAAAATAAAGTTAACTAATTTAATTAGACCTTTATGAATAAGTTCATAAAGTGAACTTATTAAAGTTCAAAAATGAATTTTTATTGAGACTTAAGATGTAAAAGTTTAAAAGGACAAAACAATTCTCTAACATGTGGGGGCCCACTTAAGAACTTATCTAGAATTAAAATACAAAATATTATGTGATTTAAACAATAACAAATTACTAATTTAAATTAATTAATCCTTCAGAATCATCAAAATTATTAATTACTATCTCTAAGAAATGATAAAACAACAAATTAAACATCTATCCATTTATTTTTGATGCATACATAATGTTGATTACTGAACCAAAATTTAAAAAAAAATATCAAAACTCATAATTTTGTTAGTAATCAAATTGAAATATCATCTCAAAATGACATAACTACCATGATTCATAAAAATATTGTGTTGTAATAGTCTGGATGAAACTGAAATAAACAGTCTAAAAATAAAATATTAGTCAAAATAGAAAACAAAAATCATCATCTAAAATCAAATCAAATGTTCAGTTTGATATTGTGTAAACCTAAAAGGTGTCATAGGAAACTCCACTCTATAAATTTCTTCAAATTCATCATCCACCTCTAACTTGATCCTCTTGAGTACATGTGTTACCACAGGCGGGGGCAAAGGGCTACTAGTAAATTTAAGACTAGAAAATGCAATGTTTTCAATCACAATATAACAAAAGATTGAGTATTATTTCAAAATGGTATCTCAACATTATATGGCATAGGATCAACATGTGCAAGAATTTCAATGCATGCAATAAACATGTTAGAAGATAGTGTTGACAAACTACATCCGATTGGATGTGTTCACAAATTATCTTTATGGGGACCTCTTCTACCACAAGGATGAAAATAAATGTTGGGAACATATTGAAAACATTTTATAAATTAGGGTCATGAACACTGAAGTGTATGGATACATGAGTGTTGTGATGAAAATCCCATGTAAATGCACTAGGGACCCTTCCAACCCAATAATAGCTACCTCAGTAATTACCCTAAGTAGGAAACTCATTATATTATTATTAAATCCCTCTAACCCATACATTATTTGTGTTATAAATTTAATATCCATGACTCCAACCTAAAATCTTATCTCTATATAAAATAAAATATTTGAGATATTTAAATTTATTATTATAGAATCATATCTTTTTTATAATGTAATATATCTATATGAACATTGTTTTACAACAAAAACTTGATCTATTATCATTCATTGATAGTTTTTGAATAAGATATTATAAAATAACCACTCTTGTTCTAAGTTATAGAACTTAGAAAACCAATTTTCAATTCAATAAATTGATGTAGAAATCTTAATAAACTTATGCAGATTAAACATATCATGCATTTTCTAAACGATCAGCTAAAAATGTTCAAGCACCTTATATCACTTATGACACTTTGAAATTTATATATGTATATTATTTACACTCTAGGTTTTTATAGATGATCATTGTATCAAATATTGTTGAGCCACAATTTTATGCATGCAACATAAACATATTTTTGACCAAAACTCCTTTTTGTTTAGCATATTAATGTATGTAGACCTTAATAAAAAAATTATTTCAACTTTGAAATCAAGTATGAATGTGTATGACTTCAAAACCATGTCTTAACTTACCTGAATTAAATTAACAACAATATAATCTATTGATTCAAAAAAAGGTAAAACCAAAATAAAATCAAGTCACGACTAGTGCAATAGTATATAAAATAAAATACAAAATGCAATGACCATGCAAACATGAGACTAAATGCATAATGCAAATAGTGCCTTGTATACTAAATGGGAATATCATATAAAAGGCATAACTGAATGTAATAGTCATTTGAAAAGTAAAAATTTGAGCACAATAGTCATGTCCTTAAATTTAATGCAATGGTTCTTAACAAAATCCAAGGATAAGTGCACCAACCATATTTTAATAGATTGGATTGAGTGTAAAATTGAGACAAGCATTGAAATAATAAACATGCAAACCTCGAACTAAAATCAAAACTATGTGAACACCCAAAGTTGAGTGCAAAAGCTTCTAAAATTGAATGCAATTATCAAGTATCATCTTAAACACTGAAAACAACGGTATACCCAGATTCACATACTGAATGCAATTTATACATTGAAACCATTAATTGAATTAAATGAATTTAATTGAAACTAGAATAGTCATGCCAATTTAACATACATACATTTATTCTAAAGTAAACATAGGTATATGGAAAAGAAGATAAGAAACCATTTATCATGATGAAGTGAGAGTCTATCTCATGTAGAAGACCTTGTTCAAAAATAAAAACCTAAATGACAAACCATATACAAGATTACATTTTACCAAGATTTTGAACTAAAGAGAAAATAATGCACCATCTTTATTTTATTTTAAAATATTGATTATCTAAATAAAAATCAACTCATACCTCTATATAAACTCTTAATGCCTAGCAAAGCTCAAAAATTTGTGAAAACTATAAATGAAGGCCTAAAACCTGATTAGATCAACATAAATCACTAACCAAGAAACCAATAAAGCTTGATTCCAAAGATAAGCTTTCAATAATTTAAAAAATACCAAGTAGAATAAACTTACTACCTATGCCTCATTTGAGATATGTATTAAATACATAGTGGTTTTCAAGGTGACTAAGTACTTTTGGTGCACCCAAGAGTGGTGGTGCCCAAAATGTTTATGCTAATTTTTGGCGAGTTTCAATTTTAAGTGACTGCTAACTCTGTCATGATATCTTTTATCAGTGTTCCAATCTTACCACCAACCAAAAATTCCTTCAAGTTTAGCAATAAATCATTAACTATGATGTTACCAATGAGTGGTTCGATGTCAAATAGATCCAAGGTGAACATTGATTCAAAATTTGTGTCTCCAAATGAGCATTTCAACATATTGAAACCCTAACTTCATACTTTACTTTGATAAGTATGACATGTTTATGTCATTCAATATGTATACTATGCTAAGCTTTGCCCAAATTTACATATGTTTTAATCAAACTCTTCTAAACCATGCTTACTCAAGGTGATATGTGAATCAAGACTTATTAAACAAATTTAGCCCAATGTGGAATTTATATGTCATTGCATTAATCATTTAAACCATGTTTTCTCAAGGCGACATGTTTATATCAAAAGAGACCTTAAAAATTGAAACCTTGATATCATTCAAAATGAATGATTTGTGCTATACTTATCCCATGTGGCACATTAATCAAATCATTTAAAATTTGCTTGTACAAAAAGTATATCAATGGCACGTATTTAAACTTTTGAAACAAAACTTGTGTAGAATGAGATGTTAAAAATGTTGAATCAACTAGTGCAACATTAGGGATACATATTTTAGGCAAGTATAGATATATTAGATTAGATAATCAATAGTACTTAATAAGTTCTAATAATAATTATCTATTATTAATGTCTTAAAAGTGTATCAAAAGTGCATCAAGAGACTTAGAAACTATCACGGCCACTTCAAATAAAACATGTAATGGCCAGATTATTTGTCGTAATATGCATTAGTTAAGATAAATTATATCAAAATGAACATATTTTTAAAAACAAAGCCATGTTTTTACCAATGCAACTTTTTTAATAATAACATAAATGTTAAATTTTTATTCTAACTATCATTATTTAAAATATGAGCATGCATATTAGCTCACAATCAATTGTTCTAAATGTGACATATTGAATTTATTATTTACACTAAGCATGATAATGTGAGATTTATAATTAAATTAGAAAAAATAAAAAATTGCATTCAACAACAAAATCAAAGATAAAAATAACAATCAAGTGTTAAAGTTGGCCCCCATCATGTAAAATTTGGATATGGTATGATAGTTCATAATACATAGAATTACATATTTTGAAAGGTTTTAATAGGGTATTGAGAGTTGTGATAACAAACTTGTCGTAAATACAACTCAATTCCCATTTCATCTTTTTTGACATCACTTAATGTAGTAACAAAATTATTGGTTGCCATGTTATCTTTTATATGTTGATTTACTCCTTGTGCATAAACATTGTTCACTAAATATGCACACTCTCATTCTTATTGCTAATAATTACACTCATAAAAAAGGGTATACACATGATATTTTCACTTTTATCACTTTAATGACACTTTAACTTGTAGAGGCTTGTTGGTGTATCAATATTATTGAGCACACACCCTAAAGAGTACACCAAGAATGGGGTGGAATCAACTTGTGGTACTTTGTGAGTGTTATATCTTGATTCCTCGCTAAGCAAACTATTTAACTATCCGTGGATATTTATAGTTGACATATCTAATTGGGTTATATTTTTGAGTAAGATTTGAGATATATGTTGTTATGGGAGAATATTATATTGCTTAGGTATATGTTTGCATTGTTGTAAATTATTCGTAGTGTGTGTTTACATTACAAACATATAGATGTGTTATTTCAGTTATATCTTATGATATATGGTTATCATGATGATATGATCTAACTAACTTCTTGTTTTGAGGTTAATACAAGAGAACTCATCCCTCAGAGTGTGACAGAGGGAGAGAATCATCAGAAAGGGTAATATAGATGGAGACATCAAAGGATGATAGAGAACTAGTGAGAACCCTACACACACCACATAAGTAATTCATGTTAGATGCATAATATGAATGGTTAACATTATCATCTTCCTTATATTACCTGCATTTAGGTAATTATTTATGTGTGTGTTTGTTAGTCCAAATTTATGCTTAGATGATATAATATCATGTGTGTGTTGCATTGTGAATGTTACTATGTGTTATGATGTGTCATTGTATTCATGATTATTAGTGTAAAATTTTGTGAATTGTGTTGGTACTACCATATGTAGACTAACCACCTTGTCTTAGTAATAATAGCCAGTTATCTTTATGTTATAAAAAATATTAGTATATGATGTAACAGTTGGAAATAGGATATAGAAGGTCGAATACATTGACAAATTAATGGATTAATTATCGTTAAGTTGTTATACAAATCATTATACTTTAAAAGGCTTTGAAAGATAAAATTAATTAATGTCACCCTAGATTTAAAAATAAAAATATATATAAAATAAAAGAAGATAAAACAAAGTCATTATTTATAATAAAACTAAAAAGAAAAAATAAATTAATTAATGAGAAAAAAAAAAAGAGAAAGCATAAATCTGATATGGAAATAAAAAAATAAAAATAAAAGATATTAATAAACAAAAAAGGGAAAAAAAATTAAAAACAAAGAGGACTACGACCTTTTTAACCTGTGTGGTTGTGGAAAGGAATATCATAAGTGTTTGGAATCAAAAATAAAATAAAAGGATTTGAAAGGCGTAGCATAGAAAGAGATAAATGGGAGGGCATAACATAGGAGGAAAAGACTCAAGAAGTCAAAAAAAAACAATATTGCCAGGTAGGTTGTGTTTTTCAATTCTATACATCAATGTTGAATGAATTATATGTATGTTTATCAGTCCAGGAAACTAAATTAAATAGGTGTTTAGACTCTTGATTAAATCATAATTATGTGTGTATAGAGATTTGAATACTAAACTTGGTAAAAACAAATTTAAAAACAATTTTCCTATTGCTATATTAAGCCATTTTGGGTAAATATATATCTAAGGGAGTATGAAACCACATAATTATTTAGCAGCGATTACTAACTATAAAGGTGAATCACTGAATATCAAAAATAAACTGTTTGGATTATGAAAAAAAAGATGACTGCCTCTAATTATAATGACTCAACTATATTTATATTATAATTACTATTCATATCCTTCTCAACCTTTATGTTAAACATAGGGCATCATGTTTTTCCATCCATTAGTAAATCATCGTACATCTGATTTCCTAGCTCATAATTTATGAGAGGGGGTTGCTGAAGTTAGTTTCACTATCTTATTTAATAATCCTAGATATATGATAATTGACTAGCTTAAATAAAACTTGTAGAATGGCATTGATCTATATGTGCTTGATGTTCTTAAATTGCATGTCAATTGTTATTCATAACCTACACACTGATATAAGCGACCTGGCTATAAGTGATGCCTTTAGGAATTTAATGATTGGGTATTAAGATGAAATCTGATATATATATATATATATATATATATATATATATATATATATGTGTGTGTGTGTGTGTCATCATTATACTCGTCTATGGCATCTATAGAAGTGGGGATTGAGTTTTAAGTGGCGTACCTTCATTAGGCAGTAAGCTAGGTAACTAAAATTATTATATTTATTCATTATCCTCATTAATCCATCATTTATTTATATACAATAGTTAATATTATTAATAATTTCTCATAATGGATAGGAAAATGAGATGATTGGGTGTTATAGGTGGAGCTTTAGCATTCTAATGTCTTTAGACTTCCTTATTAGTTAACCTAGCTATTTTTTAGCATTAATTGAATTACCTATTACACACCTATTATAGAATTTGTAAATTCTCTTAAAAATACAAATGTTTGGTAATAAAATCTTGGTCATAGGTGTATGGATTAGGCAAGAACAATGTCATAACTGATGTGTCCACCCAATTATAATTGTGTTTAAATCCGTAGCCAATGGGTATATGGTTGTAGGTACATGGGTTTGAATTCAAGAGTTTAGCATGATGTTTTTAAAACCAATGCAAAAAAAAAATTGATGCTTGTCTTATGTAAATTGATATGCCTATAAATGTATTATGACACTTCTTTTTATGTGAAGAATTAATAGTAAGAAGGGAACACATAATCTGTATTTAGAATGTCAATGTGTGAGAAACTAGTTAATGTTGTGTTTAATAAAAATGGAGCCCTGCCATCCTATGTCAATTAAAAGTTATGTCACGTTTTTAAGTGTGTTTAACTATATCAACCTATTAAGATTATACAAAGAGGTTGTAGATTATTTATATTTTGAGGAATATTTAAGTAAGCTAATTAGTATCTAGCACTAATTAAAGGAAGTTTTTTAGATAATTAAAATGTGTTTATTCACATTAATGGGCTGATTTACACATGAACCCAAACAAAGGTCAATTATGTAGATAATAATAGTTAATTATGAATTCTTGACTATGTAGCCTATATAGATAAATAAAAACTTTGATAAAGTTTTGATGGGATTTATCTGGTAGTAAGACTAAAGAGAATATGCTTACCAGTAGTCATAACTAAATGAATTTTTGACAAAGAAAATATTTAAAAACCTTAAATTCTCTAATAATGATTATTTAGACTTTAAACCATAGTCAACTTACATGAGAGTATAATGGTTGAATAACCTCATGAAAATCTCTCTTGAGAATATTGATAGTTGTAGGGGTTAATATGCCTAATAATGTATACATGTATTTAGGGGCGTATTCTTATGGTTTTAGCTCCATGGGTGGATTATAAACTGTATTAAAGAACTACATATAACTAAGTTAACAGATTCATGTATTCAAACCCCTAAAATGTATAGCAAATTCTAGTTTAGTTATCCTATGTTTCATGTGTGTTGAATCTTGTTTTGTTATATCTATACATTGATTTAAATATGCAACATAAGTACATAATGGAAATGGCTATGTTAGGTCATATGCCTAAGCTTGTATCTAGAAGTATAATGTTATCTAGTCATCAAGTTTTTGAAGAACCAAAACTATAATCATATTAAAACATTCTTTTACAAAAAGGAACAAGATATTTAAATTAATGTTATAATAGGTTTATGAGTTCTCTATTTCTCTATAAATGATTTTTTGAATATTAGTTATATGTATTTAGTATTGAATAATTATGTGTGGTACATATTATGAGAGTGTTAATATGTATAAATGTTTGGTTATAATTAGCATACAATGGTGTATCATGATGTGTGATTATAATTTATATTTATTTGAATGTTGGTATGCAATTTAAACATAGGATATACCCAGGTGGTATAATTTTGTACTTGCTTGATTGTTATCATGTATGTGGGTCATTTGATTCTTTAAATCATAGGTTTGGTTATGTTTATTATGTAGTTTTGAACTATGATAGTATGGCATATCATAGAGTACTAAATGATAAATATATATTATACCTAGATAGTACATACTATAAATGATATGTTTGGACTCACATCTACATTTGACTAATTTAATGTATGCATGTTGGTCATTACTATGAATAGCATGTTTTGTGACAATTGGTAGGACTTTGTGTATGTGTTTATACAACCTTTGAGAGTGTAGTGTATGCTAAGATGGAATATTATGTGTTTCATGGAAACTATGACTTGCTTTGTTACGTCTAGTTACTTGAATAGAATCTTATGTTTCCATATATTTAAGACTATTGTATATGACTGTTTGTAGAAAAATAGTAGTTATGTCTTAGAATACTATACTATAGAAATATGGGTTATCATAGGGTGTAGTATTTTGGAAGCTAAATATGGTAACTATAATCTACAATTAGATGTGTATTTTATCCAGATGGTATAAATTATAGTCATTATTTCTAGTATGGAATAGAAAATAATGTAATATTCATTCACGTTTGATGGAATAAATGTATACTTAGGTTACTCCTATATATAGCATGTTATGTGACATGTTTGATAGTAGGATTTAAATTATATTAATATTATGGTTAAATTATGTTTGACCAATCTACATTGCTAATATTGAGTGAGGAGTGAGATGGACTTCACTAGCTTAATAGCACCATAATGCCAGATGAAGGTAGTTCAATCAAGTGGTGTGTATGAATTTGATTGATCCATAGATCATTATTATTTATTATTCATAAGACTTTGGGCCAAAGTATATTTAGTGAGACATTATAATTTCATGAGTATGATTTACATGTTTATGAAAATCTTGTAATAGAATGGTTTTTTATGATACACTGCATGTTTAGTTTTAGAAATCACACAACACACGGGTACTTGCTTATCTCTCTAGATTTCAATGCCATCACTATTTACTCATCTATGAAGGGAAGGACATTTATTTATGGGATTAGTGTGAGGGATCATTGGTTTTTGGTTGGTGTGGAAAAGCGCTTAGATTATGTTCTTCCTCCCCACAACAATACTTATTTGGAGATGACACTTGAGATTACCATAGATACTGGAGAGTCCAGGGAATTCATGTTTCAGGGAGCTATGTATCTTATTTATGTACATTGTATTATATTGTATTTAATTTTGAAAACATTATCATGAAGAGTTATGATTAACTATTTATTGAGGTTTGATATTGGTTGCTATGTATTAAACCAACAGTGGCTAGTTATTTGTAATGGATTTCTATATTTGCATCATGATGTGTTTTCTTATGTTGATAGTGATCTGAGATGTAGGACCTGTTATACTTATTTTAAAGTTATCTCTCTTAGAGTATGTTGTATGATCACTTCTTATATTCTCATGGTGAGATCTATTTATAGTATATGTGTTAATTAAGTTTTTTTTTAAATCACGTATTTCTAATTAGCACTCAGCGAGGTTGTTATATGTGGTATTAGAGTTGTGGCTCGAACTCTAGGACCTAATGAGTCCATTAGCATTTTTGTGTCTTTCTATTCATAAATGTGAACCTAGTGACATGAATATTACACTAATATTTTGAATTTATGGTGCCTCAGTGTAGAAACATGTTACACCATGATTGGAATTTTTAGATTTGATAGATCCTCTTGTATGGCTTGGTGACTATTGTAAGTATGACACATTCATGAAATGTGTATGGGGAACACTGAGTGTGTACCTTTAGGATCACTCATACCTTTTTAAGTTATTAAGGGGTTGGTTTATCGAGTGTCCAAATGGTGATGGTTGTATACCAATTTTGGAAAGGTGAGTACATAACATAGTTCATGAGTTATGAGCAAGAGATTTTTACCATAGTTTGATCACTTATATCAAACACCTCAAGTATGATTACATCCTTTTTGGTAATCAAGTCACCTTCACCATTTGTGTTTTGTGTTTTGAATGTCTTATAAGCATTGGATATTTATCACTTAAATATATGTGCTTTAGTTTTTGTGTCTTATATTCACTAATCCTAGGAATGGAAAATCTTATAAGACCATTTTTAGTTATTACCACGTAGGGTGGTGGAAATTTTCTTGTAGTAGAGTGTAGATGTCTTGGTTGAGAATTATTTTGTATTAAGAGTTTGTTTATGTATTTTCACCCTTAAGTTATGTGGATTAAGAAGGAGTTTCATCTCTCTTATTTAGCTTATAGGGGAGTTATTATTATCTCACTCCCCTTTGACATCATTATAAGTTGTCGAGAGGATTCATATTTCCATGATGTTGATTTAGTGTTCTCTTAAATAGGAACTTATTTTTAAAATGTTAGTTGACCATATTCTATTGAATTTTTTGGAATAATGTCTTCTTTTTGTTATGATAGAAGTTGTAGGATTGGATGGATAGATACATCTTTTTGGTTAGTATTTTTTTCTCCTGATTGTGGAAATAGATTATGAAACTATACTTATAGATTTGGTAAGTAGGTAGTGATTTGGAAACATTGAGTTATGGTGTTTTATTTTTACCTTGTGATGGTATGTAGGATTTATGATGATAGTTCTCCACTTTTCACTTGTGACTCTTTAGGGTCACTACTTTATCTAACTTGTGAACTTATACCACATGGGTGGCAAACGTTGAATTATATATTAAATTCTAGATTAAAAATTATAAGTTGATTATAATCAATATGTTATTTTTTACCCTTGATTAGATTGATATTGTTCTCTTTTTTATTAAATCATGTTGTTATGAAGATTTATTTTTATACCTCTCACCAAAAGTGAGTAAAGTATAGGATGTGCAGAACATCTTGTCAATCTAGGGGTTGAGATAATTTTTTAACTTATTATGTGCTAGCTAAACAAGCAGGGAGACAATGTCTCACTTGTTACCTTTATAAGGTTGTAAGGATGGTGTGATCCTTAGCCTTTGCATGTTATATTAATTTTAATATTATTTCCTCTTAACTATGAATATAACAATATAGGTTAAGCTATGAAATATGATACTAGTTATGTTTGACCAGTGGTAACTTAATACATTAAGGACTAATTGTCTAGTTTCTCTTGTATTTATATTGATACATATAGAATTATTTTTAACATATAACATTGTTTTCTATGATATGTTAGTATAGAATTGTGATTCACTGAAGATTTTGCACTTTTGGAGATCATTAGGTCATGGAGACCCAAAGGAAGAGTGTTGAATTATGAACATGAGTACTAAGTGATAAGAGTGGTTCCTACTTAGTCTCACATTGACTCGGTAGTTACCAAGTTTGGATCTAATAAATAGACTTATTGAATCCAATATTGACAAATGAACTTGTCAAATTCAATCATATAGTCATATGCATGTATACGATGGAATATTTATTCTTTAATTTTGTATACGTTGGAAATGTAGTATTTCAAGTTCCTATTCATCATCATACTTGTCAAGAGATCCATAGAGTAGTGACAGTATTGACATGTTATAATTATCAAGAGATATACGTGGTAGCAATAGTATTAACTTATACACATCATTCTTTTCATGTTCTCTAATTACTTTTATCCAGAATGAGAAAAACACTCTCTAAGATTAAGAGAGATGTGTAGAGGGGTTGTAAGGTTTTGTGTAACTCACCCTGGTCATTTGTTTTTGGATTTTATGATGATCTCATGTGTTTTTTTTAATAAGTTAGTGAAACTTTCACAAAGATATGTGGGACCCTTCAAGGTAACAAAAGTGGATAGTCGTATAGTATATAGGTTTGTATTGACAGTTCTGGACCTCAGGGTGGTCATGACAGAATCAATCAGAGTAAGTAATACTTGTAAACCATGTTTTCATAATTGGAAGATGTCACAAAGCAGTGTTTTATGGGATCAATATTTCAATAATAGTGAAACTTGAGGAAATTCAATGAGTTATATAGGTAATTCCACATTTATGTACTTGATTTTATACTTTATACTATGTTATTTATCTGTTGAATAACATTTTTAATTGAGAATTTATATTTGATAAGAGTCATATGGGATGATAATTAGATTTAGGGGGGAAGAATGTTACATTCAATTTTTTTTTAAAGTAAACTATTTGACTATCCATGGATATTTATAGTTGACATATCTGATCGGGTTATATTTTTTACTAAGATTTGAGATATATGTTGTTATGGGATAGTAGGATATTACTTAGGTACATGTTTTTATTATTGTGAGTTAGTCATAGTGTGTGTTTACATTATGAACATGTGGATGTGTTATTTTAGTTATATTTTATGTTGTATGGTTATCATGATGATATGATCTAACTATTTGCTTGTTGTGAGGTTGATGCAGGAGAACTCATCCTTTAGAGCATGATGAAGGGAGAACATCATTGGTTACCTTGATGTAGATAGAGACATTGGAGGATGATAGAGAAATGATGAGAACCCTACACACATCACATAATTAATTCATGTTAGATGCATAATTTGAATGGCTGGTGTTAGCATCTTCCTTATGTTACCTACATTTAGATAATTGTTTATGTGTGCATGTTAGTCCAGATTTATGCGTAGATGATATAATCTAGTGTGTGTTGCATTGTGAATGTTACTATGTGTTATGATGTGTCATTGTATTGATGATTTTTAGTGTAAAATTTTGTAAATTCTATTGGTACTACCATATGTAGGCTAACCAACTTATCTTTACAATAATAACCAATTATCTTTACAATATCAAAAATATCAATATGTGACGTAACAATTGGTAATAGGACATAAAAGGTCAAATTCATTGACAAATTAATGGGCTAATTATTGTTAAATCATTAAATAAATAATTATGTTTTAAAAGGCTTTGAAAGATAAAATTAATTGATGCCACCCTAGATTTAAAAATAAATAAAATAAAAAAAAGATAAAACAAAATCATTATTTAGAATAAAACTAAAAAGAAGAAATAAATTGAATAATGAGAAAGAAAAACAAAAGACAGAAAGCATAAATCTGATATAGAAATAAAAACAAAAAATAAAAGAAAGATATTAATAAATAAAAAAGGGAACATCTTTAAAAATAAAGAGAACTTTGCCCTTTTTAACCTATGTGGTTGTGGAAAGGAATATCATAAGTGTTTGGAATCAAAAATAAAATAAAAGGATTTCAAAGGCATAGCATAGAAAGAGATAAATGGAAGGGCATAACATAGGAGGAAAAGACTCAAGAAGTCAAAAAAACAATATTGCCAGGTAGGTGGTGTTTTTCAATTCTATACATCAATGTTGAATGAATTATCTGTATGTTTATCAATCCAAAAAACCAAATTAAATAAGTGTTTGGACTCTTGAGTAAACTATAATTCTGCATGTATAGAGATCTGGTTACTAAACTTGGTAAAAACAAATTTAAAAACAATTTTCCTATCATATATATATATATATATATATATATATATATATATATATATATATATATATATATATATATATATATATATATATATATATATATAAGGAAGTAGAGAACTGCATAATTATTTAGCAGCCATTACTAACTATAAAGGTGAATCGTTGAATATCAGAAATAAAATGTTTGGATTATAAATAAAAAAAGAGATGCCTTCCTCTAATTATAATGACTCAGTTGTATTTATATTACAATTGCTATTCATATCCTTCTCAACCTTTATGTTAAACATAGGGCATCATGTTTTTCTAGCCATTGGTAAATTGGCATATATCTGATTTCCCAACTTGTAATAAATGAGAGGGGGGTCATTGACGTTAGTTCCAGTATCTTATTCAATATTCTAGGCTATATGATAATTGACCAGCTTAAATAAAACTTGTATAATGGTGATGATCTATATGTGCTTGATGTTTTTAAACTACATGTTAATTGTTATTCATAACTTGCACACTAATATAAGTGACCTGGCTGTAGGTGATGCCTTTAGGAATTTAATGACTGGGTATTAAGATGGAATCTAATATATATTTATTTATTCATCTTCAATCATCAATATATATATGCAGTAGTGAAAATCAATTGGTATTTTCCACTTACCTGAATAGACTCTAATTTATTCCAACCTTATTCATCACCCATTGACATCCAAGAGACCATCAAATTTGATCGAATGGAAAGTGGCATTATTCATTTCAAAAGTGGATCAATTTTTGGGTGACATCACTCGCACATCAATCAAATCAATCAAAAAGGGGAGGGGGATCACCCATTTTATGTCTTATCCCTTGGTCACTTTCAACCCAAAAGTGCTTAACTTTTATTACAAGGGGGCATAAGTTTTTGGTGAGGAAGTTGATTTTAAAAAAAATTCAACCCAAACATCTTTAAAATTTTATAAAATGGAGATTGCCCTTGTCATCCATAACTTCAAACATGCATAATTTCATCCTACTGCTCCTTTTAAAGTGATTTTTTTTTTTTAAATGTGAGTTTTTCAATCTCTATGCATTGGTGATATTCTTGTTCCTTATAAAATTAAACCTTTATAATTTCAAGGGGGGTGCATTTCTTTTTTTCCTTTGCATACTCGTGTTAATTTTTACATATGTGTTGATTGTGTATGCACTTAAATGTGATAATTATATACACACTTAAATGTGATGATTATATATGCACTCAATTATAAAGTGACAACTTGTGCAATTTTAGGGGGAATTTGGTGACTATTGTATAAATTATTTATTTGGACACATTGTTGGCTGAGTTCGACGTCCATCACATTGAGTATGCATGGTTGTTTGTGGTCATGTCGACTTGTCTTGAGAGATATCAAATGAGGAGAGTTGATTTTACACCAATGTTTATTATTTGAAATACCAACTATACTTCTTGGCATACATATAAGGAAAACTTACAAAAACTAATCATACTTCATTCCTATATGGGCACATTCCTACCCCTACTAACTCATATCAATATAATAAGTGGGTTAACACTTATGACAAGGTTTTTGATTGCTTATTATTGCACGTTTCCATGGATATCCATTACCATGTGAAGTATACATAGTGTCCCTACATTATTTGGAGTATTCTTTAATCTCTTTTTTGAGATCTTATTGAGATTTATATCACTCCTCATCATCATCATCTTTATATTGTCTCTTTGAAGACTATTGTACTCTCTCCTCTTACTTTTATTTCTTATGATAACACATTCCAAATGGATAATTCACTTCCTTATATCAAGGCATCACTACAGGATGAGATTCTGCTAGACCTTAGTTTTTATTTTGTAGAATCTACATCAATTCCTATTTAGGATATGCTCTTTTAGAGCCATCACATATTTTTACATTAGAGGACTATTGTTTCTAGTGAGAGTACACTTATTGAGAGCATCAAAAACTCATCTCTTCATGTGGATACTCATGCTATGGATCCACATGCTTCATCTATAATTTCTTCTTCAATTTTAAGGTTTGTTAATCAATGCTCCACACTTCACATGGACATTCTTTTAATGAATGGTCCATGCCCTTATTTTAACAAGTTCAATTCAATGGCATTGCATTCAGTTCTTGTGCATGATCTTTCTAGATCTATGCCACATTTTAGTTTTGGACCCTATTTAGAGATATTCTTACTGCGACCTTCATCATTCATTATAAAATGGGCATATTTTTAGTACACACATCATGTTCTTCCTTTGGTAAAGGGAAGAAACATTATTCGATGTAGATGGATCTTATTCAATCTTTAGGTAGGTGATCTCATCATCAACCTTGGTCATTTTATTAGCTCTACTCTTGTCAGCTTCAAAATATTCTATGGGGACTTCTTTATTCTTTTTTTCTATGTACTTGGGTACCTCATCAAGACATTGTACCAAGACCCAATTATTGTTCCCACCTAAGTTACGTTTAAGGGGGGTTGTTAGTGTAGGTTTTTCCCATAATATGGTTTTACATACATGGTCTAGTTAGCTTGCTTAGGTGTCACTTAGTGTGTAATAAAGGTCATTTGGTAAGATAATCCCACATTCATGAGGATGTGAGGACATATATATCTTCCACCTATATAATGAACCTTCTTATGTACTTTTGGATAATGAATGAATGAATGTTAATGTAACCTAGTTGTGAAGACAAATTTCTTCCCTTTTGAGTTACTCTTCATATTTCACCATTCCATATAGATTCATCAGCATTTGATCCTATCTAGTAGATCCTTGATTGTGTCCCACTTTGAAAATCCATTGGTCCTCTTTTTCTTTTAGGTTTCATCTAGTATGGTTTCCTTAATTCATCTATCCTTCATTCATCTCCTCGTAGTTTGCATCCCCATGCTACCTTGTTTGACTACTCCATATCATCTAGAATTGACACCATGGACCTTTCCATAGCTAACATATTCAATAATACTAGAATTCACTTCAATAATTTCCCTCTTATTCCTATTTAAAATAAGTCATACACAGTCTCTAACATAGCATGCCTCTACACAAAATTAAAAAATGTATACATCAATGGTAGTTATTATGTAAAGATCAATCACAAGCATCCAATTATTTCCTGGGTTACGCAACAATTGTAACTTTTATTTATTCCAAATACTTTTATCTATTTATTGAAGTCTAAATAATAGTGTTCAAGCCTTGATAACCAAGATGCTAATAGTTTAGGAAATTCACATAATAAAATTTCATAAATATCACCATATATGTGAGTATAGATAATTTCTTGGGCATGCACTCCTAGCCTTATCTATTTTTCTTTTATGAACTCACATATCCTCATTTTTATCCATGTCTCAAGATCATTTTGACTTAGCAACCATCTTAATATTTTATGGATCCTAAAAATAGAACCATTGTTAGCAGTGGTCTTTATAAGTCCTCATCAAGACATGTTATTGTTTTAATCTACAGGTTTTGATGGTGCTCACAAGATGTTAAATTGTTTTTACTTGTTAATTTAAATGATTTCTTATGTTGTAATAGACATTTATGTCATTTGCTTACTTACAAAAGGGAATAAAGAGTTGAATGCATACTGATTACCATATTCCACATAAAATAATTTATAATTCAAAAATGTCATTACTCTTAATCACATCAATTACATACTTAATATCAAAATTAGATCTAATTCATAGAAAAAGCTTATTATTTTACAAATGTTGAATATATATAAATTTAACATGATTCTTAAACTTCTTGACTCCTTGTTTTTTATTTTGTTTCGTTTGAGGTAAATGTTCAACCTTTCATTTTTTTCATTTTTGACTTACTTGAACATTTATAATATATAAAATATACATTTAACACACATAAAAAGTATACCCAAATATTTGTGAAATATCCTTCACAGTCTCCTAACAAGAGCCTCTCTGTCACCTACATGGTCTAGATCCACTTGCAAATCCCATATTTGATCATTAGGTATGAATGTTCCATCTCTTTTGCTTTCCTTTCAAGTTCATTACTTATTACATAGTTTCATTTAATGATTATTTACTATTTTAAACCACTAGGGCACATCTAAATAACTATTTCAAACTTTATATGTTAGATCTCCCTTGTGTAATTAAGTTTACCATTTTTTAGTGTCATTATACCCTAGTGTCACTATTTGGTATAATAAATATATTAAAATATTATATATTTTATTGACATAAAAAATTAGCCAAGACAAAATAAATTGTATTATAATAATATTATCGTTAAAATGAAACTAAAACATCTCATTTACCTACATAAGTGAACAAACCCTCCAAAAAATTATGAGAAACTTTTTAAAACTAACAAAACAAATTTAGAAAGTTTCCATATTGAGTAAAGTAAAATATGAAACACAACTCTCTTTATGTTTATTAAAAAAAAAAAAATGGATAGATAACCTTTTAAATATAGAAAATAATAAAACTATCAACATCACTGAAAGGTGGTTGTGATTGGTTGATAGGCATATATAACTTGCCAAGTCTTTCATAACTTAACTAATTTTCAATATTTTTTATTATCATAACCAAAGGTAAGTAATATAAACTTTAACTTGAGCATTATTTGATTTTTATTTGGCTAATCATAATTCACCATATGTCATTTTCTATGTTTATCATAAGCTTTTTGAAAATTAAATTTTTTTTTTGTTTTTCTAATTTTTTAAAATTTCATTAACAAAACTAATTTCTTAGCCATATGGAAAATTTTAATTAGTAAAAACAAGTATTTTTTATTGGCTTATAATAATATGCCATGTAAATTTTTTATCAAAAAAATATAATTTGAAATATATATATATACACACACACAAAATACTAACCGATCATAAATGAATTTTGTATTAGTATGTGTTTGCATTAACTATGTCAATGTGTATTAAATAAGGGTGGTCACCTCATGTTAGTAATAATGTGCATGTAAAAATACAAAGAGCTTCGACATAGATGATACCACTGGAATTATGTTGTATTCTTTCATTGTGGTCATATTTGAGCTATGAACAAGTGCAATGCATAGGTATTTACTGGTGATGAACACTTTTTTAAAACTATGTAATGTTTTCATTCAAATGTAATATATGTGAGATATATTAATTGTATATATATAGTGTATATGGTAAAGATATGTGTGTTGCCAAAAATAAACATGAATTTTTATATGTAAAATACATTTAAGGGAGGTTTTTCATTTTTCTCAGCTTGTATTTTTTTCTAAGAAATATTGTGCATTGTATATATTGTGTCTGTGTCATGAACAAATCATATGTCTACCTAAGAAGTACAAATTTATATATGTTTAAAGTAGACTAAGATGCAAAGTTTTGCATTATTTCAGTTGTGTAATTTTTATTGAGTGGATAATATAACATTAATATATATTCATTGTGTATTTATTGTACAAAATAAAAACGTATAACTTAGACATAGGTGAGAGCTTTGTAGTATGTAACTCCTCTAATTTGGGAATATTTGACCTCATGTTAACATACAAAATTAATAAGTGCATGCTTGATAATATGTATATTGACATATTTACCTTGTTTGGTCTATTTTCCATTTTGCTAACTTGAAATATATAAGATAGCCTTCATTATCTTGTAAACACTAAAAATATCATACATGCATCCCTATTTCATCAAATTCATCCATATTCAACTTATAGATTCCTATCAAGCATGTTCCAACAATATTTGGTCTTTTGGGATAAGTTTGTGCTATATCAAACATGGCCACACTGTGACCTTATCCACTAGTGTAGCCTTGTCCTCTCACTCTGATGGTTACTTTTTCAAATTGAGATATTGGACAAAAACTCTCTTGCACTTTTGTAAAGTTGATTAGAAAAAATTAGTATTTCATGCATCATCTTATGACATTTTTAATGGTAATAATAGTTAAACAATTAAGTATAATTAAATAAAAACATTGCTCTTTACTTAGGTTTTCAAGAAAAAAATAGTGAGCATGACACTAGGGTGATTAGCTTGTTTATGTTCTAGTTTGATTAGAACATATGTATAGTTGTTAGAAAGGGTTGAAAATGGATTTGAAGTTGTTCATGTCTAGAAACTAACTATTTTTATTTTTTGGGACACCTATGATAGGGAACAGACACCTATGGTAGTTATATCTTTGTACCATGGAATAGAAATGTCCTTTGTACTATAAATAGTATGTTCCAGACATTTTTTATAAAAAATCATGTTTGGATAGAACTTACAGTATTTATGGAAAATTGTTAAAATTGAAAGGTTGTACCCATGAGAGAGTACACACAAAATTGGACAAGAATTAGTTGGTTTTAGTAAATATAAATCTATGACATATCAATTAAAATATGGAAACCAATCTAAAAAGTGTGAACTTGTTACAAAACATACACTTGTTTTTGAATTTATGCTCAAATTTAGGGAGGAAATTATTTATGAGAATGCAAGGCCACACATAGATATCGATGGATATATGAACAATTCAAGTTAATCAATGACACATTCCCACTTCTTACTATTGTTTTAATAGTTGAATTTGCAGAGTATTACACATTGTAACCACAAAGGGAATTTCAATTACAATACTACAATTCAGAAAAGGTTTTCATTTTCATGCATATAATGTTCATGCATGCACCTTAAAAAATAGAAAATGGTCATAAAATATTAAGGGAGTACCACTTATATGTTATTTATGATTGAACATAGTATAAAAAGTATGCGAAAGGTTATTTTTAGATGTTTCATGGCAAGTTGAGTGAAAGGAATATTACTTTCAATCAACATTATATTTGGTTAGATAAATACAAGTCATAATTTAATAATGCATAGATGTTATATTAGTTGAGAAGGCTACATGTGACCACTAACATACATGTTTGGAATTTCACTGAATCAGGCCATGGAAAATGGGAGCATGATGGTGTAAGAGCACGTGTCAAAAGGGCACTTGTAAGAAAGAAGTTAAAATTTGAAGATGTTATTGATTTGAAATATGCAAAAAACATAGTTGAATGGTGTAATGATAAATGTCCCATGGTGCTCAGGAAAACACTAGTGTTCGTATATATTTCTAGTTGATAGAGGAAGAACAATTGGAAAGCTCTGAATATTATATGATAGTAATAGGATTGAGTCAGTTATACTTAGTTTGTAGCTCAAATGCAAGTTTTTGGATAGTTCATATGAAGTAGATGGCATTATTTTATTCAGGATGCATTAACTTTATTTGAAACAAATGTGAGTCACAAGAGTGGGTGGATGAATGGAGTTGTAAACCTCTAAGTCCAATTAACACATATCAAGTTCCACTAGCAATATAACTTACATATATGACATCATCACATAACCTTAACCATATATCTAATCTATTGCAACCATGTAGTTGATGAATTTTTACCTTTAAAGTATATATGAAATTAAATTTAAATCATGTGTTATGTACTAAATTTGGTATATTTATCGATAAATCATTATTAAATCATATTTTATTTTGTGATGTAGCGCATGTTTATGTAGTTATTAAAAATGAGGATAACAAAGAAGGGACAAACTACTACCTATGTTGGTGTGTAGAGGAAAAAAATAAATTGACTTATATATCCATAGATGGGAAAAAAAATTGTTATCCCATTGGGTTTGTGGTAGTTACTGTAACTTGGATTCCATGATATCCTATCAAAAATTTAGATGTATGGTTATTTGAAGACTATGAAATACATAGGAAGATACTCCACTATCCAATATTAACAATTGCACCAAATGTTCAATTACATAAATATTAGGGGATGCCATTAAATAGGACTCTTGTAAGGTTCCTGAGTCTAACCATGAATCAATTCTTGATACTATCAATATTAGATCCGATCCTAGTGGTTCCTTGGATTGAACTCTGAAGGTATGTTGAGTTCTCAAATGTAAATGTGTTTAATTTTATCAATTTCTTTTTATTTTTTAGGCAGTAGATATAAATTTTAGTTTAATTACATACTAACATATTTTTTTTAGGTTATTGGTTCAAAATTAGTTTCCACCTTCATGTGGTTGGCACCATTAGTAGATAATTCCATATTTTCGAAGATAAGAGAAGCTTTCGGTTCATGTATATGACTGATGATTTTACCATAGAGGGGGCCTTCTTGAGGCTAGAACGGGTGCTCCATATCCTAAATAGATGTAAATATATACCAATTAATTAGTCCTAGAGGTCATTTGGCACCCCTGACATGGTGTTGATGCCATTTTTCATCCATGAGACCTTGAAGGTGGGGATATATAGATGTGGCTTAAATGTTGACAACATTTCTTGTAAATGTTAACATTTCTTGTAAATGTTTCTTGACACCATAATTGTTGAAAAAATGTGTATCCACACGGATTAAGAGGTCGTGGTGGTGGTAAAATATGTAATTTTCATATCCTAATGTGTTGTATGTGATATATTTTCAAATGAAGGTCATGGAAGTGGAAATGTCTATTAGAGGCAAATAACCTATCTCTTAACTATATAAAGTAGTATTTTAGGACTGATCCGGGAATCATCAGCCATACATTCATATTTTATGTTAAATACAAGTGATTTAGAGTGAAATTATAGGTATTCCACACATATGTGATGTTTATTTAGGTTCATGTATATGAATTATGGTCTTTGTTTGATGTGTTTGCCTTAAAAAGTACAATTTTACCATAGAGAGAAGGACATTATTAACATCAGAACGAGTATTCCATCTCCTAACTAGGCATACTCAAATGCTAATAACTTGGTCATATAGGTTATTTAGCACCCCTAACATGGTGGTTATTCTATTTTTTAGCCATAAGGCCCTAAAGGTGGAGATATCTAGTTGTAGCTTTAATGTTGACAACATTTCTTGTCAATGTTTTTTGATGCTAGAATTGTTACAAAAACATGTTTTTGTACCGATTCAAAAGTCATGTTGTTGGTAAAATATGTAATTTTCATATCCCAACATGTTAGAAGTGATTTATTTGAAAATGGAGGTCCTAAAAGTAGAAATAGCTACTAGAGGCAAAGACCATCTCTTATCTACATAATAGTAGCATTCTAGGACTGATCACAGAATCATCAATGATGGATTTGACTCTTATGTTATATCTAAGTCATCCAGGGTGAAATTAGAGGTCTTCCACATACATGTGATTGATCTTTTGGTTCTTTTATATGACTTATGATTTTTATTTGATGTGTGTCCAAATTTTGCCTTTAAAAGTATAATTTTACCATAGAGGGAGGGAACTTCTTGAGGCCGGATTGGGTCCTCCATCTCCTAATCAAGCATACTAGGATGATAATAAATTGGAAATATAGGTTATTTATCACCCCTGGCATGGTGGTGATGCCATTTTTTAGCCTTGAGGTGATGAAGGTAGAGATATCTAGTTGTGGCTTGAACTTTGTTAGCATTTATTTTCAATGTTTCTTGATGTCAGAATTATTGTACAAAGATGTATACACATGGATTTTGAGGTCATAGTGGTGGGAACATGTGTAATTTTCATATATTGATGTGTTATAAGTGACAGGTTTTAAAATGGAGGTCCCAGAAGTGGAAATGTATACTAAAGGTAAAGAACCTATCTCTTAACAAAATAAATGTAGCATTTAAGGACTGATCACAAAATCATCATCCATAGATTTGTCTCTTATGTTCAATCCAAGTGATCTAGGGTAAAATTAGAGAGTTTCCACATGCATGTGATGGTTCTTTTGGTATGTGTAGATGACTTAATATTTTCATCTAACATGTGTCTAAATTTTGCTTTAAAAGTTGCAATTTTACTTTAGATGGAAGGAACTTCTTGAGGTTGGAATGAGTGCTATATATCCTAACTAGGTATACTAGAGGCCAAAAACTCAGTCCTAAAGGTTATTCAGCACCCCCAACATGGTGTTGATTCTATTTTTTATCCATGAGTCCCCAAAGGTGGAGATCTCCAGTTTTGGCTAGAATGTTGACAATATTTCTTGTCAATGTTTCTTGACACCATAATTGTTGCAAAAACATGTATCTACATGGATTCAAAGGTGATGGTGGTGGGAACATATGTAATTTTCATATCCCAATGTGTTGGAAGTTACGTATTTGAAAATTGAAGTCTCGAAAGAGGAAATATCTATTGGAGGCAAAGAACTTATCTTTTAACTACATAAAAGTAGCATTTCAAAACTAATCATGAAATCGTTAACCACATATTTGTCTCTTATGTTTGATCCAAATGCTCTAGGGTGAAAATAGAGGGATTTCATGTGCATGTTATGGTTATTTCATTTCATGTAGATGAATTTTAGGTTTTTTATGTGTGTCCATAGTTTTCCTTAAAATTTGCAATTTTATCGTAGAGGGAAGGACCTTCTTAATGCTGGAATAGGTGTTTCATTTCCTAACTAGGCATACTTAGATGACAAGAGCATGGTCCTAAAGGCTATTTGGCACTATTGACATGGTGACAATGCCAATTTTAACCATGAGGCACTTAAGGTGGAGATATCCATGTGTCACTTAAATGTTGAGAATATTTTTTATTAATGTTTCTTGATGGCATAATTATTGTAAAAATGTGTATCCGTACATCTTGCTCAAAAGGTATCTTTGAACTTGTTTCCATCCTATCTTGCCTCTTTTTGGACTCCTTCATTACTTATAATGTGGAAAAAACTTCTTTAAAGGATGGTTTCTCACACTATTTCATGTTTCTAGCATCCAAAAGTGTCATGCTAAGAATATTGTAGATGTTTGAAACCTATACTTTTAATCTCACTCTATAACCCTTGAAACCTTGCTTTTCCTCTTAGAAGGTCATGCTTGGAAACTTTGATAACTTTTTTTGCCTGATATAGACCTAATAATTCTATTGAGATCATGACACCCTTAAAATCGCTTACAACATGAGAAACATATTTGGAAAAATGAAACAATATTATGAGTGATTTTGAATTATTATTGAGACCATACTCGGACCTAATAGCTTACATTTCTAACTCTAAAAACTTATGGAACTCCATTACATCATTATAAAATCTTGAAAAATCATTAATTAAATCTTACTAAATCTCTTTAATGCCATGGAAAGTTATAAATATACTTAAGGCCTTCATAACCAACTTGTAAAAAAGGCTCGCAACATTGTTTATGACCTATAGTCATGTTTTGGCTTGTGAAAACTAGCTTTAAGGCTCAAAACTTGAAAAACACCTTGGAAACATGTTTATAAACCTAAAGACTTATATATTCTTCTTAAATAATGTTTGGGATGGTTAAAACATTTTAAGTACTCCATTACGGACCTAAAGACTTGTTAACTAGGTATTTAGAGGTTGAAACTCATTTTTACCCTACAATCAATCATGCAAATTTGTTTATGGATAAACATATTTTATCCATATTCATGGAATCTAGAGGCCATAATAATGTTTATTCAAAATTATCATGACCCTTTCCAAACCTTCTCAGTACCATGTATAACTAGAAATGAAATAATACGTGAACGACCTTTTGTGAAAACCCTACAAATAGTGTTTTGGCTTTTTTGAAAGGTTATAACCTCTGTTTCTTAATTTGAAGGCAAATAAATAATTGTGGATGGCCTTCTTGTCTCTTTTGACCTTAATCTCATGATTTAAACCTCAACAAGAGTTTTCAACCTCTAACATACATGTAAATTTTCATTTTTTGCTTTCTATATAGGTTGCAAATCTTATTTTGAAGCTAGCTTTTGGTCTGTAAACCCTCTCTTATTATCTTTAAATATTTCACATCTTCATTTATGGTCCTTACGACCATTAAAACTCGTCAAATATCTATTTCCTACTCTTCAACCCTCTTGATAGGCTTCATAAACCTCATACATGCCTACAACCTAGTTTTTAACTTATCATATAGCTTGTAAATCCTTGTAACCATTGGAAATATACTTGGATCTTGATGAAAACTAGTGATTTTTTACCTATATATTCTCTTTTTAAACATTTTTGGGCTATGAAAACCTTAAATATATGCATATTAGTCTCATGAAACTTGGAGACTTGGGTAACTATGCCTACAATAGTCATATTTGAAACTCCATATATTGAGATCCTGCTTAGACCATGGTGAAAACTCTAATTACAATGATCTTAAACTTGAAACCCCCTCCAATAGACCTTTTTTTGTCTATTTTTTCATTAATAAATACCTTTTAATGTCATAAGTCAATAATTACAAGATCTAAGCATTGTTCTTAAAACCTTCATACAAGGTTCATAAGACCTTCAACATGGTTTCAAACACTTTCATGATGATATTAACATGTTCCACAAGTCTCAAGCTCTAAAGAACATTCATGTAAACTATAGACATAGTTTTGAGCATGTATGTAGGTCATATCAAGAAGTTACAGGGCCTTCTCATTATGATTATATAATCCAGTATAAGATTTTCAAAGCTTCTAAACCTACCTATAGGTTGCAACATTGTTTTCAAGATTTTCATGGTATTCAAACCTTTAAGACAACCTATAAGATTTTAGATCGCCTGCATGGAAACATATGTATCTCTAAAATGCCCATGATTGTACCAATGATAAGACTTAAATTTCTAGCTCATTAATAACACTATAAGGTCTAAATAGCTCATCAAAATATGCCTACATGTCTATAGACCTTCATGAAATGTTCAATGGATCTTTGGTAGCATTTTCAAGTTTTCATGGCTTTCAAAACTTTACACAAGATAGTTATGTAAAGATATAAGAGTTTCATACATATATAAGAACATTTATAGACCTGTATACAAGTTTTAGGATCTAGTTTTTAATATGTTTCTAATGATTATAAGTTAATACCTTCAAAACAAAACTATTGTGATCCTTTCCAGTTAAATTCAAGTGAGAAGACAATATTATGTAGACATTTATGGTCAAAACTCCTTCAAAATTTTGTTAAGATAACTATTATAGGTAAATATCATGGCATTTCACCATTCTAAACATGATTCAAGACATTTTAATCTAAGCATCAAGTAAAGACATAAAATCCAAGGTTTACTTGATATTTTTGTATATAGATTCAAGGTTTACATGTCCTAAAGAGCTTCAAACATAGAAGATGCAGGTTTTGATGATGTTGTTCATTGTTTTCAAGGTTTCAAGATTCTACAAGATGAGGAAACAAAGCTTCAAGCATCTTTTAAAGGTCCCATAAGGTATAATAGGCTTGTGTGTAGTTAAATCATGAATGTTATAGGTCTACAACTTAGGTTTTAAGCTTTACATGATATAATGATAAAATAAATGCTTCTTTTAAGTCATTAAGACAAGATAAAGAGTTGATAACATAATTATTGCAAGATCTTTGATCTTGTAATGAGATAACAAAGGTTTTAGGGTAAGAAATATAAGTTCTATAAGTTTTTAATCATGTTTACAAGGTTCTCAAGAAGTTAGAGACCCAAAAACAATTTATCATTAGTCAAAAACATGATTGTAGACCTCCTCCTCAAACACAACAAAAAGGAATTTTTTGCATGTACAAGCACATTTATAGGTATGCACCAATTTTTTAGGGTCTCCTAGAGGTATTATAAGTGAGAAACATGGTCACAAGTTCCAAACACTCACCTACATGCTCTATAAGGTCTGAAAAATAAATTGTAACATTATAGACAATATTCAATGATCAAATAATGTAAGTTATAGTGTTTCCAAGATTCTCATGGTGATTATAGAATCCAGTACAAGATTTTAAAATATTCTAAACCTACTTACAAGTGTCAAAATTATTCTCAATATTTCCATGGTGTTCAAACCTTCAAGACAACCTATATGATCTTCCTCAAGCTTTAAACACACATAAATAAGTCTTAATGTCTATCTACAATAGGGTTTTCAATACCTCAAACAAAGTTTCAAACATTGTTTGTTGGACCCCAAATTATGTAATAATATGTTCTAAGTCTTTTAGAGACATGGTGTGGAAATGGAAGGGCACAAGAGTAGCACATGAAATCTTGGTATGGGAGGGAATGGTGTAGAAGAGAAGCATAGAAGAATAGTGTATAAGATCAAGTTATGAAAAATAAATAAATGAAGAACAAGGAATATGATGTAGGACTTAGAAAAGTGCAAGACCAGGACAAGGGAATGAAAAGTGGAAATAGTTTTAAAGTAGTATGGAAAGCATCAAATATTAATCAAGTGTGAATCTAGCATCTACCTATGAGAGAAGAGGAACATGAAAGTGGATATCTAGCATAGAGAGTATATAAAGTTTGTTAGGCCCAAGTCAATAGGGAATTAAAATTTTAACGATTCACCATGACTTATTTTTTTTGAAACAATTGTTTGCTTATCATATATAATGTATTAATGATATAACCCAAGAAGGGGATAGCTTGTGTATAATTACCCCTTTTTTAATTAGAAAATGTTGTTGGATGTAGATGTGAAGATGTTGTCAAGATAGGGATCTGAAGATATTGTGTACTAAATGAAGTATCTTTGTAATCTTATAAAATGAGATCAATGGAATTAATGCTTTGTCTATGAATCTTGATGTGTTAAATCTCTTTAGTGTTAATTTGATTTTATGTTACTAGATAAGTACATGGATTGTGTGAATAAATTAAATGGTTAACTCTAGAATTATGTTTGTAGTAACAAAGACTAAATATGCCAACTCAAGTGCCTAGGATAGAGTTAACAGAATCAAAGGGAACTGATCTAGGTTGCATGCCTTAGGTGAGCGCATGAGGTTACTACACTGGTGATATGCTGACACACTAGCTCATTAGTTTATTTCTCATTTTAGGCACATGACTAGTACTTATTAATGTGAAACTAAGGATAAAAGAATCCCAATATTTTGGTTATATTATTGGGACATTTTTCACTTATTATCATGATGGTAGACAAATGCTCAAGCAACTATCCTTGGAAAATATCAAACATTAGGTTGGTATAGTACAATAGAACTTTATGCTTCAATATATTAAAATAAGAGTTTTTATACACATATGCATAGAGTGACACCTACATGATTATCTAAATGAATCATTATTGGTATATTTACCCATTCGCTTGCATGTTTGACTTTTGACATATGCACAATATTACTCAATAAATTACAAATGAAAGGCTCTTTGGTCAATAGAGTATTAGACAACCTTAGTGAAGTTAAAATCTACCTAGACATGTGTGATGGATGTGTGGTGGAAAGGGGTGCTCATAGATACATTTTTGAATACGTTACCTCTACATATCTTATATAGAGGAAGCACAATTCAAATTTCTAAGGGAGCCACAATGGAGGTATCTCAATTAATTTCTTTTATAAATTAAGAACCTTATGGTTAATTCTAGACTTAATAGCTTCCCCATAGATGTCTAAACTCTCTTACACATGAGAAACATGATTGGTGGGAAAATGGAAGGCTATGCATTAGCATAGGATTGATATTTTAGCATGGTATTTGGTTAGCAAGAACTATGGAAGCGTAAGTATGATGAAGCCATGTGTAAGGAAGGATATGAGAGGCAGTGATCCCAAGGGAAAATGGGAGGATACTAAAAGTGTCATGATAATTTGTAGGAGGGAATAAAGGCATGGTGATTATCCCTTAACCATATTTTTGAACCCTTCATTGGCATAGGTACACATAGAATAAGTAGGACAAGCATTGGTGATAGTAGAACCCAATCCAAATAGGACCAATTTCCCCACTATAGTGCATGTTCATGAATTTGAGTTTGATTGAATTCTTGTTAAAAAATTGGGATAATGATAGTGTAGAATTTAAATTTGAATCTGAAGCTGAGTCTGTAGAGGAATCTCTAGGAGTAAAAGTTCAAAATAAGAATTTACCATTAACCTTTACTTTTCCATTACAAGTAAGACTTATGGCTCACCATAAAATACCAGGGGGACTATATCTAAGTAGTGGTAAAAATATAGGCCTAATGATAGCTAATCAACCTCCCTCAGTACCCAATCTTTTTGGTGTACCTATTATTATAGGAGGAATGAGAGGCAATACCAACAATGGTTCTAATAGAGTTGTAGGAGGATCAAGAGGTGGCTTGGGAGGAGTTTGTACACCTCCACCACAAGGTTTAGGAGGAAATAGAAGAGTGTCATACTAAGGTATACTATAACCACCCATTGTACCTATAGTCTACTATGATATGACACTTCAGTTGCCTAAATATTAAGGTGTCAAAAATGTAGTAGAACATGTGCACAAGTGTGAACTCATTAGCGAGCATGGGGTATAAATTCTACTGAGTGAAAGGAAACTCAATTTGCCACTACTTTATTAGATCGCACACACAAATGGTATCAAAATTTTGATCCTCAACAAGTTGTTATGAACTATTGAAGATTGCATTCCTTTAGAAATTCAATATACCTAAGTTTGAGTAGAAAAGTATTGATACCTTAAAATATATCAAATAAGGGCTCACTGAGAGTGTGTGTGTGCATATGATGCACATTTCAAATTTTAAAGCTATCATTTAAGATTAACCCAATCAACATTGTTGGGATATTTTCCTTTAGTCTAGCATGACTTATCCTGATTGCATGCCTAAATAAAATAAGTAGTCCAATGAGATAGTTTTTTGGCATATCATATGAGAAATGACCTTGTGTGCTCATTTGAAGGACATAGCTCACGGTTGATTCTCATTATTTATATCATGTAGTGGTGTATGCATTGAGTTATCTATATTAGGGTGCTTAAATAGGCACATAGTTCTAACTATAAACATCATAGTACATCTAACCCTAACAATCTTATTCCATAATAAAAATAATCATTGCAAAAAAAGATAGGTGTAATTTGAGAAAAATAGTAGTAGTACCATTGATTTCATAACAAGATTATAAAAGGTATGTCAACAACACAAGTATTATATCTCATTACATATCAAATATCACCATACTTAGGTTTTAATGCATATCAAGATCACTACTAAGCTCAAGATTAAAATTACAAGATCACAATTACAAAAATCACCTCTCTAAGTAAAACTAATGACCATTCTGTTATAGTATTAATATGAATATGATGAGTTTCCAACAATTGGTTCCCCCTATATGCCCTCTCTATGCTAGATATATGTTGTCATGCACCTATATTCTCATGAACCAGTGCTAGATTCATGCTTGACTATTCTCCTCTAATGATCATGCGAACCACTTCCTAATTGTCTTCGCTTTCTATGTCCTTGTCTAAGTCATACATTATTATTCAAGTCTTGTCTCCTCAAGTCCTCAATTATTTTATATATCATTATTCTTGGTAACTTGATTCTCCTAAGCCAAGGCCTTCTGCATCATTTTTCTCTTGCACCTTGGCTCACTTTAAAGCCTCTATCTTTCATGTCATTTTCAAAAAGTACGTACAATAAATCAATACAAAATTTGGGGTCCAACATCACCCCCCACTAATCTAATAGTCAATCCCAGACTATGCACCATCTTTAGGTCCTTTAATTTCAAAAATTCAGGTCCTATTTGTTCAACCTAGTGCTTGACTTCCTCCCAGTGGTTGAGGGTAGTCTATAGGGTGGAGCTAATTTCCTCAAACTTGCCCTTCAATCATTTTGTTTCCTCAAGTTATATAAAATCACCCACTTGAGTCATCAAAATTTTAAGTTTAGTAGTGTCATCCTTATGGACATCCTCAAGTGACCCAACTTATATCAAAACATGTCCTTGGAGTGACAAAAAACTGGTATGAAGTTCTTGGGAGTGAGAGTTGATCTTATTTTCTAGTTGTCTAATCATGTTTTGAGTTATTTACAAAACTACTATAGTTAGTAATTAAAACCCAATAACACAAAAAACATTAAAAACATGTATAAAGGAAAAATTAGATAATTAAAATGGAATTCTTACCATCCTTTTATCCCTTATAACTCCTCTCCAAGGTCTCCAAGCTGATTTGAATTCCAAAATGGTTGAATGTGGATTGCTTGACTTGAGCTTCAAATTGACTCTAATGGCTTCTTTTTGATATTTGGATGGTTTACCAAGAGTGTGAGGATGCTTGACAATGGTTGATTATGTAATTATAATGGAGGCTTAGTGATTTCAAAGTTTTATAAGTTAGCTTTGGCCATATCTAAAGCATGGATTATATAGGATGGTGGAGTAGAATTTAGGGAATTTTAAATTATTTAGAAGCCTCTAGTTTAGAGACTTCTAGAACTTTGGAAGAGCTTCCCTAGTTCTAGAGGTTTCTTGATTAGTTTAGGAATAATCTAAGTTTAGATGGGAGTTAATGAGGTCTAGAATTTATAGGGGTGTAGGAAAGGCTAGGGTGGTAGGGTAGCTAGGGGGTAGACAAATAAAAAAGAATTTTAAATTGGAAAGTGGGCTAGTGGGTAGATTAGTGGCTAAGTAGGCTAATTAGTAGGTTAATGAGATAATTAATTGGTTATAAGGGTATGGTAAGGTTTATGAGATGTAGGGGATATTGTGTAGGAATTATTATATTAGTTAATTCACTGGGGTTATGGTTTTGGGTTAAATTAGTTGGTTTAATAGGATTGTTAAGGTGAGTGGATTTAGGTGCATACATTTTGCCCCTCTTTGAAAGGGTATTGTGAGTGACACAAAGTGGAAGGAGTAATGGGTTCTCAAATAAAACCCATTTTGTGGATGAGAATGTTGTTATAAGGTATGATGCCCCCTTGAGGGAGCATGTAGGGAGGAATGATCTAGATGCCCACTCTAAAAAAAGTCACTGAGGTGGGATAGGATCACAATAAAGATAGGGGTTAGGATGCCCTGAATATTGATGTAGCTACAATTGAGATGCCACAAGCGTAAGTGATATGGGATAAAGTGGCTTAGCCTCGAAAGATGAGTTTTAGATAATGATCAATGTCTAAAAAGGAGGTTGATTAACTAAGAGGATAAGACTTGAATTCCTAAGACATAGACATTATTTAGGGAAAAGAGATGAGATAGGCCATAAGTAGAAGATAGTTCCTGTAGCAAAGACACATGCAAGGGATAGATGGGGGCCATTTGATGGATAACTAGAGATAATAAGCCACTTTACATTGGATGCATAGCTCAATAATATTTAATAGCGATGAGTGACCCATATGGGATCAGATAGGATTGGATATTAATAGTGTTTGAGGTAACCCTGGGCACAAAACTATAGTTTGGTGATGCCTACATAGTCTTAGGAGACCTCAAGATGATGTAGTTTTGACTCAAGATTATGTACTGTTGGAAATATTGTCATTGATGTCAAAGTTCTAGCATTATTGTTGATAAAGGCCCCATTACATTTAATGTTATTTGTAATAGATATATCTTGGCTAATGTGAGTTAATATTTATTTAATATTAACAAATATATTTTTGGTTGCATATGAGACAAAATAAGGGCCCATGGAGAAGTCAAAGAGCCATGAGGTAAAGACAAAAGAAGGATGGGAAACATTTTCCCATGAAGAGTCATCTTGGGGAATTTCAAGAGTCACCAAGTGAAGACAAAAGAGGAAGGGCACATTTTCTCTTGAAGGGACACTTCAAGGAATACGAAAAGTCACCAAGATGAGGACAAAAGAGGGGAGGACATTTTTGATCATGAAGGGTCACCACATGACTTTTCAAAGGCTTGAATATGAATGGTCATACAATTTTGGCACCATTTTCCATGAGGATGGAAGGGTCACAAAGGGGGAAGGCCAAAGGTCATTTAGAAAGCTATAAATAAAGGCTTGAGAAGCCATTTGTATACATGAAAGAAAGAGGTTGATTTGATATTGTATTATCTAGCTTAGAAGAGCAATTGTGAGAGTTGAATATGATTTGTATTTGTTATATCTAGCTTAGAAGATTAAAGATGAGAGAGAGGAAAGAGATGTTGTATTGAACTATCATTTGTTGATATAGCAACATTGAGAGATAGGGGTGTGGTATACACAAAGGGGTTAGTGCTCCTATGGGTTGGTGCTCACGAATAGTAGCTGGGTTGGTGCTTGAAAAAGGGGTTTGGTGCTCCTATGGGTTGGTGCTCATGAATAGTTATTGGGTTGGTGCTCGGCAAAGGGGTTTAGTGTTCCTACAAGTTGGTGCTTGCGAATATTGTTTGGGTTGATGCTCATTCATATACTTGAGATTGTTATCCATGGTTTTTCCCACATTGGGTTTCCACGTTATATCTGGTGTCTCTCTCTATCTTGTGTGATGTTTATTGTTTGAGTTTTATTGCATATCTTGAATGTTTGATTAAGTGAAATTGATTAAGGGAAAGTTTTATAAGATATATGATATATTTATTCACCCCCCCTCTCAGTATATTTTGTGCTTAACAATTGGTATCAGAGTAGGTTCCTTTTTGAAAAAGTTTTACAGCTTGAAGCTAGATCAGGAAAGCACAAGATGGCCATACATAAAGGTGACTTTGCAAGCAAAAGAATAGTTGATCAAGAAGAAGAAGAGGATGAAGCTGAAGTGAATATGGAAGGAGAACTCATGTGTGCCTTAGAAGAGTTGAAAATTGTTGAAAACAAAAATTGAAAATTGAAGCATCAAATCAAGAAAAATGAAAAGGAGTCAAAGGAGATAATTGAAGATCTACAAGCGCACTTTGAAGAAGCCAATAAAAATGAAGAAGATATAACAGCACAGTTGGAAATATCAAGAAAAGAATGTGAAAGGTATGTTACTGAAATTGCCTCTTTAAAAGAAGAGATTGAGAAAGCAGTCAATAATAAAATAGTCAATGATTCAAAATTTGAGAATAGCACTAATATGTTAAATAAGATATTAGAAATCCAAAAGGCAATATCAGATAAGATAGGTATCAGTTTTGAAAAGAAGAAGAGCTATGTTGAAGCTCTTACAAATAAAGAAACAAGAAGGGAAGTAGTGAAGAATACAGAGGACAAAGAAGGCTGGAAGGAACAAAGCTATAAAAGGCAATCAGGTCAGAGATTCACAAACAAGTCCTATTTTTATGTTTACTATTTTTATTTTAATGGATATGGTCATAAGAAATTACAATGTAGAAAAAGAGCTAACAATCTCAAAAATAAGGAAAAGGAAGGTCATATAGAGTCAAACAGAAGCTATAACTCTTTTGCTCCTCTATCAAGCTTTGATGAAGAGACCATAATTTGTTACAAGTGTAACAAATTCAAACACATAGCTTAGTATTGTAGAAGCGTGTTTGATTCAGTCAAGAAAGACCAAAGTTTTAGGGCTCCATTCACCAAGAAAAAAGTTTGGACATCGGAGAAGAAACGACCTGAAGGTTTTATGTTGGTCCAGATAGCTTTGCATGCAAGAAATGAAGAAAATCCATGGTTTATTTATAGCATATGTTTGAGGCACATGACACGAGACAAGAGCAAGTTCATAACCTTGAAGAAGATCAATGGTGCCATAGTGAAATTTGGGGACAAAACTACTGCCAAAATTGCCAGAAAAGGTACACTAAGTTTAGATAATGGTAGAACTAAAACTAAAAATGTTTTATATGTACAAAGCCTTAAGCATAATCTTTTGAGTGTAATTCAAATGTGTGATCAGGGGCACACACTAAATTTTTATGCAGAAGGTTGTGAAATTAGAAGAAAAGATTCAGATGTATTGATTGCAGATGCTTAGAGAACAGGTAATAACTTATATATGCTATCAGACATCAAAGGTCAAAAATGTTGTTTGAGTTAAATTGAAAAAATTTGGATATGGCACAGGAGAATGGGGCACATAAATTTTCACAATCTTGTCAAAATTTTCAAAAAGCAAGTAGTCAGAAATATTCCAAAGATCACAAAGCCATCTAACACACTTTGTGGACCTTGTCAGCATGGGAAGTATGCTAGAAGGTAGTTCAAAACAAAAGAGTACTCAACCACTCAGATGCTAGAGCTTGTTCACACTGATCTATGTGGACCTATGAGGACTCAAAGTACTCAAGGTGATAAATATTTCATGTTGCTTATTGATGATTTTTCACGTATGACTTGGATAATGTTTTTAAAGAAAAAATCAGAAGCTTTTAGACAGTTCAAAGCATTAGTTGAGAAAGAAACTAATCTGAAGATTAAGTGTCTAAGATCAGATCAAGGAGGAAAATTCATGTTAGATCAATTTATTGAGTTTTGTGAAGATCATGGAATAAAGAGACAGTATTCAGCAGCCAAAACTCCACAACAAAATGGAGTAATTAAACGGAAAAATAGAATAGTTCAGGAGATGTCGAGGACAATGCTAAATGAATCCAAGATAGCAAATAAATCTTGGAGAGAGGTGGTTGGTACAACAATGCATATTTATAATATAGATTTATTAAGAGTCAACAGTGACAAGACTCCTTATGAGCTATGGAAAGACAAACCAGCAACAGTTGATTATTTCAGAGTTTTTGGTAGCAAATGCTTCATAAAGAGAATCGATGAAAAACTTGGTAAGTTTGAATCTAGAGTAGATGAAGGTATATTTCTTGGTTATTCTTGAAAAATTAAATCTTATAAATGTTATAACAAAAAAACTAAGAAAATTGTTGAAAGTGCAAGTGTCAGGATAGAAGAAGATGGAACACAAAAGATCAGTGATCTAGTAGACATTCCTAAAATCATTGAAGAAGAAGGCTTTGAAGAATCAGATGAAGATGAGGAAAAGGAGAAGGAGAAAAAGAGCACCAAGACTCCATCCAAATATGTTTAGAAAAATCATAATGAAAGTGACATCATTGGGGATATAAAAGAAGGAATTCACACCAGAAGAATGATGGTAAGTGAATTTGAACAAGTTAATTTCTCTTTGTTATCTAAAATTTAGCCTAGAAATGTTTCAGAAGCTAGACATGATGAGCATTGGGTTAAGGCTATGGATGAAGAATTAGATCAAATAGAAAAGAATTATACTTGGGAATTAGTGCCTAGACCAAAAGATCACAATGTGATAGGAAAAAAATGGGTTTATAGAAATAAGTTGAATGAAAATGGAGAAGTAACCAGAAATAAAGCAAGATTAGTATGTAAAGGATATGCTCAGATTGAGGGAATAGATTTTGAAGAAAATTTTGCACCAGTAGCAAGGTTGGAGGCTATTAGAATGTTTTTTGCATATGCAGTATTTAAAAATTTCAAATTATTTCAGATGGATGTCAAATCTGCCTTCCTAAATGGGAATCTTGAAGAAGAGGTCTACATTGAGTAGCCTAAGGGGTTTATTCTCTCGACTATTAGTAATCATGTATGCAAATTGAATAAAGCAATGTATGGATTAAAACAAGCTCCCAGAGCTTGGTATGCAAGAATTGATAAGTACCTGCAAGATTAAGGATTCAAGAGAGGATTTGCTAATAGTAATCTTTACATCAAAATAAAAGGTGAACATCAATTGATCATTGTGGTATATGTTGATGATATCATTTTTGGAGGAAATATTGAAAAGATGCCAAAATAATTTGAGATGCCTATGCTTGGAGAATTATCATAAATCTTAGGATTACAAATATTTCAATCAAATAAAGGAATTTTTATATCTCAAAGTAAATATGCCAAGGAAATGTTGAATAAATTTGGTTTTGATGATTGTGTACCAGTTGGCACACCTATGTGTACAGGAAATAAGGTGAGCAAGGATGACGATTCACCTGTTACAAATCAATTTTTGTATAGATCTATGATTGGTAGTATTTTATATTTGACAGCATCAAGACCAGACATCATGCATGCAGTAGGTATGGTTGCAAGATATCAGTCATCTCTAAGAGATAGTCATGTTCAGATGGTGAAAATAATATTCAAATATATCAAGGGGACATTGGATTATGGATTATGGTATCCCAAAGGTAAAGATTTCACTTTAGTTCCTTATACAGATTCATATTAGGTAGGGTGCTTAGATGACAGAAAGAGTACAAGTGGAGGAGCTTTCTTCTTTGGTGATAGCTTAGTATCATGGCTAAGCAAGAAGCAGAACTTGTTAAGTTGTGGAGCTAAAAGCTTCACCAGGGTGCTAATCAAGGAGTTACTGAGTAAACCAGTAACCGGCATTGGCAATATTGCCGACGTCGGTCAGGTAGGGACTAGGGATTGGCTGATGTCGGTCAGGAGCAGACTAACAGCAACCGACGTCAGTCACCTGTGCATGTGCATGCAGTTGCATGTGTTTCCAAAATGCATTTCCAGAATTAGACTCATCTAATTTAAGAGGTCCGAGAGTGTTTGCATGTTGAAGACTAATTTAAGTCTTGAGTCTGTGTTTCTAATTATTGTAATTAGAGGTTTAATTATTATATGCATGGGATCCTATTTAAAGACCCATGAGGCATGTATTATAATTAAGGCAAGTAAAGCATTGAAGCAAGAACGCAAGGTCAAGGAGATCTGTAAGGTGTAAGGTCAAGGAGATCAGCTGAAGCTATCAAGGAAGGGTTAACAACTCAGGTTGTTGAGTTGGTTGTGGTTGAGCAAGAGAGAGAGGGAAGAAGTCCTTGAGGTGTGGCAAGCCTTAGAGGTGGAAGAAGAAGTGGCATCTTCTTTATTGTATTTTCTTCTGAAGAGTATTTAATACAAGATTGTGTATTGTCTCTTAAATTCTGTGTTGTTTCAAGTTTCTAGTTACTTAATCATTCTAGTATAATTTCATGTTTAATTGCTTATAAGAAAAGTAATCAATTATGCTTCCACGAGTTCCTAACAGTTGGTATTAGAGCTAAGGTTTCAGGGAGTAGGTTATTGTTTGGTTACAAGTCATTCTCAGGGGTTTCTGATTGAGTGGGAGTACAACAATCACAGAAGAAAGTAAGCTACGAATGGAGAATTTTAACGGCAAGAATTATCAACATTGAAGGATGCAGATAGAAGATTATCTGTATCAGAAAGATTTGTACTTACCATTGGGTGGGGTTGCATGCAAGCCCACAGATATGAAGGATGAAGAATGAAATGTTCTTGATCAGAAGGCTGTAGGATCCATAAGGTTGAGCCTTGCATCGTCTGTGATTTCTAACTTATCACAGTGTAAGACAACGGAAGAGTTGATAAAATCTTTGGCAAATTTATATGAAAAGCCCTCTGCTTCAAATAAGGTATTTCTTATGAAGTAGTTATTTACTTTACAAATGCAAGAAGGTGGACTGGTATATACTCATCTTAGTGATTTCCATGGTTTGGTAAACCAGTTAGCTTCAATCAATATTGTTTTTGATGATGAAGTAAAGGCTCTCGTAATTTTATGCTCTTTACTTGAAAGTTGGGATAGTTTGGTTATGGTAGTAAGTAATTCTGCGTCTGCTTCTAAAATATTAAAAGTTGTTGATGTTGTGAGTATAATCTTGAATGAAGAAATACGCAGAAAAAGCACAGGTGAATCAACAGGGAATGCTCTAAGTGCAGAAAATAGGGGAAGGAAAAGAGAGAAGGTTGAGCAAGGGATATCAAAGTCAAAGATGGGAAGGAGATCCGAATCCAGAGGTATCACTTGCTGGTTTTGTGGAAAGAGAGGACACACAAAGAAAGATTTTTGGTTGAAGGATAAAGAAAATCAACATGAAGGTAATGAAGAAGCAAAGGATGCAGGTATTGTGGCACAGGATGCTCTCATACTTTCTTTGGATAGTCAGTTAGAATCATGGGTTTTAGATTCTGGTTCTTCTTTTCATGCAACCCCAAATAGAGATTTGTTCCATGAGTATGTCTAGGGAGACTTTGGAGAGCTTTATTTAGGGGATGGTACGCCTTGTCAAATGCTTGGCAAAGGGAAAGTGCACCTGGAATTGCAGATAGGCAACACATGGGTGTTGAAGGAGGTTATGCATGTCCCAGTCCTGAAGCAGAGTTTGGTTTCTGTAGGAAAGTTGGGTGATGAGGGATGCACAGTAACCCTCACAGTGGATTCTTGGAAGGTTACCAAGGGTGCACTTGTTTTAGCAAGAGGTAAGAAAGTAGGTACTCTTTATCTATCTACTTGTATTACTGATTCTACTTCTGGTTTATCTACTTCAGCTATAGATTCGAAGATGTGGCTTAATAGGCTTGGTCATATGAATAAGAAGGGAATGGACATTCTTGAGTCAAAGGGTATGAGTTCAGATTCAGAGGGCATTGATCAAGTTCATTACAGGAAAAGAAAATTTGATGCTTTTGACAAGAACAGGGAAGCCTTGGTGTTTATGGAGGAGATGATGGACAGAGATCAGTCACAGGGGCTAAATAATTCTAAGCAGGGCAGTATGGACAGAGTTTTGATCCAAGATGAGCTCATGGATAAAGAAGTCACCACTTACAGTAAAATACAGGTACCGACATTGGTCACATGGAACTGACGTCGGTCAGGCAGGTACCAACATCGATCATGTGCAGACTAGCAGGGTCGGTAGCGTCGAGCAGGATAAGACCGACATTGGCCAGATAGGAACCGACATTGGTAGAAGGGACACCAGCATCATCCAGGGAAATGATGTCGGCAGTCAGGGTCAGTGCAAGGAATTGACATCAGTTAGATGCAGACTGAGAGATGGCTAAGATCGGTCACTGGAATGGATGTTGGGCGGACAACAAACTGTCAAGAAGCCTCAAACACCCATAGGGAGGACTGAAAGGGTATGTGAACCTCATATTCATTATTCACCTTCTTTATTTTATTTGTTGCTTACTGATGGTCAAGAACTAGGAAGATATGAAGAGGCAATACAGGTAGAATCTAGAAATAGTGGGAGCTTGGCATGGATGAGGAATGGATTCCTAGGTTAGAGAAGAGAGTGGATGGATACGTGAGATAGAAGGCTAGGGTATATGGTCTTGAGTAGGTTGCATAACAATGGAGGTTTGACCATTGTATTTCTCTTTACCAAGTTGGATAATATTAGTTACATTATCCTGTTACTGTATTGTGTCACTTGTTGCAGGGTTACATATACAAAGAGTTTCTGAGCTAAAGGTAAAGTTAGTTTAGAGGTATGTCATGAATAATTTGGGAGCAGCAAAATTCTTTGGCATGAGAGACATGGAAGATCACAGGTTGATTTTGTCTCTAGTGGGAGTTGTCAAAAAGTTCAGATATGGCAGGGGACTTGGATGACAGGTATAGCATCACAGGATGTGTGGTGGTTGGTCTTCAAAATTGAGCTTGAAGATGGAGGTGCTTGAGATGGTTAGTGGAGGTTGTTGTACAGGTGTAGCTGTTTATCTCTAAGTGGGAGATTGTTAAGTTGTGGAGCTAAAAGCTTCACCAGGGTGCTAATCAGGGAGTTACTGAGTGCAACCAATAACTGGCATCGGCAGTATTGTCGACGTTAGTTAGGCAGGGACCAGGGATCAGCCAACATGGGTCAAGAACAGACTGACAAAAACTGACGTCGGCCACCTGTGCATGTGCATGCAATTGCATGTGTTTCTAGAATGCGTTTCCAAAATTAGACTCATCTAATTTAAGAGGTTCGAGAGTGTTTGCATGTTGAATACTAATTTAATTCTTGAGTCTATGTTTCTAATTATTGTAATTAGAGGTCTAATTATTGTATGCATGGGATCCTATTTAAATACCCATGAGGCATGTATTGTAATTAAGGCAAGTAAAGCATTGAAGCAAGAAATCAAGGTCAAGGAGATCTATAAGGTGTAAGGTCAAGGAGATCAGTTGAAGCTATCAAGGAAGGGTTAACAACTCAGGTTGTTGAGTTGGTTGTGGTTGAGCAAGAGAGAGAGGGAAGAAGTCCTTGAGGTGTGGCAAGCCTTAGAGGTGGAAGAAGAAGTGGCATCTTCTTTATTGTATTTTCTTCTGAAGAGTATTTAATACAAGATTGTGTATTGTCTCTCAAATTCTGTGTTGTTTCAAGTTTCTAGTTACTTAATCATTCTGGTATAATTCCGTGTTTAATTTCTTATAAGAAAAGTAATCAATTGTGCTTCAACGGGTTCCTAATAGAACTCAATATCACTTTCTACAGCTGAAGCAGAATATATTACAGTAGTATTGTGTTGTACTCAAGTGATTTGGGTGAAACAAACTTTGGAAGATATCAAGGTAAAGTATGATGAACCTATTTCCATTTTTTGTGATAACACAAGTGCTATAAATATTTCAAAAAATCTAGTAATGCATTCAAGAACAAAACATATTCCCATTAGATATCACTTCTTGAGAGAGCAAGTTGCGGATCAACAAGTTAAGATGGAATATATTGGTACCATAGAGAAGATTGTAGATATTTTCACAAAGGCACTACCAAAAGACACATTTGAGTATCTACGAGAGAAGTTGGAAGTAATTTCCTTTACTTCCTGCCATTGAGGTTCATCATCAGTTAAGGGGGAGCTAAGTGTTAGCTCTAGGTAGGCCCTTTACCATTGATGTCAAAGGGGGAGAATAATGTGTACATGTACAGGTGCAAAAATAGGTACAGGGAACAGGTAAAGGTTGCTACAATAAGGGGGAGTTATTGTATGCTTTCATATGATAGGATGTGCAGGTGATAGGATGTGGCAGTTTCAGGAGTGAGGTTGCCATCAATGACAAAGGGGGAGATTATTGGAAATATTGTCATTGATGTCAAAGGTCTAGCATTATTGGTGACAAAGGCCCCATTGCATTTAATGTTATTTTTAATAGATATATCTTGGCTAATGTGAGTTGATATTTATTTAATATTAACAAATATATTTTTGGTTGCATGAGACAAAATAAGGGCCCATGGAGAAGTCAAAGAGCCATGGGGTAAAGACAAAAGAAGGATGGGACACATTTTCCCATGAAGAGTCATCTTGGGGAATTCCAAGAGTCACCAAGTGAAGACAAAAGAGGAAGGGTACATTTTATCATGAAGGGACATTTTAAGGAATATGAAAAGTCACCAAGATGAGGACAAAAGAGGGGAGGACATTTTTGATCATGAAGGGTCACCACATGACTTTTCAAAGGCTTGAATATGAAGGGTCATACAAGTTTGGCACCATTTTCCATGAGGATTGAAGGGTCACAAAGGGGGAAGGCCAAAGGTCATTTGGAAAGCTATAAATAAAGGCTTGAGAAGCCATTTGTATACATGAAAGAAAGAGGTTGATTTGATATTGTATTATCTAGCTTAGAAGAGCAATTGTGAGAGTTGAATATGATTTGTATTTGTTATATCTAGCTTAGAAGAGCAAAGGTGAGAGAGAGGAAAGAGATGTTGTATTAAACTATCATTTTTTGATATAGCAACATTGAGAGATAGGGGTGTGGTATACACAAAGGGGTTGGTGCTCCTGTGGGTTGGTGCTCACGAATAGTAATTGGGTTGGTGCTCGACAAAGGGGTTTGGTGCTCTTGTGGGTTGGTGCTCATGAATATTTATTGGGTTGGTGGTCGGCAAAGGGGTTTGGTGCTCCTACAAGTTGGTGCTTGCGAATATTGTTTGGGTTGATGCTCATTCATATACTTGAGATTGTTCTCTATGGTTTTTCCCACATTGGGTTTCCATGTTATATTTGGTGTCTCTCTATCTTGTGTGATGTTTATTGTTTGAGTTTTATTGCATATCTTGAATGTTTGATTAAGTTAAATTGATTAAGGGAAAGTTTTATAAGATATATGATATATTGATTCACCCCCCCTCTTAGTATATTTTGTGCTTAACATGTACCAATAGCGAGGATTGGGATACTATGCTTTGGGAGACTTAGGGATGTTAAATGATGATTAAATGAGATAATAGATTATGAAAGGTGATTTTGGGAATGAAAATTAGTAGACATGGTAGGATAATAGGTTTAATAGGGGTCAAATGGGGAATGAGGGGTAAAAGAGAGTTAAAATAGAAAAAATGGATTAAAGGTTCATTTTTTGTTTTAACCTTGTTGAATTTGTTTTTTTGGAGCTTTATCCATGGACCACATCCCATTTTCATCACATCACGAAGAGAGAATCTGGGAGCATCAGATGTTGACTAGCATGGGACCATTGGTGAGTAGTCAATCCTTAGTTCATTTATTTCTTCATTGATACATTATTAATTTATTTAATGCATGTACATTCTACTTGCATAATACCATGACTGAGGGTAATGCCCTTAGTGGTGATATTATGCCTGTAAGTTATGATATCATAGTCATAAATGGCAATATTACAATACCACGATTGGCGACTGGCAATATTATAATATCATGACAAACAATCTATGATATTTCATTACCATGAGAGGATAATAGTAGTTTTGTGAAATCATGAGGTTAGATTCATGTTTATGCAAAACCATAGAATGTGAATTAGTGATATTGTCCTTATCATGATTAGGGTTTGGTGGGGATTTGCAATATTGTGGTAGTTAAGATTAAAGGGTAGGGGATGGGTTAGGGATGGAAGTGAGAGGGTGTAGGTTAGGGTAAGTTAAGATGGGGAAGGTTAAAATGAATAGGGTTATGTTAGGATAGGTTAGTGTAAGTTAGGATTAGGGTAGGTTAGAGGGAGTAGGGAATTAGGGAAAAGGATAGATGAATGGGGTTTAATAAATTAGGATGGATAGTTTTAGGTGAGGTAGGTTAGGCTAGGGACTTAGAGTGATTAGGAGATGGACAAGATTAGATTAGATATGTTAGGCGGAGTGGATAGTTAGAGGTATGAGGGAGTTAATGGGAGTAGGCTAGAGAGATGAGGATGGGCAAGGGTTGAATGAGGTGAGTGGGGGTAAAATGGGTAAGTTAGATAGGGTGGGGTAGTGTAATGGAATGATGAGGGCTTAAGGGGGTGGTTAAGATAGGGGATTATGGTGATGGTATAGGATAAGATAGATGTAGATATGATTAGATGATCATTATTTGATAGGATGTGTGATTGGTGCAAGAGGATTTAGGAATGATGGCATCTTGACTATGACATCCCTAGGTGTTGCATGAGATGCCCTTCTTGACTTCAGAGGAGTATGGAGTATTAGATTTGATTGACCTATACTATGTTATGACTATGTTTGTAGTGAGGATAGATAGAGCATTGATTATGACCCTAGTCAAGAGGTGTCATTTTGAGATGATCACCTTTCATTTTGTCACTAGGGAGATGACAGTCACTCTAGAGGATGTGTTGTAGATCTTTCATCTTCCTAAGAGGGGCCATAGGATATATTAGTGTTCACACACCCTTAGTGTTATAGTGCATAGGTTGGCTAGGAGATTGTAGATTGGGTGTGGGATGCATGAGTGGACATTAACAGGGCCCTAAGGGAGGGCATGATTGGTAGGTTATGTCTCTTGTGACTGACATAATCTTGTTGGATAAGAGTGGGTAGTGGTTTCACTTGGGATTGGGGGATATGGTTTTGGGCATGGTTCAAGACTACTAAGTGTTTACCTAGGGTTTGGTTGTATTAGCCCACTTATACTATGAGCTGTACATGGGAGCATATAGAGGAGCAATGAGCCTAGGCCCATCTCTACTATTACAAATATGGAGTTTGGGTCACATTGCTATAGATCATCCCTTGGTCACATGTGTAGATACAAATCCCCATGATCTTATAGTATTTATATGGTACATCATTCTAGGAGTACATAGATTTCATGTGAGGGAGATTCGATTCTATAGATAGGCATTTGATTGCTTATAGATATAGTAGATTACATAGATGCCATATAAATAGGTCTGATGGGGATGGGTCAAGGATTTGAATTTCACCTTATTCATGTTGACCAAGTGATATTTTATAGGATGACAAGATTATTGTTGACCAATTTTTGGTCCTGCAAGCCAAAATTGGGCACCCCCTCTTTTTTCTTTGCAAAAGTCATCTAATTCATGTTTTGGCTAGATCATCCCTCTATTGCCTTGTGCAAAATGTTTTCTACCAGAACTTTCTCATGAAAAAGCTAGGTGTTTCCCTCATTATACTTTCCAAGTGTATTTTGGGTTTGTCAAGAGCAATTACTTCACTTATAGCAGTGCATTTTAGGTTTCCTAAATGACTTTACTTATGAAATTTTCATAAGTCAAATCACTTGATAAACCTGATTTGGTCTTGGTGGTGTAATTTAGACTTTACAATTGTCTTTACTTATAAAGGTTATAAGTAAAGTCATTTGCAAAACCCAATTTGGTCTTGATAGATGTTGGGTGTCGTTATCCCCTTCATTTAATCAACTTTCTGTTGATGTCATATTTAACCAGGGCTGTGTCTAAAGTTGTATGCAACAAGAGGAATCGTAACAATTTAGTAATTGAATGGGGGCATTTGTATATATTTTTTGTTTTGGGGGGTTTTTAATGTCTTAAGGATTTCTTGGTTAAAACCTTATTGGAATCAAACTATGCAAATCTATTGGAAATAAACATACGTTGCAGAAATGGAATTGATTGTTGGAAATAAACACACGTTGCAGAAATGAAATTGATTACTAGAAACAAACACACGTTGAAATAATTAAATTGATTGCTGGAAATAATCACACATTACAGGAATGAAATTTATTGCTGGAAACAAACATACGTTGTAGAAGTGAAAATTTAATCTAAAACGCCTGCAGGAACAAATTTACAACAAATCTTAATTTTAAAGAGTTGGAAACATTTATAAATTTAACAGAGTTACCTATTTACTTTTTCTAATAGAAATATAAATACTGATGAAAATGAAGATCATGGTTATTTGGAGGAGTGGGCCCTTGTTCCACCTAGAATAAGATTTGAACAATTCAATTCACTTTCAAAACAAGAATGGCTATTTCATTGATAAAATGTTCTGTATTAAAAATGTACTAAGCTATCCTTTATCTCTCTATTCTTCTATGATTTTCTCTATCTTCTATCTTCTTTTTCTATTTTCTATATTCTATATCTATATCAGGCCTGTATATATAGATGCTTTGATGGCTGTAATTGTTTCATAGATACGATAGAACTGAATTGTGCCCATAATAGATGCTGAATCAAGATGTGGTTGGATGTCCAACTGTGTGATAATTGTCTTAATTCTGCCATTTTAGAAAATTGAGAATTTGTTCCTGATTTAATGGGATCATTGATCTTTGATAGATCGCCAGCCGTTTGGAATAGATCCTCATCAGTTCCATATCTAGCCGCAAAAGTTTTGAAACTTATCTAAAGGAGTACCAGAGCTAAATATAGAGTTCCAGAGCTAAGTCCAAAAATGTGACAACTTGAAATAGTATGATGGAGTTCCAGAACTGACTGTGATGGTTCTAGAATAGATTATGTAGGTTTTAGAACTAATTGTGATGGTTCCGAAATAGATTTTGCATGTTCTGAAACTAATTTGAATTGAGTCAAATGCTTCCAAAAACATGTAATCCACTTCATATTTGTTCTTTAGCCTGATGATGACCTATTTTATTGAAAAACTAGAATTTTCCAACACACTTGTTAAGAATTAAAAGTCTTTTAAAATTTTAGAATCATAATCAACAAAAGATGGATAATCACATCCTAACTCATCTCATATCAAAATAAAAATTACAAAATGCAATCAAACTTAATAAAAAGAGAGAGTAAGATGAGGTCATTATTATACATTTATTGGGCATATCTTGGCCTCATCATTTCCCCCATACTTATTTGTTTGTAAGTCCCTTTACAAACTTCATTCTTCAAATTCGAGATTGTATATCCTGTATTCCATTTGATTACTCAGATCAAATGGCTAAAACTGAATATCCCAATGCTTTGACTCAAAAGTACTATACCTTGCTCCTACTTCTACTTTTCTTTTCCAATCCTCAAATTGAGTGGGATGTTGAGGTTCTCTATTTTGACAAGGAGATATGGGGGTGAGAAGTAGAGGTGGCCTTATCTACATTCCTATCCATATGCTCAGGGGAGTTTCATTTATCTAGGGAATTATTGTGCATAAAGCTTTTACCCTTTTTAAACTCCAGATCAAATTTGAAGGGGATATTACTTCCCTTCTTTTCAATGCCATTAGGATAAATTCCCATTTTTTTAAACATGCATCATAGATATTATCAAAATTTTCCCTTTCATAGGCGGTGAAGACATCTATGCTTTGTTGTAAACTAAAAAGATAAGGTCCCTTGAATTTATCATTAAATGCATGGGATTGGAAATATGTAGCAAAGGCAGATGGATTACCATAATGAATTCTCTTATAGAGACCAAATGAACCAGCCTTTGACCAATGCTCTGACTCCCTTTCTTTCCATGCAATCTGATTTTGAAGAACATAGATAAATGTGTTAAGCTGGCTTTCTCCTACATACAAATTGATCATAAAACCTGTATTTCTTTCTAGCATAAAATTGTAAAGGCAAAATTCACAAAGAAGGTTTTTTTGTTATGTATTAGCTAAGGAGTAGGTGGCTGATAAATTAGCTTTGTCTTTTATTTCATGTGGAAGGCCACATGCTATCCTTGCTAACTGCCAGCGAATGAATTATTCCTCTAAACACATGCTATAAATAGGAGAATGTCTTTTGCATGCAAGCAAATTCTCACTCATCATACAAACTATTTTTATTTTCATAAGACATTTATACTTATCATTTTCCTCCTTGTAAAATTTGTCTTCCCATTACTTCCTTGCTTTCTCTTCTTCCACCAGTTTGCCTTTCAAGTTTGTATTAGATGTTTTGAGTTCACTTAGTTCTCTACATGTGTCATCCCATGACTGCTTGAGTGGTAGATAAGTCAATTCAGTCTGTGCAGAGACTGTTGACACATAGGTCTATATTGTACATTTTTCCTCATTCTCTATTAGTTGCCTTTTAACTTCTGCTAATTCCTCATTCCTAGTTGTGAGTTGGTTTGTTAATTCTGCAAGGAACATTTCCTTTTGTTCTAAATTGAGTTTGAGGAAATTCAATTCCTCATCCTTTTCCTTGATAATGATTTTGACTCTAGATAAAAATAGAGCTTGTTAAATCTACTAGTTTTGTTCATTTTCTAAAAGTTCTTAGGGAGTTAAGCATTTCTCTTCCACCATAGGGGATTTCCCTTTCCTTCTCGAAGATGCATGTTCATCTTCTACATGTGATGGTGTTGTATTCTCACCCATTTCTTGGAAAACTGGATCCTCAAATATTTCATCTTCTTTTTCCTTTTATGTTTGGCTTGGTCCAGGAGAAGTCAAGGCCATGCTGCCCAAAATATCAGCAGCTTCAGTTTCTAGCCTTTCTTGTTCTTCCAGCTCCTCTGAACTTTCTTTAGACTTTTTATGATGTTTTCTTTCTTGAGGAGCCTCAAAATGTGTAGACATAGATTTCGTATTAGAACGTCTTCTAGTTTTCACCTTTTGTTTAGGCCTAGATGAACTGTCATTGTCAGAGATAGGTACCAGTTCTTCTATAGCCTCAGCAGAAGAAGAAATGACTTGAGAAGGTTCAATAGGGTCTACAATTTTAACTTTTCATATAGATTTTCTCCTTTTTAGTATTTCCTCTTCCCCTAATCTTTTCTTTTCTTCAATAATGGTAGCAGTTTTCAAATAAACTGAAGGAGGAGGAGTTGTTAATGTTCTTCTGGGAATACCAGGTTTTTATCCAAATTTACCAAGAAATTTGTCCCACATTTCTTCCCCATTTTTCTTGGAAAGAAAATAGTGTTGGCATACCAAATGCACTAACCCATGATGTCTAATTGTTCCTACACCCCAAGAATACCTTTGGGCCATGGTATGGATGGAGTCAAAAAGAAACCCTAGAAGGTTTACTATATATTCTAGTTTTTCAGCTCCATATCTAAGGTGTATAAGGATTTTTAAGACTTCTTTTCCTACTATACCATATTGCCCATCACAGGTTAAATATTTAACTATCCAGAATGCTACTCTATCAAAGGGTTTAGGCAAGCTAGCCCTCTTAACTCCTTTGATGATTTGCTTTGTATTATAAATATATTAGGGTTCATCTTCCCCTTCTTTCAATAGGGTTTCAGCCAAGTCTTTCAATGTTCCTTTGACAGGGTTTGGGACATGCATTATAGGTATTCTAGACATCTCACTTATGATATTCATAGAAAAAGGAATGAAAACCTTCCTAACCTTTGTCCTTTTTTTCTCTAAATTAATAATAAATTCTCTTACTAGTTCAGCATTGTATTTGGGAAATTTCCTCAAAAACTCCAGCCATCTTTCTTGTTGAAAGATATTTGCTACTTTTTCATCTGCAAGGAGGTGGGTATCATTGTCTGGATTTGACTTCTTTTTGATTCCCATGATTCGTTAGCTAAAAATTGCTACTCATATTAGTGGAACTAATGATTATAGCTGCAGAACTAGTGGATTCAGTTACTGGTTTAGCAAATTTGGTTACAAAATTATTGTACTTAGCTACAAAACTACTGTACTTAGCTATGGAACTAGCAGATTCAATTGCTCAATCATAAGAATGATTTTTTATGGTTATTTGCCAACTCATTCCATCATTAATATCCTTCCCATGATTTTTCACATTTAACCATGATGTATAATAGATGACTCATCATACTTATCTTTCTAAATTAAGTCTAATCCCACATACAAACTTTCATTTAACCTTTAAAAAGTTAAAAACATAATTACCATCCTTGATGATGTAATCCCTCCGTCATGCAGACACATCATCCCTAAAAAATGGTTAGAAAATAGTTAGAATTCAAAAAAGTTTTATTTGAATTAGCCATTTATTTGAGAATATCAACCGTCATCACTGATTTTTTTTTGGGAAGAGAATGCCATTTACTGGTTTTCATTCTCTTCACTTTATTCTGGATCTTTTCATCCGATTATTTGATCATTTTGGAATAATTGGGTTCTTCCATATGATCAAATTTTTTTCTTGCTTCAATCTGCTTCAAGAATTCATCCTTAGTAGGAGACTTCCTATAAATTTTTAGCATGTGTCTATTAACCAAGAGTATTCTTCTGCTACCATCAATGGGAAGTAACTAGATAGAACCATTGTCAAATATTTGCTTGATCTAATAAGGTCCCAACCATCTGGTTCTTAATTTACCTTTGAATTGTTGGTACTTAGAATCAAATAGCAATGCCCAGTCTCCTACTTTGAATTGTCTTTCCTTGATATGTGAATCATGCCATTGCTTCCTTTGACCTTGGTTTATCTCTGTCTGGTGAAGTGATTCCATTCTAAATTCATCTAATTCATTGAGTTAAAGGATTCTCTCTTTTTGAGCTACATCCAATTTAATTCCCACCTTAACTATTGTCCTCAATGTCTGTAGTTCAAACTCAATAGGCAACAAGAGCTTTTTCCCATAGACTAACTCATATGGTGAAAACCCTGTTGTGGTTTTTCAAGTTGTATTTTAAGCCCAAACAGCTTCAGGTAGTCTTTTTACCCAATCTCTTTTTTTTGATTCAACTATTTTAGTGAGGATGTTTTCCAATTCTCTATTTATTACTTCAACTTATCCATTTTCTTGTGGGTGACAGGGAGATGACTTCCTATGATTGATTTGATAATACATTGTGAAAGATTGGATCATATTGGACATAAATTGTGGTCCCTAGTCTGAAACTAAGATTCTTGGTGCTCCAAAATTTACCATAATTTTGTGCCAAAGGAAATTAGCAACTACTTCCTCAGTGGCATTTGTTAAAGCCTGCACTTCTACCCATTTTGTTACATAATCAGTACACACAAGAATATGTTCTTTTCCTTGTGAATGAGGATTAAAAGGTCCAACAAAATCCAATCCCCATCTCTCAAATGGTTCAATCACTACTTGTGGTTGCAAAGGCATTTCATTGGTAATGGTTAGCTATCCCATCCTTTGACAAGGATCACACTGTCTGATATATCTCTTCACATCTTTGTACAGAGATGGCCAATAGTAACTAGTTCCAAGTATCTTGTGAGCTATTATTTTCATTAAATAGTGTCCTCTACTTGGTTCATCATGACATGCCTGAAGGATGTCAAAAAATTTATCTTCTCTTACACACCTGTGTAAAACCAAATCAGAACAACATTTAAATAGCATTCCATTTAACCATTTGAACTGTGCACTGGTTTTGATTAATTTTTTTATTTCCTTTTTAGTGAAAAAAGGAGGAAACTTCTCTGTTACTAGATAATTTTCCATGTCAGCAAACCATGGTGTGTTAGCTAAAATAACAAACAATTGTTCATCTAGAAAGTTATCCTTGACTGGATCCTGCTCCCTTATACTGGTCAATCTTGACAAGAAATCAACCACCACATTAGATTTTCCTAGATTGTCCACGATGGTAATATCAATTTTTTGTAGAATTAATGACCATCTAATTATTCTACCTCCAACTGCTAATTTGTTCATTAAATATTTAATTTTTGATTGATCTATATGTACAAATATTTTGTACCCTGTAATGTAATGTCTAAATTTATTGATTGCATAGATCATGACCAAAAATTCTTTTTCAGTGGTAGTGTAATTTCTTTTAGTGGGAGTAATATTTTTACTAAGATATTAAATAGCATACATTCTTCCTTCTTCATCTCTCTATCCCAAAACTACACTAATTGAGGTATTTGAGGCATCAGTTTGGATGTGAAAAGGTTTATCCCAATTAGGTCCTTGCAATATTAGAGCAGTTACTAATTTCTCTTTAATTTCTTCAAAATCATGTTGACACTGTTCATCCCAAAGAAATTCACAATCCTTGGTAAGCAATTTAAACATGGGGGCAACAATTTTACTAAAATCCTTGATAAAATGCCTATATTATCTAGCATGTCATAAGAATGATTTGATATCTGTAGGAGTTTGTGGAATAGGCAAGTCTAAAATAATCTTGATTTTGTTTTGGTCAACTTGAATTCCTCGTTTTGAAATATGGTGCCCTAATATGATCCCTTCATCAACCATCATCAGACATTTATCATGACTAAGAGATAAGTGATGTTATTCACATCTTGTTAATACTCTGTCCAAATTTTTTAAGGCATCATCAAATGTGTCTCCATACACAATAAATTCATCCATGTATACCTCCACACAGTCATTTGTTAGGTCTGTAAAAATTACTAATACAACTCTTTGAAAGGTTGATGGAGCATTACATAGTCTAAATGGAAATACCTTGTAAGCAAAGGTACCCCATGGACAAGTAAATGTAGTTTTGTCCTGATCCTCAGAAATAATTTAGATTTGATTGTATCCACTAAATCCATCCAAGAAGGAAAAGTACTATTTACCTAAAAAGGTTGTCTAAAACTTGATTTATGAATGGTAAGGGAAAATAATCTCTCAGTGTGGCTTTGTTCAGTTCCCTATAGTCAACATAAATTCTCCATTTTCTATTCTTTTTAGGGATAATTACAAGAGGAGACACCCACTGGCTATCTGAGATAGGGTAGATAAAACCTACTTGTAATAGTTTTTCAATTTCTTGTTTGACTATATCCCTTAAGGCTGGATTAATCCTTCTCTGAGGTTGCCTAAATGGTCTAATATTTTTGGTATAAATGTGATGGGTGAAGATACTTGGATGAATTCCTTTCACATCTCTATAGTCTCAAGTAAATGCTTTAGTATGATCTTTCAGAACATCAAATAGTTTGACTTCTTCATCATTCTTTAACTAGCTATTAATATTTAAAAAACTTCTTGGTTGAATCTCAACATGTTTGGTTCTAGGATATGATGAACTGATTTGTTGAAAGGGTTCCATTAAGTTGTTTAGTGGATAAGCATGTGGTAATAATATATGATATGTAGCAACATCTCTAAAAGTTCTTAGTGGCAGAATACTAGACAAAGGACAACAGGAAGAGTTATGATACTCATCTTATTGTAGGTCAAAATCATCATTACTGCTATTTTCCAAAAATTCTTCACCATCTCCTGATATATATAAAGTTGATGCTACAAATTCTTCCTTTCCCCAAGAGAAATTGCGTTCCTCCAAATCGAAGTTATCTTCACTTGTAGAGAATTGGTGTGGTTCTAGAACTAACTGTGATGGTTTTGGAGCTAACTGTGATGGTTTCAGAACTAACTATGATGGTTCTGGAACTAACTATGATGGTTCCAAAACTAATCCTAACTGCTCCAATGATGATTGATGTTCATTTAATGAAGGATTAACCATATCATCTATTTCCCGTACATGATCCTATAATGTTATCATAGCCAAAGAAGACATATTTTACTCATTAATATCAAGATTATCAACCCATAATTTTGCTTGATTATCAATAAAAGGTCATGTAAATGGATATAATGAAATTTGCTTAGAATTCTTACCATTTGAAATAGTTATATCACCTTACCTGCAATCAATTAAGGCAGAAACTATAGCTAACCATGGTCACCCCAAAATAATAGGATAACCAAGTGTTTTACCTTTTAGATGTAATATAAGGAAGTCAACTGGATATTCCCATGATTCCAACATTACTGCCACATCTTCAATAACTCTTGGTTTTGCTACAGACTGATCTGCCATCTGCAATATGGTATTAGTAGGTGGTATGCATATTAATGGTAATGTTTTCAAAGTGTCCACTATCATTACATTGATAGCTGCACCCAAATCAATCAAAATGTTATGTATATCCTTATTCCCTATAGAAATAGAAATAATAGGGCTTCTAAGATCTCCATATTTAGGTAGTAATATTTTTCCTGCTAATAAATCAGCAAGTTTCCCGTCTACCTGAATAATCCTATGGTATTATTTCTTTCTTCTAGGTTTTTTAAAACATAACAATTTGATTAACTTGTTCAACTCTGGAATATCCTTAATTACTTGTAACAATGGTATTTCAATATTCAATCTTCTTAGTTCCTACACCAATTCAGATTCCTTAAGTTCTATGGTTTCTTTAAGTCTTTCTGGGAATGGAATCTTAGTAGAATTTTTTTTTGGTTCCTTATATTTTTCTTTGTCATCTTCCTTAGGTGTAACTGTGCTAGGGGTTTTAGCTTCTTCTATCATCTCAATGATTATAATAGGTGGACTGCTAACTATTTTGCCAAATCTGGTTTGAATGTTTTTACAATCCATTGTATTTAAATCAACTAATTTTTCTGGTTCTATTTCGTATACAAGAGTTATTTGTTTATTTCTTGGGTTTGCTACTGGTTGTGCTAGAATTTGGGTTTGGACTATGTTTTCAATCTACATATTTTGTGCTAGAGGTCCCATTATGGCTTTTTGGTTCTAATTTGGATATATTTTTCTTTACACATAATTGTTAGGGCTCCATCTAAGTTGTAGCCAAGCATAAGGATTTCCTTGACCAGCCCAAAGTTGTTGATGTCCTTGAGTATTCCAAGACTGACTTGCCCAATCCTAAAGATGCCATGTGGGTTGAGGGGCCCAAATTGGCTGTCCCCAACTTTTTGGTACTGTTTGAGCTTCCCATGGCATCATCTAGGGATTAGGAGCTGGTCTTGGCATAAACTGTCGTTGATTAGGTTGTCTCTAAATAAAATTTAATTCTTCTATGGTGGATAATGTATTGGTTTGTTTGAGCTGGTTTTTTATGAGTGGAAGAAGAGAACAAGCATGAGTATCATGTTCTTTAGATTCACAGACAAGACATACTTCCATTTTATCCAAAGGACATTCCCTTAGTGCATGCTTCTTCCTGCATCTAGGACAATACATGGTTAATGGTTCAAGTTGAGAATTTGCTTTATCTTGCAATCCATCCATGGTGGAGGTTAATTGAACTAATATATCTATTTTAAAGTTTGTCAATTCATCCATCAATTTGTTCATATCTAGATTCAAATTTTTATCCATTTTCCCTTTTCTAGGTCCACCCCTTGTTCTTGAATAGTTTCTACAAATTTTTATGATTTCATCCATTCTTAATTGAGCAATGTTTCCTCCACCAATTAAATCAAGGGTTTCTCTAGATTCATCATCCAGACCTTTGAGAAAAATGGTTTTATTTAAATCTTCTTGAAGTATAAATCCACATCTTTTACTCACAAAGAGGAATCTGTCCAAATAATCTTCCATATTTTCATCTTCTTCCTGTTTGATTTTGAAAAATTCTTCCTTTCGATTTCTTCCTCTATAATAATCTTGATATTTGTCTAGGAAGACAGTTTCCATTTGTTCCCAATTGGTAACAGAATTAGATGTTAATTCCATAAACCACCTCATTGTTGCATCCTTCAGGGTAGATGGAAACAACTTTAGTTTTTGATTATATGTCTTATAATCATAAGTCTGACATAGTAATTTAAACTCAAACAAAAATTGGTCAGGATCCTCAGATGACATTCCTCTAAATGTGGGAAAATGTGCAGGTGAAATGTTTTTCATAGTGGTTTCATCATCCTCGATATGAATGGGATAGGTAAAGGTTCTCTCAGGTTCTCTTCCAGATTCTCATTCCATCCCTCTAGGATTTTCTAATTCCTTCTCCCAATCAATGTGGTATGTGGTTTGTTTTGGGGATGGTGAAAAGTCAGGAGTAGGGGGTTGATTACTCAATTGAGAATCCAAAATTTCCCTCAATGGATTTTGAGAAATAATCCTCCTCCCTATGGTTTTAGTTGGTTCTGGTGACTAATCCAAAAATTCTAAAGATGGAAATTTTGATTTTTGTCTTGAAGGAGATAATGGTGCCTCCAATTCTTGTTCAACATCTTTTCTTAAACTAGAAGATGATGGAATTTCTTGTTTAAAAATTTTGGGGAGAAATATTCCCTTAAAATCTTGTGGTCTACTCATAAATTAGGGAAATTTTCTTTAGTTACTAAATGAATGATTGTTGCTCTTGTTGACACCTAATCATAAAATTCTAACTCGTGTTCTTTGGCAACAGTGCCAAAAATGTTGGGTATCGTTATCCCCTTCATTTAATCAATTTTTTGTTGATGTCATATTTAACCAGGGCTGTGTCTAAAGTTGTATGCAACAAGAAGAATTGTAATGATTTAGCAATTGAATGGGTGTATTTGTATATTTTTTTTGTTTTGGGGGGTTTTTAATGTCTTAAGGATTTCTTGGTTAAAACCTTATTGGAATCAAACTATGCAATCTGTTGGAAATAAATACACGTTGCAAAAATGGAATTGATTGCTGGAAATAAATACACATTGCAAAAATGAAATTGATTGCTGGAAACAAACACACGTTGTAGGAATGAAATTGATTTCTAGAAATAAACACACATTGTAGGAATGAAATTTATTGCTGGAAACAAACATGCGTTGCAGAAGTGAAAATTTAAGCTAAAATGCTTGCAGGAACAAATTTACAACAAATCTTAATTTTAAAGAGTTGGAAGCATTTATAAATTTAATAGAGTTACCTATTTACTTTTGATAATAGAAATATAAATATCGACAAAAATGAAGATCCTGGTTCTTTGGAGGAGTGGGCCCTTACTCCACCTAGAACAGGATTTGAACAATTCAATTCGCTTTCAAAATAGGAATGGCTATTTCAATGATAAAATGTTCTATATTACAAATGTACTAAGCTATCCTTTATCTCTCTATTCTTCTATAATTTTCTCTATCTTCAATCTTCTTTCTCTATTTTCTATATTATATGTCTATATCAGGTCTGTATATATAGATGCTTTGATGGCTGTAACTATTTCATAGATACGATGGAACTGAATTGTGCCCAGAATAGATGCTAAATCAAGATATGGCTGGATGTCTAGCTATGTGATAATTGTCTTGATTCTGCCAGTTTAGAAAATTGAGAATTTGTTCCTGATTTAATGGGATCATTGATCTTTGATAGATTGTTAGTTGTTTGGAATTGATCCTCATCAGTTCCATATCTAGTCATAAAAGTTCTAGAACTTATCTAAAGGAGTACCAGAGCTAAATATAGAGTTCCAGAGCTAAGTCAAAAAATGTGACAACTTGAAATATTATGATGGAGTTCTAGAACTGACTATGATGGTTCCAAAATAGATTATGTAGGTTTCAGAACTAACTGTGATGGTTCTAGAATAGATTTTACAAGTTCTGAAACTAATCTGAATTGAGTCCAATGCTTCTAAAAACATGTAATCCACTTCATATTTGTTCTTTAGCCTGATGATGACTCATTTTATTGCAAAAATAGAATTTTCCAACACACTTGTTAGGAATTACAAGTCTTTTAAAGCGTTAGAATCATAATTAACAAAAGATGGATAATCACATCCTAACTCATCTCAGATCAAAATAAAAGTTACAAAATGCAATCAAACTTAATAAAAAGAGAGAGTAAGATGAGGTCATTTATTATACATTTATTGGGCATATCTTGGCCTCATCAATAGACCAAATTAGGTTTTTCAAGTGTTGTTATTTATTTGCCTTATCAACTGGAGTTGATGTAAAACCTAAAGTAGAAGCTCCTAGGAAGTTCAAAATGGTCTATCTAGTACAAATCAAGTTTTTGTAGGTGTGACAGACCAAATTAGGTTTTTTCAGTGTCTTTACTTATTTTCCTTATCAATTGAAGTTGATGTAAAACCCGAAGTAGAAGCTCTTTGGAAGTCTGAAATGGTCTAATTAATGAAAATCAAGTTTGTGTAGGTGCATTACTTGTCTAATTTTATAATTAGAAGTGATTAAAGAACCCGAAATGGTCTAAGTAGTTTGTAAAAGGCAATGGATTTCCTTTAGAGGGAATTTTGATGGCTTGAAGGACATTTGTAAAAATTTTGAAGGGTAAGTGTCTTTTCAGAGTTGGGAAAAGAAAAAGGACTTCTTCACTTTTCTAAAGAGTCATTGTAGAATTCCCAAAAGGTGTGTGCCCTTGTGGAGGACACCTTGGTCGGTGGCAGGACCAAATCAAAAGTTTTGAAGGGGCATTTTGAGGCACAAAGTGCCCTTGTGGAGGTAACTTTGAGAAAGTGAAGAACGAAGACAAAAGGCCCAAGGGGCACATGCCCTTTGGGAAAATAAGAAATTAAAAGAAAGAATTCCTTTAGACAAAATGTCTGAAGGAATTCCTTTGAACATTTTATCCAAAGGAAAGCATGGCAAAAAGCTCAAAAAAAAGAAGGCACGATAAGTCAAAGACAAGCCAAGAAGAAACCAAGGTAAAGGAGAAGGAAAGGAAGAAGCAAAACATAGGCGAAGTAAAGAGCAAAAAAAGACAAATTGTAGAATAATTCTAGTAGTTAAAAAGGTCAAAAGGCAGAATCAATGACCACTTAGACCAAGACAAGTGGCATAGACAACTCAGCAAGGAGAATTAATACATTTGGTGAAATATATGTATAAAAAACCAATAAAATAGATTAGTTTTAAAACTATAGAGGATAGCAGTCCATGTTTTCATGGTTCACCATTAATGTAAAACCATTTTCACCTAGCATTGAAGAGAGCATGGTCTATCCACAACAACTTGGGGATGGCTTTGTCAATTTTTAAAAGGAGTATCCCATGCTTTTGCAGGCCCAGGATAGCAAGGGTGCTAACTTGGACATCTAAAACATGGCTCTCCCATATGAAGTTTAAAGAATATGATATCATCATAGTCTTCTAGTCTCTACAAAAGTGTTTAACTCAGCATGGGTTTCCATTCCTTGATTTTTTAGCTACCTTGTTTCTAGTTCTCTATATATTTGTAACTTTTCATTTGAGAAAATATCTCTCAACTTGTATGGCAAAGCCCTACATGAATTTACCTTGAATCAGAAAGAGCATTTTACCTCCATTTGAGCTTGAACTTTTGTATATGTCTATGGTTTTATCTTGTGTTAAGTCATTTTATTTTCATGCTTTCATAATTTTATTCCAACATATATAGTGCATAGTGATTTTCTTCTCTTGCAAGTCACAGGAAGTATTTGAAGATGTATAGGCAAATGAATAAGATATGCAGTAGTGTGTCTCAGAACACCTCTTGTGTTAGTTTCGTCTTCCCTATATCTTCATAGGACCCCCTACTAAAATACTAATGCAAGGAATTTTTTATCACCTAAATGAAGTGTATACTTGATATCCATGGTTCAAACTGTATGCCAAAGCTGAGTAGACCAATTGTTTTGGTGCATCACCTCTTAGCTTAGGTCCCATTTTTAGTATTTTCTCTCCCTTTTCATCCCCCCATTGTTAGCAGTAGGAGATCCAGGGCCTCAAGGTGCATCAAGGGGAGCTAGCCCCTAATCTAGAGATTCATCCCTCATTTTTTCCACCCATAACAAGAGGGATGTTTCCATTGTGTGGCATGGATGAAGAGAGTTGAGCCTCCCTTCAAAGGGTGCAATCCACCACATCAACAATTATATCATTAATTATTACAAACTTGATTAGGTACATTGATAGTTTAGGATACCATAAGATGTGCCTAGTAAGGATTACCTATTTACCCATAGTGACAAGGAGAGACCTCAATAGGGGGTTCTAGTGGATAGGGCATTAGTGAGAGCAGACTTGAGAGCATTACCCCAGTAGTATGAGATTAATATATTCCAATCCTAGATCTCAGAGTGACAGTAACATATATGATGTGGTGGTCCTAGAGGATGGCCACTCAGGCTACTCAAATGACTAACTAGGGTGCAAAGAGGGGTTATGTGAATACTATTAGAGGCTCAAGTCAAATTAGGGTGGAGATGAGTTTAGAGAGCACAAGCTCAGGTATAGGACCCACAAGATGGATAGGAGGACCAGATGCTATGGATATGGATGAAAGGGTCCAATAAGGCCAAGAGGAAGATCAAATAGGGGATAGGGGGATAGGTTGGAGGGAGTGGAGTTCAAGTTGGAGGGAATAGAGTTTAGGCTAGAGGGAGTGGAGGTGGAGATGAGGTATGACCATCAAGGACACCTTTGACCAAAGATGAGTTATCACTATTAGAGAGGTTGAGGAGAGAGGTATAGGCTCGTACCTTAGAATTATAAGGATTACTGAAAAGAGAGATAGGATTAGGGTAGACATATAAGGGTGGTTAGCACAGAGGGATAGCCAGATGACTAGGGCTCATGGATAGGTTATAATTTTATATCAATAAGTGGTGATGTTGTAGGGACATATCTAGAGTTTATATGCTTAAATAGTCACATTATAGGGTCAAATCTGAAGCTAATATGATTAGATTATAACATTACAGGGCTAGATCAAGTAGTTGTGGGATAAGGTGAAGGAGTTGATAGGAGAGGTATAGGTGGCTAAGAGGGATAAGGAGGAGGGTGATGCATAAATTTTAGAGATGGGGATGACATCATTAATGAGGTATATCACATGACTTACATGGGAGGCCCAGTACTAGAGACCTATATGAGGTAGTACTACCACCTAGGCAATGTGCAATGATATTTAGAGCTAGTTCTTCATAGTTAGTACACCAACCTCTCATGGGACCACCTAGAGTGTAGTGATTAGGGACTTGTGATTTGAGAAACATGTATCATATAATGGATATTCATGTATTATAGCACATTGAATCCCAAGGGGACTATGTATGTATTTATATATTTTGACATGGAATTCATGTGGACATTATGGATTGTTGATATAGATGTGATTATGATTTTTTTCAATATATGATGTGATGTAGATATGATAATATTTATTGTGATTATGTTATTGATAGATGAGTTGGGTGTTGTGATTGTTATGTAGAGATATATGGATCATGATTTATGGATGTTATGTGATTTTAATGTTATGTTTATGATTAGATGATGATGTGATGGTTATGTTTTAGAGAATGGTTGTTAATTGATTATGGATTTATATTATAGATTGTTGTGTTGTGAAGATGAGATGAGATATTTAGATGATATTGTGGTAGATGAGATGTAATGATGATATGATTTTGTTTATTATGGAGGATGATTATGATTTCATGCAAATGATGTAATGGTGAAATGATATGTAATGTTGGTTAAAAATGTGATAATAAATAATCCATTATTTGAATCATATGTCTCACAAACTAATGTTGAGTAAATCCACTTGCATTAAGGAGATGGATGGGTGTCGGATAATAGATTAGGATTATTAGATGAGATAATGGTATGATTAGGGGGATGGGATGGGAGGAATTTAAATCCATTGGAGATGTAGGTAATCCAATTTTCTATTGCACATGTGAGTGTTGGTGTTCATATGACATGATAGTGGTCAAGGACACTTTGAATTCATAGTGCATGGGAACTCCATTTTGGGTGATTGTCCCCAATTCTGACTTTGACTAGTCACTTAAGACCATCCTTATTCCTATTTGATCAAAAAGAACAAAATATAAAAATACAAGATAATAAGACAATAGAATTGATGGAATATGACAAATATATACAAAACTTTAATGATTATAAATAATCTTTATTAAAACACGCATACACACATAAATAAAAGGATAAGGCAAGACACATAAATAACTAACTACTAAAAAGATAAAAAGGATTAGAAAAATATGTCAGATTTATATACATGTGAATTTTATAATTAACATAAGGAAATGATGTTAGATAATGAGTATTTACAATAAACTCAATAATAATATATACAAAATATTTATAAGGGTAAGAAATCTTAGGGACATAGTGAAATATACATATGGGGTTGATTGTGCCCAAAAGTGTTTTTATTTGAGACAAGGATCCAAACTAGTCACAAATAACCATATTTAGGGTCAAAAGTGAACGATTAGGATTCAGCTTCAAAGTGCATAATGGATCCTAGAATAAGATTATTATATGATCCTTCTATAATGATGATATTAGTGGGTTACTTTGGATTATTATTTAGGAATGGATATGGATGGACAAGTGGGGATGTGTTGAGGTCAACATACACCCATTTCTAAAAAATGAGGACCCTTGTTCAATTTTGCAAATTGTGCTATAAATTGGGCATTTAACTTTATTAGAATACATTATTAAACATCATGTTTTGCTTTAGATTCCATTGGCACATTATCACATAAGCTTTATTTGATTTTATTTGATGTTGCTAACATTTGACTCATGTGTTTCCATGTTGCAGGATCTATGGATCTCCATTAGAATGAACAAGTGTTTATGGGTTTAAGATTTAGTGTTAATTTGACCCTTAGTCAATTAAATAGCATGGTCACATTTGAAACATTATGTTAACCTTTAGTCATAATTGATTAATTGAATCTAAGTTTAAACAATGTTTAAAACTTTAGTCTAAATTATTTTAGCCTAAGTTTTTATTAAAATAGATTAATATTTCACATGGGTCATTGTATTACATTTCAGTCTTAGATTTATTTTAACCTAAGTTTTAATTGAGTTTATTAATGCATTAAAACCTTAGTCTAAAATTACCCTAAGTCTTTATATATCCTAAGTGCTTATTTGTTGATTTTATTGTTCGTAGTTATGAATTGAATCCAGGATTAACAAGTGTTAAAATCTTGGAAGATCAGCTCTAAGATCAATGGTACGTGGATGATCTCCCAAGTCAATAAGTCAAAGTTTTTGGATCAAAGATTGATGGTGCACATTCAATCATGTAATAAGGATCTAACGGCAAAATCAAAGTCAAAATTTCAAAGGATCCAAAGATTGAAAGTAATGGTGACAAGTGTCACACTCATGGTGAATTAGATGAAGATTAACGATCTACATTTAATCAAGTAAATAGGCTAAAAATCAATAGACCATGTTTGATCATATGCTCAATAGATCAATGGTGCACATTTGATCATACAAATATAAGATCAACGGTTTGTATTTAATCCTACAGATAAGGATCGACAGCGTGAAGTGAGTCAAGGAGTCAAAGAGCCCAAATTACATGCTATATTTCCACATGGTAGCAAATCATTAATTGGATGAGAACTATCATTAGGGTACACAAAAATCATGTGGAGCTTCTAAATGACATGATCTCGGAGGTCCGAATCAAAAATCAATGGTCATGTCAAAAATCAAGGATAGAAGACTCTTGAGAAGATCAACGGAGAAAATTCAATCAATATCCAAGAGGCATGAGATGATGACACGTGTCTAATATGACAACGATCATGTTTTGAAATTAAATAAGAAGCATGACAAAGGGGTGCCACATAGGCAAACATGTCAAATATGAATATTTTATGGACCCAATCATATGAATGTATAAATACAAGATCTAAATATGACTAAGTCACCAAAGCACATGTTTCAAACTTGATGCCACCATTAAAGCTCTATTTATACCTTTGAAAATCCATAAAACATATGAAAATACCTAAAGTATTCCTACATTCACTAATTGGAGCCAAAAGAAATACCGTGGTGATTAAAATTGTTCAAGGAGTTCAACTAGATATTCAAAAGATTTGAATTGTCATTCCCAATTGGAAAATTTGATTAGAGTAATAGCAATGGTAACATGCAGAGATACTTCAAAGAAAGCAGTTGAATTATGCCTATCAACAAATATAGAAGCCAAGTTTTCAAGGATATAGAGTTCTTAGCTCCCTCATTAAACACTGGAGATAATAATTGTTAAAATTTGTTCTGGATAATTGAGAACCAAGGGGTTTTGACCAAAGAAGAAGAGAATTTACTTCCAGTGAAGCGACTGTATGATGACATAGTGGTAATTTAGATGATTGGACTCCATTATGTTGTGGCTAAACCAGAGGTACTACACTGTATCGATGTCTTGAGTCCCATTTTGAAAGATATTAAAATTGACAAGGGTATGTTGATTCATGAACCTAGTCTAAGGAAAATTGCATGTATATCCCCTATTATTTTTGAGTCTTACTATAAATTACCTAGACCCCAGATAGACCTATATTCCATTAATACATGGGCCCAAAAACATGCCATGATGGATATCTTAGAAAGATGGTTAGAAGTTAGTAATAAGGTCATTGTTGATCTTGTAAAGAAAATCCTTGTGAGTCAATTTTGATTTGGGATTAGAATGGTCATGACCATGTTAAATAAGTTATATGGATTTACACATACAACACAAGTTGAACTAATATGGGTGCCTATTGTCTATTTCATCATTGAAGAAATGGTAGTCCCCCCTTTAGGTGAAATCATTATCATTTCCCTAAGTAGGAAAATTTATGGGATTAAGACAAAGAAGAGAAATGAATTATATATTATGTCATATCTATTAGATGCCCTATGTACCACCACCAAAATCCCTAACCAAAGAGAATGTTCTCCTAATGGTACTCAAAATGTGTCTTATTACTATTCAAAAGTACACATTTATAAGTATAGAGACCATATCCAGTTTATACGTGACTGTATTTACCCTACTTTCAGCCAAGCCATTGATAGTATCCCCATGATGAACATGAGATATTCAATCAAGAAATACACTGAGACAATGGGGGACATATGGCTATATTTTGATTGCATAATTATAAGAATTGAAGGAACTCAAATGTCCCCTCTCAAACTACCAGTTCATGTGCCTGACAAGTTGGCAAAATAAGAAATTGCATACCAATTATTCAATGGGATAGATGGCATTTGCAAGACTAAGAGAAAATGACTTATACATAGTTTTCCCATGACAATTGGCAAAACCATTTTTAAAAAATGGGATCATATTGAATTTTCTTCAAAACATAGGGTTTAATTCCCCTATAAATAGATGATCATAGACAGTGGGATCCATATGGTATAGTAAATGAATGTTTGAGAATCAAAGGTATTTTGGTTATACCTTATGAGCATGAACGTAGTGAATTTGACTTTGTATACACCAAGGAAACCTCCTACTATGAAGTTACTAGAAGACTGAAAGAGCACAATATAAAACCTGAGTCCAAATTGTAAAGAGATCAAAATATGGAGGATAGATGGAAACTTAGTCCAAGGTAACATCATTTGGTAGATGTTGGTTATTCTAGTATTCCATTAGCAAATGTATCATCATAACATAGGATTGAATAGAGAATACCAACTGAATTTGCTTCAAGTTTATTAGCTCCTGAATCCTCTAGAATAGTATAGCAAGATTTGCCCCAATAGGAGGTTCATATGATAGATTTAGATCCCCATGAATCTATTGAACATGCACTCATAATGCCTTCCATGAAATATGAACCAAATTCAGATCTAAAGGAAGAGAAGGTTAAGGAAGCCAAACAATATAAGGGAAAAGAAAACTCTTTGGACCTAGTGATTGTTGATCCTCTTAAGAGGAAAGTTGAGACTGCAATTATCTCAATAGCAAAGAAACCAAAAGTGGCCATCAGTCCCCCATTATAGAACATTACTCTCTTTAGTGAAGATAATCTAATATATGAACCATATATACCTGAATGGTTCATATATGAACCAAGGTTGGAAAGGATTCCTATTGCTTATCATCCATGGGCCATAATAAATACTACAAACATTCCTATGTAACAAGAATTGAAGTCTTAGATCATTGCATTGTAATATGAAGAAGTAAGGAGATTGACTACTCCAAGTCAATCAACTGACATACAAGTAAATGTACCAATCAAACAAATGGGGTAGTCTTTATTTGGGTTCAGATATGATCCAATTTCTATAGGCTTACCAAAATTCATTGAGATAGTGGTTATAGAAGGAGGCCAAGAAGTTCTACATCAAAAGGTGGAACCTTGGATTCATTTGACTCATAAGAAAGGATAGGAACTAAGGGAGGACCCTATATTTGAATAATATGTTCTAGATATATCTTAATATCAAGAAAAAAGGTTACAATCTACCATCAAAGGACTGAAACAAGAGAAGAAGAATCTAGAAGAGCAATCCATTATATCAGTCCCAGTGGATATTGTCAATAATTTTGAAATAACCATTTATGATACAATCAGTTCTTTGAAGGAAATAAGATCCAAAATGGACATAGTGAACAAGAAACATTCCATGGCTATAAACTAAGTTAATCAATGGCAAAATTTTGACAATAAAATAAAGGCATTGATCAAGATATTAATGGAGAATGAGACTCTTGAGCTTAAAACAGTCAACCTATCACACTTGAATATGGCTATGATAGTCTTTATGGAGGAAGTCAAAGATGTGAATAAGTGTTCAAAAGGCATGGAAGGACTTTCAAATGATTTCAAATAGCTATAGGGAATAATGGTACAAATACTAGGGAGCTTGATCAAGGATCCAACCATTCCCAATCATGCAAGTTTAATAAGTGATGAAGATTTATAACAAAGGGAAACACAATTCATCTAAGAGGTCAAGAATAAAATCAAGGGAACCATAGGGTAAGATAATAAATGTATCTTGAACTTGATCTTGATATCTAATGAAAAGATTAGTGATGTTAGGAGCATCAAATAAATAATGGATAGAGCAGATGAAGTCTTCAAAGATTTGGTAAGGGAAGAAGAGGAGTTTTTCATGGAGCCAATCATCAATTTTAGATTGATTAATGAACAACATAAAAAATCCATGAAGATTTTGGGACAAAGGCAAAAGGCTACAACTACAGGGGCACCTCAAGGTCAAATAGGTTGACTTAAAATATTCTCTTGTATCAAAACCTTGTAAATCATTTAGAAAGAATATTCTATTTTTTAAAATCATGTGCAATATGTAATGCACATGGATTATAGGTTGGTCACACTTGAAAAGTGTCATTGATTTTAGAATATTATAAAAGGATATTTGTCCTTGACACTTATCTAATTCTCATTTGATATCGACTGACCAACATACCTCATAGGTTGCCTATAAAAGGGAGTATTATCATTTGTAAAAGGGAGGAAATTTTTAAAGAAAAACTTTTGTGTAAATTTTGGAGTAAGTAATGCAAGCAAGAGAATTCTACAAAGATTGTCTCATATTTGTTTGTTTGATTATTATCATGGCTACTTCCTCAAGTTTCTGGTTTGATGTTTAGATTTGAATTTATTTATGAGTTTTAGATGTGCATACATTAATGCATGGTTGTTAATTTGAGCTTATGCTAGGTTGACAAGAAGTTTTTAGATTCATTTCAATTGTATTGCTCTTCTTGAAGATGTGATAATGCAATTTTCTTATTTGATTAAATCTTTAAAGTGGGTTGGATTTCTAATTTGCATGTTTCAAATATCCTTAGAGATTTGCTTGGTATATGATAGGATTAGTACATTTGGTAATTTCATGTCATATGTTGATTTTAATTGCACGTCTTTGATGAAATTTAAGCTTTGTCATGATGTCTAAACTTAGAACAAAAACATATTTTTTTCTTCCCTACCCTACCTATTTTCTCATTTTTTGATCAAATCATTGTATCTTAAATTTTAATTGTAAATATTCATGTTAGATTAGGGTTTAGACTATAGGTTTTGATCATTATTCATTAGAATTAGATAAGATAACTTTCATATTTCATAAAAGGATTTAGGACCATGGTTACTCCCAACAACTAGTTACATAATCATTTTGTGAACAGTCAAATAGCTTAGCTGTTACTCCACCATAAATCTTAGGAAGATCACAACCAACAACTCATGCAAAATATTTTTTGAATCTTGAAATGAGAAGTGTTTTAAACACTATGAGAACCCTATGATATAATTACATGCATCAACAGGATGCAATTTAGGCTCATGTGAGAAATAATCATTAAGGAGGATGCAATTGGGATATGAGGATGTACAAGATGGGATGGGTAAATCATTATATTATTCTAACTTGGATAGTAGAGTTAGAGATTCTAGAGGATCCTTCAACATATATTCCCCTCATGTGATTATCAATGATTTTTCCCCAAATTAAAATAGATGTCTCCTGATTCTCCTAATCATATAAGATGCTCCCACTATTAAGACCAGGATCATATGGAAAATGATGGAATGAAATGGAATGAGAGGGAGAAGTGGAATGGTAATGGATATACCCCAAAGATTGGGGACTCATAAATAGAGATTATAGATCCTTTCAAGTATAAAAACATTTCAAATGCATGATATTCATAGGCTTATCCAGCTCTTCACCATCAAGTGTAGCAAATTTATAGGCGCCTGAGCCAAATTTTTGCAATAATGATGTAGGGTCCAAGCCAATTTTCGTCCAATTTTCCCTTTTTGTTCCAGTCTGTGTTGGTGTTCTTTTGATTCTCTTTGAGGACTAAGACACCAAATTTAAATTTTTAAGACTAGAATTTTTTTTGATATTGGCCTTTGAGCTTATTTTGATATGCCCATAGATGATTCAAAGCATTTTGGCATTTTTCATCTAATAGTTCAAGATCTTGTCCTATAGGAGGAGGGGAGTTCCATAATGTTTCCCCACAAAGAGATACATGAGGAGGGGAGTCCCACTTCCATGAGTAAGATTTCCTCTATTCCATAGACTAAAGAGTATGAAGTAGTCCTAATGGGTGTTCAAGCACTAGTTCTATAGGACAAAAGTGTAGGGTATAATTACAAATGCTAGTTATTGCCTACATCATTGATGATTTTCTTTAGAATATTAAGAAGTGTCTTTATAGTGGTTTATGCTTGTATGTTTTACTAGGGATAGTAGGGTGTCAAAAAGTGTTGTTCAATGTGATAATGTTTACACATATATTTAACCTCCTAATTTTTGAATGACTTGCTATTGTCTGATAAAATTTTGGATAGGATGCTAAAATGGAAAATAATTTGACTTGGAATAAATTAGGATATCTGGAGACATGTAGTATAGATAAGAGGTGTGGATTCAACCCATTATGTAAAGTAATTTGTAGCAGTGATTATAAAATTATGCCAATTAGATGATGTTGGATTTATCTTATTGATTAAATATAATTACCATATGGAAAATGGACAAAGAATCATTATAGGTTAAAACTCTTGTGCAGGGGTATGAATTAGATTACCATGCTTTTGATGGGATACACATTTATGGACATATTAGTAGGTGTCATGATCCATTTTAGGCCAATAATATCTAGTCTTGAATAAATTCTTAACTAGGTACATCCCACTAACATAGCTATCATAGATACCATCATGGACCTCTTTGATTGCAAGAGTGGTCTCCTCTAAGGTTAGGCATCTCAATAGGGTCCTAACATAGCCTCACCAATCGAGCATGCTACCAAGGATGGTATAATGGGATGTACAATGGATGAAGGCTTTGTATTGATGGTGTTTTAGGTCCAGTGGAAATATGTTATCATGGAGGTAGGTATAATTATCATGATACCAAGGGAAACTAGGATCAAGAATGGCATAAATTTGAAAATGAGCCCTAGATTGATGAATTGGTAATATTAGGTGTTTAATGAGAAAATTTCCTTCAAGGATATCTTCTTGAAGGTCAATCAAAGACCCAATAGTTGCTATAGAGTTGACTACTTTATTGTTTTCCCTTAGAACTTGTTCAAATTTAATAGACTAAAAATTTTACTTCAATTGATCTACCAATTATTTATAGGGAAGCAATTTATCATTATTGGTTTGGAACTCCTCATTCACTTGTTTGAAAATCAATTGTGAATCACCAAATACTTGAAGGTGTTGGATGTTCCACTGGATCACAAGTTGGAGACCAGCAATTAAGGCCTCATATTCAGATATATTGTTTATACATGGGAAAGAAATGTGGAAAGCTTTATGGATTACATCACCTTGTGGGGTTATCAAAAGGATTCCTACTCTTGACCCATGTATGGTAAAAGAGAAATCAAAATATAATTTCTAGCTATTGGATTTTGTAGTAGTTAATATGGAATCATTTGGAAAGGTTGTGATGAGAGGCTAAGTATCTATAAGGGGCGTTTTCACAAGTTGATATATGATAGCTTGTCCTTTAATGACCTTTTGATTTATATATTCTATGTCAAACTCACTTAAAAACATGATCCACTTGGTTATTCTACTAGCTAGATTATATTTTGATAGCATGTACTTAAGGGGATTAACTTTGGCTATGAACTAAACTTGGTTGTTTAGAATATAATGCCTAAGTTTTTTTGATGCAAAGACAATGACCAAGCAATTTTTTTCAATAGGGTTATAATTTAGCTCATATGAGATCAATTTTCTATTGAGATAATAGATTGCTCACTCCTTGATTTCATCATTGTGTTGAGCTAATAAGGCCCCTATAGCATAGGGTATTGTAGATATATATAAAAGCAAAGGCATTCCCATGACTGGTGGTAATAGGAATGGAGGCTTAACTAGATAGTGCTTGAAATTTTCAAAATCCTATTGACACTTAGAGTTCCAATTGAAGTGAGTCCCCTTATTTAAGATATGGGTGAATGGGTGACATTTGTTTACTAATTATGAAATAAAGTGATGGATGATATGTAATTTACCTTAAAGGCTCCTCAAATGCTTCAGATTTTGAGGAGGAGGCATTTCAACAATAGATTTGACTTTATTTGGATCTACCTTAATGCCTCTCTTGGAGACTATGAACCTTAATAGTTTGCCCGAGGTGACTCCAAACACACACTTCTTTGGGTTCAATCTAAATTTATATTCATAGAGTCACTCAAATATTCTCCTTAAGACCACATGATGCTCTAATCAGAGTTTGGACTTACCCATTGTATCATCTGCATAATCTTTGATGATGTCATGAATCATGTCATGGAAGATGATGGTCATTTCCCTTTGGTAGGTAGCTCCTACATTTTTGAGACCAAAAGGTATCACTTGATAACAAAAATTTCCCCGTGGAGTGATAAATGTTGTATTGTGTTGATCTTTTGGAATTCTTTTGGTTTTATTATAGCTCAAAAGAATATTGATAAGGGATAACATCTCATATCCTGTAGTGGAATCCACAATCAAGTCTATATTTGGGAGGGGAAATTCATCCTTGGGGCATGCTTTATTGATGTTTGAGAAGTTGGTATAGATTTTGATTCCTCCCTATGGCTTGGCCACAAGAACAATGTTAGATATCAAGTCAAAATAATCAAAGGGATGAATAAATTTGGATTCCAAGAATTTATGTAATTCTTCTTTGACTAATAGATATACTTTGGGGTGCATATTATGAAGCTTTTGCTTGATAGGTTTTACATTTTGGTGAACCACTAGATGATGCACTACCAAAGTTGGATCTAGCCTTGACATATCCAAATAAGTCCATGCAAAGACATTTATATACTCTTTGAGTAGCTCAATAAGGACTCGTTGTTCCTCAGGTGTAAGAATTTCCCCTAATTTGAATATTTTATGACTCTCTTTTATTCCAAGATTGACTTCAATGACTTTCTCAATGAGGGAGGGTGACAAATCCTGAAGATATGGTGGGGGTAATGGTAAGTCTTGGATTCCTAAAGAAAATTCATTAGGGAGCTATGTATCTATTTCTAGATAGAATTCTGACTCATCAAGAGTGGATTAGAGGTCTTGCAGATTTGGAGAGGGATTTTCATCATCATACTCCTCTATTTAAATTCAATTGAGGGATGTTTATTGCTCTCAAAAATAGGTTGACTCATTAAAACTTATGAAAAATCCTTTCTTATGATCTTTGATGACATAAAGTCTCATGATTCCAAATATTATATAATGGCTTCATTGTTCTGAAACATGTCCAAAAAAGGCTCATGATTTTGATCCCAGTTTATCAAGGTAGGGTAATAGAGGGAGATATTTATGGTGGATATGGTGGTGTCATGAAAGAGATTGGTGGTAGCAAGATCCTCATAAAGGTTATAAATGGAACCTATTTTGATTTCTTCATTAGAAGAAGACTCCTTAGGAACTGAAGAAGTGTCTAGAATGATATTGTTTAGGTCAATGCCAAGAGGTTTGTATCTTAGACAGAGATGTTTATGTTGTTCTTGAACACCTATAGGTTCAATCCTACCTTGTTCCTCTCTCCCTATTCCTTTTCCTTTGTAATTCATATTTTACATCATCCTTTGAAGTTGTGGGTACTTCTATTTATGGTATTTTAGGGCCTCATTATCTAAAATAAGCCATGATTCATTAGGTTCATAAAAATATTATTTTGATAGTATATCTACACTAGTAAAGGTCATAGATCCAAACTGATAAATGATGGGATTATCTTTCCTCATAGCTAGGGACCCATAGCTATGTGGGGAGACTAGTAAATCTCCTACACAAAAGGTCTTGTATTCATATTCCCTACACCTTGTGGAAGTGATGTTGATATGGGTGATATTTGGGGATGGAATCAAAGTAGCTATTAAATCATCTGGGTGGGCATACTTTGTAGTTATTAGAGCAGGACTGAAATTATGTGTGTTAGGGAAATAATAAGTGGGATGGGATTGATCCATTTGATAGCTATGAAAGTGTTCTACATCCCCAGGGATAGTAACCTCCATTATAAAATGGGGGAACTTTAAACATTGATGGAGGATGGAAGGAATTACTCATATTTCATAGATTCATGAATAGCCCAGAAGTAAATTATATGGAAGATCAACATCCACAACATGAATTAAAGTATGATGACCTATGAGTCCCATTACTATGGGAAGATAAATGGCTCTTATAGATGGCCTCTCATTATCATCATATGCCTTGATCATTATGAGAGTAGGCCCTAATGACGCTTTGGAGTACCCCAACTTCTTCAAAAATTCCAAATTGCACAAACTTAAAGTAGACCCTCTGTTTATGAGTACCCATGGTATTTTGTGATTGGAGATGAAAATTTTTATGAATAATGGATAATTATGATTCAGGCCTATAGGTGGCATGTCCTAGGCACTGAAAGTGATTTTTTGGGAGGGAGATAAGTGACCCACCAATTCTTGAAATTGGTTAGTGTCAATATCTGTAGGAACTTTGAGTTCATTTGGGACTTGATTAAGAATCTCTTATTGTACTGACGATATTTTAAGAAGATCCATAAGAAATATTTGGGTTGGAGTCTTCTTGGGCTATTGGAATATGTCATATAGATTTTTAGAATATGTAGATACATTTTTAGAGATACTAACCTTTTGGTATGCTGAAGAGGATGGGTCTTTTAGTGGTACTCTAGGAACTGGGATTTTACTACATTGTGTAGTTACTACATAGTCGGCTATGTCCTGATTAATCTTGAAGATGGTAGATGGTGGTGGTGTGGCTCTTGGGGGACTTAGATTTTGATAGTGTTGACATAATGGTATGCAATGGTATGGTAATCAATTTGATTGGATATGGAGGCTTAACCCTAGTCTTTTAGTGGTTTTATTAGCCTCTAATCATGTTTAGGCAATGTATCCTAATAGATTCCCAGTTATTGATTCTTAGAATGATTGGTCGGGCTCTCCCTTTCTACTTCAATATCCACTTTTTCAATTAGATCTTGGATTTAGTGTTTCATCTACATACATTTTTTAGTATCATGCCCCTTAACTCTATGATATTGACAAAACTCATCCTCATGATACCAATTTGGTCAGGGTTTACTATCATCCAAAGGTTAGATTTCTAAGAGAGTGATCATGTTTATATTTATTAACTATTGTATGACCACTTCTAAAAACATCCCAAGACTTATGAGAGTCATTTTTCCTATTTGAAGTTTAGGTTTTCCTTATGGTACTCTTATGGTAGAGACATTCTACTTATTAGTAGTACGGGACAGTTTTTTCACTCTTTGAACATGTTGCTTAGAATTTGTCACTCCATCCCCCATAACATTTTAGTTCTTATTAAATAATGTTGACTTACCCAAAAAGGTATTATCTAGATTATGAATTTGTTCATTTAAGGTATATAATTTAATTATACCTTTTTCAATAAGTTCCTTTTCAATTTGGATCCCCTTCTTTTTGATCTCATCAAAATATTTTGCACATTGTAGCTTTAATTGATATTTGAATTCAGTGTTGAGGTTGTCATTGAACATTTTATCCAATTCCTTTTCTAGAACCATGTAATGGAATCAGCTTGAAATACTTCTCCAGTGTTGTAGGAATGAATCTAGGCTTTCTCCATTTCTTTGTTTAGAGTTATAAATATCTATGATAGATATATCATGCTTAATATTAAAAGAGAAGTGTCTTACAAAAATTTTAGTCAACTCACTGAATATGGATATGGACCCTTTGGGTAAATGCATAAACCATTCCAATATGGGCCCCGTTAGACTTTTAGGGAAAAGCTTGAGAAGACAAACATCATCATAAGCAACCTCATAGCATGTTACATAAAAAAATTGTACATGATCTTAGGGATCTCCTTTCCCTCTATATTTATCAAAATTTGGGACCTAAAAATGTGGTGGGAAAATTACTTATAAGATGTTCATGTCTAAATTAGATGTATAAAAATACTCATACTTATATCTCATTACTAGTGTACAAGGATCGATTTGTTGAAGAGTCTCCTTCATTACTATCCACTCTTGTGCAAATGAGGGGTCCATGAGGGGATTGGAGGTTTGAGCTTGACTAGTTCAAGTCTAGAGTGATTAGGGTTGGTGTTTCTGATGTTTTGCCTTGGGGAAGAGAGTCTTTGATTTTGAGCTCAAAATTATGAGGCAAAGGAGTAAATTTATTGGGTTAACTAGTCTAATCAATCTTCCAAGGTGGTTTTTCTCATATTATCCTCAATGTGATTATTTTCTAGAGGTTCTTATTCTTCTTTTTCTTCAAGTTCCTACTCGTAATCCATAAGATTGTCCTCTTCTTTTTCTTGGTTGGTATTGGCTTGATGATGTAGAGTGTTGGACCTAGTAGATGGATGGATTAAATGTTGTAAGAGGTTTTAGTCAAAGTTAGGGGGTAGTGTTCCCCCCATTCCAATGACCTGGGGTAAGATTTGATCATGATTTTCATAGATATACTGGTCAAATTATAACCTAACTCATCTCTATGGATTAAGTCATTTGTGAACCTATCTTCCTCTACAGGAGTATGCATGTCACTATGTGTGTCATCATTATCCCAATTTTGATCACCTATATTCCCCAAGAAGTCATTTTCTTGGTTGGATCCTTATCCCATTCTAATAATTTGGGCATGGGTTTAGATAGACATGATGGATGATGAGAGTGATGTAAGAAGAGTGATTAGGTGTGACTTTGATATAGGATGATGGGAGAGAAGGTGACTTTTGATATTAATTTTGTCTAAAACCAAAAGATTAAAAGTGGTAAAAGGACTAAACTAAACTAAACTAAACTAAACTAAACTAAAAGTTTCTAAACTAAACTAAAAGTTTCTAAACTAAACTAAACTAAACTCTATGGGCATCCATCTGAGATAGGGAGATAGGGGCACTCGCTTTCTGCTTGCCCTATATACCCCATCTATACTATATATAGAGGGGGCCCCTATCCATCTCCCCTATCTAATAATCTATATCTGGCGTAGCCCTCTCTATATAGATGGGAAAGATAGGGGCCAGATAGAATAGATAGGGCTATGATGAGATATTACTTAGATTTGGATTAGTTTTAGAAGTATTAAATATCACCAAAATAAACACCCTATAAGGATTCAATCTAGTAAAAAGACAAAGAGGATAAGATGACTAAATACCCCTCACATTAGCAAGGTAATAATTTGATGGGTGCTAGATATGAAGAGGTATGATGATGAGATAATGGGTGATAGTATAAAACCAAAAAAGGTTGTGAATAATTAGTTAAAGGTGGGAATGATGACTAGAATGATGGTTGACCACTAAAGTTTAGTTTTAATACAAAAGGTTATATCTAAATGTATGAATGGAAATATGAAATGATTGATTTTTTGTTCTAAGGTGGGATTTATCCTAAGAGTCTCTAGGTGTTTATGAAAAAATGGGATAGCCTAACTTGGGTCACAAATAAAATAGGCTTTTGAACAACACTCAAATAACACACTAAGTCACAAGCCCTAATTTAGTCAATCGAATGGGTGTGAAACCCAATGTCTACACCATATAACACCTTTTTAAGTGAGGTTATAGGTTGGTAACCCATTATGAAATCTATGACACCAACCCCTAATGACTAAGCCCATGCATGGGGATGAATTCCATGTCACATGCTATCCTAGGAAAGATGGGTTAACACACAAATAAACAAGATTAATTTAGATGATTAATTACCTATGTGAGGAAATTAAAAAATGAACAAAAAAGTCACACACACAATATATATTCAAGAAAAAGATCAAAATATTCAATTTAGGCACTCCTCCTATTAGTACATAGGTTATAAAATTAGATTTAGTGCCTTCACCTTGAAACATCCTACAAGAAAAGTATTAATAGTTTGAAAATGAGAAAAACCACTTATTTATTATAAAATTGTAAAAACACAATTAATGTAAAGCAATAACACTTCCAAAAACTACAATATCACTAATTTTATGTAAAATTGCTACTTTCAAGTCACGGTATTGTCAATTGGAAGTTAACTATGGCAGTTAACTATATGAACCCTTCAAAACCATAGATGGTTAGATAAAAATGTGAATTTTAATAAAAAATCACAAATTTATAAATAGAGATATTTCAAAAAAATAATAAACTTCTAGTATCTTGAAGTTGATATTAGAATATGGATGTTCCTAGTTTATTTATAGATGCACTAAAAGCCTATTTACAAATGTTTATATCAAAACTTGTTGCAGAAATATAAGATGTTTGACCATTTACAAACTAGTGTAAGGTTAGAAAAACCTCAAAATAGAATGATATTTATCTATCAAAATGATCTTTAGACTTATATTAGTAGTGAAAATAGTAACAAAACTTAGAAATATAGTTTTTAATACTCATTCAAAATCGCTACTTTAAAGATAATATCACTTATTTTATCAAAAAATTGCTAATTTGTGATCTATGATATTATAAAAAAATGAGTAAAAGGGTAAGGATAGAAGATTAATTTCTCTTTATATGGTTCATACCTTCTCCCTATTGACAGACAATATCCAACATAGAAACCAATCAATCTCTATTTGTAAAATTATGTACTGCCTTAGATTACTTAAACAAGTTGCAATTTTGTATGGAAAGGTTTTGTAAGACAGGGGCCTCCCCCTTTTCCTTGTAAACAAAAGATAATCAAACAGACAGAAACCAAGTGGTCATTAAATTAGTAGGTTATTCTAACAATTTTAAAATAAAACACAAAATTATGACTTATAAGGATAATATCACTAATTTTGAGGTAAAATCATAACTACAAAATTACGGTTTTGTGTGTTTGCACCCAAGCAAATTAGGGTTGACCAGTCCTACTTTCCTACACATAGAAGATAAATTATCTCTCCTATAAGACAAAACTAGTTGATATAGATTTATAGAATCTTCATATTAATGCAAAAACTATTTATACTTGTTTTTAAACAAAATCCTACAAAACCACAAATATAAAGACAAAATCACAAATTTTTAACACAAAATTATAATTCATGAATTAATGATATTGAAAAAAAGTAAAAACCTACCAAAATGAAAATTGTTAGCAGTTAAGGTGGTGGTTATTGACAATATCTCTTAATTCTAGGCAAAACCACAACTACAATATCACTATTTATAGGTCAAAACCACTGATTATCTATACGTGAAATTTTGAGCAATTTCAGAGTCTATTCTTCATCCAATCAAGCCTATAAGTCACCAAATCACTTCTAACAAGCTAGGGGGTTAGATTAAATAAGATACTCCCACTGTGATCTCCAAATGTGTGATCATATTTTGAGTTATTTGCAAAATTACTATAATTAGTAATTAAAACCCAATAACATAAACAACATCAAAGGAGGGGATAAAAGAACAATCAGTTAATTAAAATGGAGTTCTTACCATCCTTTTGTAACTTACAACTCCTCTCTAATATCTCCAAGCTGACTTGAATTCCAAAATGGTTGAATGTGGATTGCTTTACTTGAGCTTCAAAGTAACTCCAATGGCTTCTTTCAGATAGTTGGATGGCTTATCAAGAGTGTGAGGATGATTGAAAATGGCTAATTATGCAAGTATAATGGAGGATTAGTGATTTACAAGTTTTACAAGTTAGCTTTGGTCATATTCTAATAATGGATTATATTGGATGGTAGTGGAGAATTTAGGGAATTTTAAATTATTTAGAAGCCTCTAGTTTAGAGGCTTCTAGAACTTTGGAGGATCTTCCCTAGTTCTAGAGGTTTCTTGATTATTTTAGGGATAATGGAGGATTAGATGGGAGTTAATAAGGTTTAGAATTCATAGAGGTGTAATAAAGTCTATGGTTGTAGGGTAGTTAAGGGTTAGGTGAATAAAAAGGAATTTTAAATTAGCAAGTGGGCTAGTGGGTAGATTAGTGGCTAAGTAGGCTAGTTAGTAGTTTAATGAGGTAATTAATTGGTTATAAGGGTATGGTAAAGTTTATAAGATGTAGGGGATATTTCCTAAGAATTAGGATATTAGTTAATTAGTTGGGGTTATGATTTTGGGTTAAATTAATAGGTTTAATAGGATTATTAAGGAGAGTGAATTTAGGGACATACACCAGTTCCTCCACATCCTAGAATGGTTTTGCACACTATGCTCTATACTTTATTGTTAGAGTATTCTTGGCCAATTATTGGCATTGGTGTTATTCTAATTAAAGCCTAGCTTTTAAAACCTTAGTGGGTTATGCCAATTTTTAAAAAATGCATCAACAATGGGAACTATGGCACCAACCTTGGCCAAAATGCTCTTATATACTTTAATGGACTCAGCAAATTGCCCTGTGGCCCAAGTCTAATCCTATTGGGGATTCACCTAGTCTTTAAATTTTTTAATAAAAGATCTACCAAGGTTTATAACTTCTAAATAGCTTCACCTATAATATGTATCTCATCAGTAAGTGTCGACTCATTTTGTAAAAATTATCTTATAAATTTTTAGAGTTCTCACTCGAGACATCATTTTTGTTTCCTATTGGCACTTGAGAACTTATATTTCTTATTTAAGCCTCAACCTTACATTAAATTCTTATCGATACATGGCAAAAACTTCATAATGATTTTTTTGTAGTTGGCCAACATCATATCCATGTAGAACATTTTGCTTAGTGACCTTGAGAGTAAGTTTAATGAGGGTCATGCCTGCTTGATCTAGTGAACACTATCAAGGATCCACCAAAAATACTTTAGGAATACCCCCTCCCTATAGTGTCAAATTCATAATAGCTAAATTAATTTCAAAGTGGTGTTCCTTGCTATAAACATCCATGTAGAATGAGAGTTTATGTTTAGTTTTATTGGAGGATTCTTCCTTAGGGAAATACTCCCACATATGCAGTTCCTCTTCAGAGATGTTTTGTTGGAGATAGCCACAAACGAGGAGGTTATCACTCTTATTTTATTTTTATTTCTTAGATTCTTTATCATACCCCTTTCTCTTATTAAGATCATGTTTGAGTATCTCAAATTTTTAATCAGTTTATTATTGGCCACTTGGGGTAGCATCTTGGTCACATGTGTCTAGGGTTGTACCTCTATCTTTCCCCTCTTCACCAATGGGACTCTCAATGTCTACTTGTGCATCATCAAGGGTAAGATCTTCTTTCTTCTCTAAAGAATAATTATCTAGCTTAGGGGTGACTTATTTTTTTGGTGATGCTTTAGGAGTCACCACCCTTTACTCATATACCCCAATATCTAGTGCATAATGATCTTTTCCTAAAGGAATAAATGCCTATTGGGTGGCATCAGGGCCCTCTTATTCCTACACTACAAGCATTCCTTGGTCTCTTGGTCGTGATGGGGTAGTCCTTTGCCACTTAGGTTGTTCCTCTTGCATGTTCCTATTGGCATCAGGACTTGGCCTCTTCTCTTGTCTTCATTGCCTTCTTTCAACTATTATTTTTGGTGGAAGGGGAATGGTTTCTCTAGTGGCCTCATGGTTTCCTAAAGTCTTCTTCTAAGGCATTATCATGTAATACAACACATTAATGTGGTCCCCTATGAAAATTTCATGTGCATTAACATTGGTGTTATCTAATTCATTATTTTAACTATAGGCCTTCTTCTCCGATTAGACATATAATTAGCAAAGAGTATGAGTCTCATCATCAATTTTATCAATGTTAATGTACACCTTACATGCATCAACAATGTGATTTTTATAATTATTGTAATACTTGGTAGTGAAAGCATAAGGTGACTTGAGCCACCTTGGCAAGTTATCTATGGGTGCCATCCAAATACACATGAGCAAATAATTTTGCATAACAGTAAATTGAGATTGAGTCCCCATCTGCATAGGCAACTCTTTAGGTAGGTGCCATTCATTTTGAAAGGAACCTTCATCCCATCAAACCATCCTTTCATTTTCATCTTGTGGGTGGGGTTAATGGTGCCTGGGTTGGTGAACTATTTGAACTATCCTATAAGGGACTTTTTCTCTAGTGTGTAAACCCACTTAAGTTCTTTACTTATATATTATATAACACTAATGTCATCAAACACTAATAAAATTAGAATCGCACCCTAAGAAAACTTATGATTTGGTAGGCAATGGGCCTTCTCATCATATGCTTAAATATTTTTAATGAATTATTGGGTGTAATTGTACTTTTTCCTCTAGGCCATCTAGTTTTCCACATTGAGGTGCATAATGTTAACCTATTTCCATTTGTCCATGCCCCCAAGCTTCGCCATAGCCAATCACATAGCTACCCAAATGATGGGATATTGAAGGCTATAAATGTACATGGTGTGGCCTTGATTTTTGTATTTCAATGCCATCATCATCTTTTCAATTGCCTCTTGGTCCTCCAAATATGCATTAAACTCAATTCCCAAACATTGTAACCCTATTACCTTGCTAATCCATTGGATAGTGATTTGCATCATGTGCCCTATAAAGTAAAGATAGTTCTCGAGGATGCATAAGACCAAAAATTTCACTGCTTCCATGAGCTTACCAAAATAAGGTAGGTGGTAAGGTTGAAACACTCTAGCACTATTAAATATATTAAAGACCATGAGATCATAAGTAACCTCATTCCTAGTGTTCTGTCACTCAAACCTTTAGTCACATTGTAATTCTCCCTCATTTCTAGGTTGATGGTGATTGTACTCAAGCACTTGACAAGAGGAAACCTTAGACTCCCAATTTATAGTACACAAATTTACTTGAGGTATTTCATTTATTTAATTAAGATAGGGGTGGAGGTGATTTTGTAGCCTTCTTTTTACCAATGCACACCATCACAGGTTCCGTCCTGACATATGTCTCTTTTGCTCATTGTGTCAAGTTTTCTTCTTGCATACTGAATTTACTAGAAAATTATTCCAAAATAAAAACAAGATGTCCTCTTATGACATCATACTATTCCTCTTTATGAATTACTAACAAAGGCTCACCTCTTGTGGCCTTTTGTTTTGGCTGCATCACCCCTCAGGGTGCCTGAAGGTTGACACATAGTCATATGACTCTCTTGAATGAATACGTGTTTGTTACCTTCAACTTACTTGACCTTCCTACTTCAGCTTATTTTAATGGTGAACATCAATACCTAAAACTCTCTCCAAAGTGTTCTTACAGTCACAATTCCACTCTTTTTCTTTTTTTCATGATTTTTGCCTCACTTCCTAGCTTCAAATTTGTCACTATAATTTGATAATTGCACTCTCTTATAGATTGAAAATGCTTTGTTCAAGCTCTATAAATTATATAAATTTCAAATTTTTCAATAATAAAGTTTTAAAATGATGACCCTCTAACTTTACATAGCCTTGAATAATTGCTTACATTTACTCTCCCATTCCTTCATCCATCACTTCACTCATTAATGCTCTCAAACAACATGCCATGTTGTTCGTTTCACATGCTTGCCATTATATTTATCACTTTATCAATTTAATGCATCTATCCCATACTTGTGATTTTTTTATAGTGCATGCTAGATATAAAATGATTTAAACTTCTATTTTCAAAGGTGGGAATTACTTTTTCCATCTTGACCCATTTATAGCAGCTTTTCCTTTGTCATTCTTTTTCCACACTTTTGGTCATGCATTGCTTCCTATGTGCCTTCTTGTCCTTATGTGATTTCACTTGTGTGCCCTTTTTATGTGTTATTCCTCCCATATCTACCTTTACTTTAATCATCTTGAAACTTACCCCACACTAAAATATTTTTGTGGTCCTCCATGGTCAGGACCTAATGAAATAATGATAAAAAAAGGTAGTGTTGAAATAAAATAGAACCATATGCTAAAATAAACCTCATCAAAAGGCATGAAAACAATGCTACACTCAATTTTAAAACACATAAAAATCCTAGACTATTCTATTTTCATATGCCTTATTGACAAAATTAAAGTATTACACAGAATGGTAGGGTCGAAGCTAACTACCATTAAAATGACATGGAAGAAATTGGCCATCTAACTATCTTAACTCACAAGAACCTGTGGTGTGGATGATATGAATGATGAATAGACCATCCCAATATATTCAAATTTTACCAGAGTGGCATGTGAACTTGGATTCATAGACCAACACATGCATACCAGGAGAAAAAGTTTTATTTTTTAGATATCTATCACTGCTTCAATTTTTCAACTCCTTGACTCCAATGTGAAAAAAAACATGTTTCATCTATATTTACTAAAAATTTTAAGAGTGATTTTAGATATTATTCATCATCTAGTTCACCAACATGTGCAACACATAAATAAGGAACAAGGAACTCCAATGGTAGAACTGCTTCAGTGCTAAAGACAAGATTAAAAGGTGTGTTCTTATTCAATCTTTTGTATGTGGTTTGATACACCCATAAGACTGTAGAAACTTGATCATCTCAATTAGTGTGATCGATATTATAAATCTTTGTTAATGTATGACCCAATATTTTATTAAAAGCTTCAGTAGTGTCATTAGCTTGAGGTTGGTATGGAGTGGTTTTATGGTGCACAATCATGAACTCATTAAAAGGATGTGTATTATCTCATTGAGGAAGTGAGTGCCATGATATCTTGTTAAAATTAAATGGCATCCATACATTATGATGATATTTTCCCAAAGGAACCTAATGGCGGTCATAGTATTACAATCACATGTGGGTGCTACTTTAGCCCAGTGTGTGAGATAATCTTTGGCAATAATGAAGTAGAATTTACTAGCTCATCTTGTATCAGGGTTAATGGTCCCAAAAAAATAAATAGCCCATTTATCAAAGGGTTTATGAGCAAGTATTGGAAGAAGGGGCATAACATCCCTTGGGTTTGGTTTGCCTATGCATTGACAAATATCACATTGGCACACATAAGCTTTGACATATTTGAATAAGGTGGGCCATCACAAGATAGCTAGGAGAACCTTTTATTTTGTTACATCACTAGCATAATTTCATTTGATGATACCCTCATGGACCTCTTAAAGGACTTATATGCACTCATGTTGTATTATGCACCTTTTTAATACTTCATCTCAGCTAAGCTTATACAGGTTTCCACCAATAAGTTGGAAAGGGGTAGTACGTATAGTTATTTATTTCTTCTCTTTTTTGATAAGATGGTTTGGCATTGACCCTATTGTTAGGAAAGTAATTATTTCCTCCAATTAATTAAGATGTGTGTAACTTGAAAATTTTATACATTAAGTTATCTTCAATTTTTTGTAGTGGTTCACTAGATTTAATATGTGACAGATGGTCAGGACCAAAATTAACCTTGTCAGGTTTCACTACCATAGAGAATTGGAATTTCAGTAAGAGAACAATCCACCATCATATTCATCCATGTAACATGGGTTTATTCACAAGGTACTTGAGTACTTTATGATTAGTAAAGAAGGTGAATGGAGTGGCCAACAGGAATTAGAAAAACTTCTAGAGTGTATACACCATGGATAAGGCTTCTCATTTTGTAGTGGAGTATTTTTTCTCAATCGGTGTTAGCTTACAAATAGAAAAATATATAGGGAATCCAAGATTCCCTTTGCAAGGTTGTGCAAGGATGGTGCCCACCTCCATGCTGAAAGCATTAATGGTGTCATCTAGTATGGGAAGTGGAGGATGGGTGTTTTTACATTTTTCTCCTTCAAGGCCTCAAATGCATGTTGATGTCTTTTGGTGTAAAGAAAGAAGCCATTATGTTCAATCAATTCTTCTAACAAATTTGATATGTTAGCATAACTATGAATTAACTTATGATAATAACCTATGTGACCAAGGAAGGCACAGACATTGCACTAAGTGGTTAGAGCTGAGAGTTGAACAATAACTACAATCTTGGCTAGATCCATGAGTAGTCCATTTCAGCAAATGATGTGCCTTACTAGGATCTCAAAACGTGTGGTAAAGATGCACTTTTTTAGGTTTAAGGAGATCTAAAGTTGCTAATAATGCTCGATCATGAGGCATAAATTAGCATAGTGGTCACACACCAAGTCATACACAATATAATCATCTAGATACACTTGAATGAACTTGTAGATGAAATCTTTAAAAAAATCCAACATAATATAAGAGAAGACTCTTGGTACATTATTTAAGCCAAATGGCATAATGTTTATGCAAAGGACCCCCATTTAGTGACAAAAGTAGTTTTTTCCTAAACTTCCTCAATAATTTGTACCTGATAATAGCCTAAAAATCCATAAGTGAAGGTATAGATTTCATATCTAGTGATACCTTCTCAGATATCCTTCATGAATGGTATTAGGAATAGGTCTAAGACACACACAACATTAAGTTGTTTATAATCTATTCAAATGCATATTTAGCCATCCTTCTTGATTTTAATTACAATGGGGCTAACCCATTAAGATTAATTAATGGGAGTGATAACCCTAACATGTAACATGCCATCAATTTCCTCTATAACATGTGTGCACATATTAAGATTATTTTGATATGGTCAGTTCTTAATTGATCGAGTGCCCTGAACCAATTTGATATGCGTTTTTCCCAATGTCAAATGTGTTCCTTTCATCTCTATGTATTTATGTGGGAAAATGTCCTTATACTCCTATACAAGTTCAAATATTTTGGCTAATTCTACTTTAGTTCAATAATTTCACACAATGGCCATCTTGGGTGAATATTCTATCCCAATATTGTACTGAACCATTTAGATTGGTGTATAATATGGTTTCTAATTAGATTGCATATTATCTCTAACATCATATACCTTATATTCCATAGATAAGTTTAAGTGGTCAAATATCAGCTCTAGTGGATCAGCACTAATAACCTCATAAACTAGACATACAACCTTTTGATTATCCTTCTAGATTTTTTCCCTATGGTCATATTCATATTGGGAGTTGTAGACACCTAGATCTAGCCATAACTAACTTCTGACCAGACTTCAGACTGATTTTTACCAACCATTGCAAATTAAGCCTAAGAATTATTAAACATCTCAATTTTGGTTATGCATCATTCATCAAGGCTCAAAATCATGTTGAGGAATCCCTATTTCTTATATTGGACTGTATGTAACAATAACCTCTCATGGATTCATCCCTAATCACCTTGCAACATAATAAATGTCAATTTGGCATATAGACCCATTAAGTGGGGCACTTGATCAAATATTGAAAGCAAAAAAATACTAATCAATATTAATTAACTAATTAAACAATATTAAATGCTTAGTTAAATTATCCATTTACAATTAATGTGTTGACATGGTGGATTGCACCCTCTAAAGGAAGGCTCAGCTCTCTTCATCCATGCAACATAATGGAGACATCCCTCTTGTTGTGGGTGGTAAAGGTGAGAGATGAATCTCTAGATTAGGGGCTAGCTCCCCTTGATGCACACTAAGGCCTTGGATCTCTTACTACTAACAATGGGGGGATGAAAAGGGAGAGAAAATACTAAAAATAAGACCTAAGATAAGAGGTGATGAACCAAAAAAATTGGTCTACTCAACTTTGACATATACTTTGAACCATAGATAGTAAGCATACACTTCATTTGGGTGAGAAAAACTTCCTTGCATCAGTATTTCAGTAGTGGGTCCTATGAAGATACAGGTAGGAAGAAACTAGCCCAAGAGGTGTTCTGAGACACATTATTGAGTATCCTATTCACTTGCCTGTACTTCTTCAAACACTTCATATGACCTTCAAGAGAAGGAAATCACTATGCATTAGATATGTTGGAATAAAATTATGAAAGCATGAAAATAAAATGACTTAACACAAAATAAAACCATAGATATATACAAAAGTGTAAGCTCAAATGGAGGTAAAATGCTCTTTCTGATTCAAGGTAAATTCTTGTAGGGCTTCACCATATAAGTTGAGAGATATTTTCTCAAATGAGAAGTTATAAATATATAGATAAATAGAAATAAGGTAGCTAAAAAATCAAGGAATGAAAACCCATGTTGAGTTAAACACTTTTATAGAGACCAAAAGACCATGTTGTTGTTGTATTCTTCAAACTGCATATAGGAGAGCCATGTTATAGATGTCCAAGTTGCCACCCTTACTATCCTGGGCCTGTAAAAGCATGGGATACTCCTAAAAAATGACAAATCCATCCCTAAGTTGTTATGATTGGACCATGATCTCTTCAATACTGGGTGCAACTAGTTATGCATTAATGGTAAAGCATGAAAATACAAGTTGTTCTCGTCTATTGTTCAAAAACTAATCTATTTTATTGGGTTTCAATAGATATATTTCACCAAATGTATTAATTCTCCTTGTTGACTTGTCTATGCCATTTATCTTGGTTTGAGTGGTCATTGATTATGCCTTTTGACCTTGTCGGCTATTGGAACTATTCTATGCTTTGTCTTTTTCCACTCTTTACTTTTCCTGTGTTTTGTCTCTTCCTTGCCTTCTCCTTTGCCTTGGCTTCTTCTTGGCTTATCTTTGACTTATCGGGCCTTCTTTGTTTCTAGATTTTTGCCACACTTTCCTTAGAACAAAATATCTAAAGGAATTCCTTCTTTTGATTGCTTATTTTCTCAAAGGGCATGTGCCCCTCAGGCCTTTTGTCTTCATTCTTCACTTTCTCAAGGTGCCCTCTACAAGGGCACTTTGTGCCTCAAAATGCCCCTTCAAAACTTTTGTTTTGGTCCTATCACCGATCAAGGTGCCCTCCACAAGGTCACATACCCTTCAAAAAAATTGTAATGACCCTGTGAAAAAGTGAAAAAGTCCTTTTTCTTTTCCCAAGTGCCCTCCAAAAAGATACTTACCCTTTAGACTTTTTGCAAACATCCTTCAAGCTGTCAAAATGCCCTCTAAAGGAAATTCATTGCCTTTTACAAACTGCTTAGACCATTTCGGGTTCTTCAATCATTTTTACTTATAAAAGTAGATAATAAATGCACCTAAACAAACCTAATTTTCACTAGATAGACCATTTTAGACTTCCAAGGAGCTTTTACTTCAATTTTGACATCAACTTCAGTTGATAAGATAAATAATTAAAGACACTTGAAAAATCTGAATTATACCACCAAGACCAAATTGGGTTTATCAAGTGACTTGACTTATGAAAATTTCACAAGTAAAGTCATTTGGGAAACCTAAAATGCACTACTGTAGGTGAAGTAATTGCTCTTGACAAACCTGAAATACACTTGGCAAAGAAAAATGAGGGAAACACCTAGCTTTTTCATGAGAAAGGTCTGGCAGAGAATATTTTTCACAAGGTAGTAGAGGGATGATCTAGCTAAAACATAGATTGGATGAATTTTTCAAAGAAAAAGGAAGTGGTGCCCAATTTTGGCTTGTAGGACCGAAAATTGGTCAACACAATTGGTGACTTATAGGGGAAGCATGCTTGCTATGCTTGGGAAGACTGATAGCCACAAATTCCATTGGGCATTGAGTCAGGATGCATCTTGGAGAAGTCAAAAATAAATTTATAAGGACCTATGAACCAATAAATATCTTACCCCAAAGAACAAGGAAAAAACACACACAAAATCTAAAAACACTACACAAATGCATAATGATACTTGGGGAAAATGAGGAAAAATAAGGAAAACTATGTACATGACAAAAGAAACTAGTAACAATGGTTAAGGTATATCTCATTGACTGGGATATGTAGCTCCTCACCATCCATTAGAAAGCATTGTGTTGCTTGCATTGGGTGATGACATATGGGCCACTCCATAAAGCATCAAACTATGTTTGCCTTCTAGGCTTGGGTCGATCCTCATCCCACTTCAAGACAATGTCACTTTTTGAGAAGCTCCTTGGCATAGACCTTTTGTCAAAATTCTTCTTTATTTTTTGTTGGCAGTTGGTCATGGCATCCATGGCTTGGTCTTTCACTTCCTAAAGCTCTATTAGCTCACAATACCTTAGTTCTAGGCTATCACTCTCCATCAATTGTAGCTAATGGGTAAGATCCAAGGCTAGTAACTCAAGTGAGATAGGAAGTCTAGCTTCCCTACCATACACAAGTGTGTATGGTGAATTCCCAATTGCCCTCTTTGGAGTGATCCTATCTGCCCAAAGAGCTATCTACAACTTGGCATGCCAAGTCCTTTGATTTTCCTCCATTGTCCTCTTTATGATCCTAATCAAATTATTTTTTGTGGAATTGGCTAGCCCATTTCCTTGTGGATAGTAGTTGGAAGAAGTGCTGAGATAGATGCCATACTTTAATACCCACTCACTTGTCTTTATTCCCAAGAAAGCTAATGCATTATCTGAAATGATTGTGGTTGGGACCCCAAATCTTGTCACTATGCCTTCATAGAAGACTAGGACTGCACTCTCTTGGCCTCTTTCAAAACTATGGCCTCTACCCACCTTGTAAAATAATTTATGGCATTCAAAAACCACTTGTGGCTAGCACTAGAAGGAGGATTGATCAGCCCTATGAATTCCAACCCCCATTACATGAATGGTTGTTCCACTTTAATAGGATAAAGAGGCACGGCAGCCAACCATTGCTTCCCATCAAAGAAGGCACATTTTTGACATTTCTTCACCCAAGCATGAGTGTCTTTAAACAAACTAGGCCAAAATAAACTAGCCCTCATAATCTTTGTAGTTGTGGCCTTGGGAGCAAAGTGGCCACTAGCTAGTCCATCATGGAACTTAGACAGTACCTTGTTGACTTGGTTTGAATCAATGAATCTCAAGAAAACCCCTAAAAAGTCTTTTCTGAACATCACTCCATCAATTAGAACATAAGGAAGAGATTGGAGTCTAAAATACCTCCTCTTGGTCCTATCAAGACCTTGTGGACACTCACCAGTTTGAACTAAATGAACCATGTCTTGTGCCCAACTCTTTATGACTATAGGTATAGTTATTTTAGGTTCATCACAGAGTACCAAAACATCCTCCTTTGGCTCTTTCAAGTCTATAGTGAGGTTTTCACATAGGCCTCTTCCTCTTACCATCTTGGTGGTCTTGATCTCTACATCATACTCCATTACTTTCATGATCCAACCTGCCCTTTTCTCATTTAAGTCTCAGTTCAGCAAGAAGTCTTTTACACTAGGATTTGGCACCATGATGTGAATTTTGTTGCTAGATAACATATGTCTAAACTTCTTTAGACTTTTTATGACTGCAAGCACCTACTTCTCAACATGCATGCATCTAACCTCATAGCCTTCTAAACCTTGGTTGAAAAAAGTAAGAGGTTGTTCTAAATTCTCACCATTTGCTTGAGTGAGCATAGCAAAGATTACCTCTTAATTTCCAAAGGTGTATAGATTGAATTCCTTGGATAAGTTTTGACTAGCCAAGGTATGAGCTTGGGTGGTAGCTTGCTTGATGCCTTCAAATATTTATATTCTTCTTTCTATCCATGTGAACGTCTCATCCTTCCTTAGCATGGAAGTTAGTGGCTTGACAAGCTTAGCAAAGTTTGGAATTAATCTCCTAATGAAATTTATCTTACCAAATAAACTTTATAGGCCCTTCTTGTGCTTAGGAAAGGATAATGATAAGATAGTGTGTACCCTCTCTGGATCAACGGGTAGGCCTTCCTTTGAAATGATATGGCCCAAGAGCTTACCTTTGTGAATGACAAACATGAATTTCTTTGGGTTAAGAGATATGCCAAAATTTCTACACCTTTCAAATATTTTCCTCCAGTGCTTCAAGTGTTCGATTTCCTCCTTGGAGAATACTATCACATCATCAAGATAAACTAGCACAATGTCATTGATAAAACCTTGGAAAGCCATGTCCATAGCACATTGGAAGGTAGCTCCAACATTTGACAATCTGAATGGCATCTTCCTATAGGTGTATGTTCCTCACTTGGTGGTGAAGGTTGTCTTATATTGGTCACATTTTTGTACCAAGATTTGATTGTACCTAGAGTATCCATCTAGGAGAGAGAACCTTTCACTACCTGTCATCATCTAAAAAATTTGCTCCATACTTAGAAGGGGATAGTGATCTATTAGTGAGACGCTGTTTAGGTCTCTAAAATCCACACACAATCTGACTTCTCCATTCTTCTTCCTAACAGGGACCAAATTAGCTAGACAAGAAGAGTGTTTGATAGGGAAAATGATCCTAGAATCGATCAGTTTGGTGAGCACCTTCCTCATGAGAGGCTTGATCTTTGGATTGATTGGCCTTTAATTTTGCTTGATGGGTTTGGTACCTTCCTCTAGCTCAATGGTGTGTTGGCCCAAGCTTGGATCAAATTCCTTCAAATCACCATACTCCCAAGTAAAGACATCAGCAATCTCTTGACATAACATAATGAAAGCATGCTTTTCCTCATTGGTACATGATGAGGCTAGGAAATGCCCGATAAATGTATAATAAATGACCTCATCTTACTCTTTCTTTCTATTAAGTTTGATTGCATTTTGTAACTTTTATTTTGATATGAGATGAGTTAGGATGTAATTATCCATCTTTTTTTTATTGTGATTTTAATGTTTAAAAAACCTTGTAATTCCTAACAAGTGTGTTGGAAAATTCAAGTTTTGTAATAAAACAGGTCATCATCAAGCTAAAGAACAAATATGAAGTGGATTGCATGTTTTTGAAAGCATTAGAATCAATTCATCTTAGTTTTATAACTCCACCATACTATTTCAAGTTGTCGTATTTTTAGACTTAGCTCTGAAATTCTATATTTAGCCCCAGAATTATCTGAATTAGCTCTGGTACTCCTGTAGATAAGCTCTATAACTTTCACGGCTAGATATAGAACTGATAAGGATCTATTCCAAAATGGCTGGTGATATGTCAAGTTAATGATCCCATTAAATTAGGAATAGATTCTTGATTTCCATATTTTTAGATCCAAGATATTTATCACATAGCTAGACATCTAGCCACATCTTGATTTAGCATCTATTCTAGGTGCAATTTCGTTCCATCGTATCTATGAAACAGTTACAGCCATCAAAGCATCTATATATGTAGACCTAGGAATTTAGGATATATAGAGAAGAATATCATTGAAAAATAGAGAGAAAAAGGATAGATTAATACATTTTTTAATACATAACATTTTATCAATGAAATAGCGATTTTCTATTTTGAAAGCAAATTAAATTGTTCAATCATGTTTCTAGGTGGAGCAAGGGCCCACTCCTCCAAAGAACCAGGATCTTCATTTTTGGTCAGTATTTATATTTTATTCAAGAAAATAGGTAACTCTATTAAATTTATAAATGCTTCCAACTCCTTAAAGTTAAAATTTGTTCATGCAAGCATTTTAGATTAAATTATCATTTCTTTGCAATCATTTTCGAGAAATCTATTTTATTCTACAAAAGTGTGTTTATTTCCAACAATCTAATTTATTCTACAAATGTGTGTTTACTTCTAGAAAATTCATTTTTTCAAACATGTGTTTACTTCCAGCAAATTCATTTCTGTAAACGTGTGTTTACTTTCAGCAATTTTCATCGTTTGATTCTAATAAGGTTTTGACCAAGAAGTCCTCAACATTTAAAATCCCCCAAAAAAAAAATACAAATACCTACAATCAATTACTAAATCTCTATGATTCATCTTGTTGCATATATATTTAGACACAATGCTAGTTAAATATGACATCAACAGGAAGTTGATTAAATGTAGGGAATAACGACACCCGACATTTTTAGCGCCATTGCTGGGGACTCACTAGTTGGAATTTTCTAATTAGGTGTCAACAAGAGCAACAATCATTCATTTAGTAATTAAAGAAAATTCCCTAATTTATGAGTATACCACAAGACTCCAAGGGTAGATTTCTCCCCAAAATATCTGAACTAGAATTTCCATCATCCTCTAATTTAAGAAAGGACATTGAGCAAGAATTAGAGGCACCATATCTCCTACAAGACAAGAAGCAAATTTGCCATTTTTGGAATTTTTGGGTCAGTCACCAGAACCAAGTAGAACCTTAGGGAGAAGGATTATTTCTCAAGATCCATTGAGGGAAAGTTTTGATTCTCAATTGAGTAGTCAACCTCCTACTCCTGACTTTTCACCATCCCCAAAATAGACCACATACCGCATTTATTGGGAGAAGGGACTAGAAAATACTAGAGAGATGGCACAAGAAGCTAGAAGAGAACTTGAGAGAACCTTTACCTATCCCATTCACATCAAGGATGATGAAAACACTATGAAAAACATTTCACCCGCACACTTGCCCACATTTAGAGGAATGTCATCTGAGGATCCTGACCAATTTTTGTTTGAGTTTAAAGTACTATGTCAGACTTATGATTACAAGACAGATAATCAAAAACTAAAGTTGTTTCCATCTACTATGAAGGATGTAGCAATGAGGTGGTTTATGGGATTAGCATATAATTCTATTACCAATTGGGAACAAATGGAAACTATCTTCCTAGACAAATATCAATATTATTGTAGAGGAAGAAATCGAAAGGAAGAATTTTTCAAAATCAAACAGGAAGAAGATGAAAATATGGAAGATTATTTGGATAGATTCCTCTTTGTGAGTAAAAGATGTGGATTTATACTTCAATAAGATTTAAATAAAACCATTTTTCTCAAAGTTCTAGATGATGAATCTAGAGAAACCCTTGATTTAATTGGCGGAGGAAACATTGCTCAATTAAGAATGGATGAAATCATAGAAATTTGTAGAAACTATTCAAGGACAAGGGGTGGACCTAGAAAAGGAAAAACGATTAAAAATTTGAATCCAGATATGAAAAAATTGATGGATGAATTGGAAAACTTTAAAACAAACATATTAGTTCAATTAACCTCCACCATGGATGGATTGCAAGCCAAAACAAATACCCAACTTGAACTATTAGCCATGTATTGTCCTAGATGCAGGAAGAAACATGCACTAAGGGAATGTCCTTTGGATAAAATAGAAGTATGTCTTGTCTATGAATCTAAAGAACATGATACTCACACTTGTTCTCTTCTTCCACTCATAAAAAATTAGCTCAAATAAACCAATACATCATCCACCACAGAAGAATTGAATTTTGTTTAGAGACAACCCAGCCAAGGACAATTTATGCCAAGACCAACTCCTAATCCCTAGATGATGCCATGGGCAACTCAAATAGTACCACAAAGTTGGGGACAACCACCTTGGGCCCCTCAACCCACATGGCATCATTAGGATTGGGCAAGTCAATCTTGGTATACTCAAAGACATCAATAACCTTGGGCTGGTCAAGGAAATCCTTATGCTTGGCCACAACCTAGATGGGGCCCTAGTAATTATGTGCAAGGGAAAACATGTCCAAATCAGAACCAACAAGCCATAATGGGACCTCTAGCACAAAATCCATAGGTTGAATACATAATCCAAACACAAATGCCAGTACAACCAGTAGCAAACCCAAGAAACAAACAAATAACTCCTATATATGAAATAGAACCAACAAAATTAGTTGATTTAAATATAATGGATTGTAAAAACATTCAAACCAGATTTAGAAAAATAGTTAACAGTCCACCTATTATAATCACTAAGATGACAGAAGAAGCTAAAACCCCTAGCACAGTTACACCTAAAGAAGATGACAAAGAAAGAGATAAGGAACCAAAAAGAAGTTCTACTGAGATTCCATTTCCAGAAAGACTTAAAGAAATCATAGAACTTAAGGAATCTGAATTGGTGCAGGAACTACGAAGATTGAATATTGAAATACCATTGTTACAAGCAATTAAGGATATTCTAGAGTTGAACAAGTTAATCAAGCTGTTATGTTTTTAAAAACCTGGAAGAAAGAAGCAGTACCCCAGGGCTATTCAGGTAGATGGGAAACTTCCTGATTTATTAGCAAGAAAACTCCTACTACCCAAATATGGAGATCTTGGAAGACCTGTTATTTTTGTTTCTATAGGGAATAAGGATATATATAACATTTTGATTGATTTGGGTGTAGCTATCAATGTAATGATAGTGGACACTTTGAAAACATTACCATTACTAGGCATACAACCTACTAATACCATATTGCAGATGGCAGATCAGTTAGTAGCACAACCAGAAGGAGTTATTGAAGATGTGGCAGTAATAGTGGAATCATGGGAATATCCAGTCAACTTCCTTATCTTACAACCAAAAGGAAAAACACTTGGTTATCCCATTATTTTAGGGAGACCATGGTTAGTTATAGTTACTACCTTAATTGATTGTAGGTCAGGTGATATGACTATTTCAAATGGTAATAATTCTAATAAAATTTCATTATATCCATTTGCACGACCTTTTATTAATAATCAAGAGAAATTATGGGTTGATAATCTTGATATTAATGAGAAAAATAGGTCTTCTTTGGCTATGATAACATTGCAGGATCATGTATAGGAAATAGATGATATGGTTAATCCTTCATTAAATGAACATCAATCATCATTGGAGTAAACAGGATTAGTTCTAAAACATGATGAATCTGTTCCAGAACCATCATAGTTAGTTCTGGAACCACACCAATTCTCTACAAATGAAGATAATTTCACTCTAGAGGAATGTGATTTCTCTTAGGGAGAGGAAGGATCTATAGCTTCAACTTTACAAATAACAGGAGATGATGAATAATTTCTAGACAACAACAATAATGAGGAATTTGACCTACAACAAGATAAGTATAAAAATCTTCCTGTTGTCCTTTGTCCAGCATTCTGTCTCAAGGAACTTTTAGAGATGTTGCTACATATCATATGTTGTTACCACATGCATGTCCACTAAACACGTTAATGGAACCCCTTCAATAAATCAGTTCATCATATCCTGGAACCAAACATGTTGAGATTCAACCAGGAAAAATTTTGGATATTAATAGCTGGTTAAAGAATGATGAAGTCAAACTATTTGATGTTTTGAAGGATCATATTAAAGATTTTGCTTAGGAATATAGAGATATGAAGGGAATTCATCCAAGTATCTATACCCATCACATATATACTGAAAACATTAGACTAGTTAGGCAACCTCAGAGAAGGATTAATCCATCCTTAAGGGATATAGTCAAATAAGAAATTGAAAAACTATTACAAGTAGGTTTTATCTACCCTATCTCAGATAGCCAGTGGGTGTCTCCTCTTGTAATTTTCCCTAAAAAGAACAAAAAATGGAGAATTTGTGTTGACTATAGGGAACTGAACAAAGCCACCCTGAGAGATTATTTTCCTTTACCATTCATAGATCAAGTCTTAGACAACCTTTCAAGTAAACAATACTTTTCCTTCTTGGATGGATTTAGTGGATACAATCAAATTAGAGTTGCTACTAAGGATCAGGACAAAACTACATTTACTTGTCTATGGGGTACCTTTGCTTATAGGGTATTACCATTTGAACTATGTGATGCTCTAGCAACCTTTCAAAGAGTTGTATTAGCAATTTTTGCAAACCTAACAAATGACTGTGTGGAGGTATACATGGATGACTCTACTGTGTAGGGAGATACATTTAATGATGCCTTAAAAAATTTGGACAGAGTAACAAGATGTGAATAACATCACTTGTCTCTTATTCATGCAAAATGTTTGATAATGGTTAATGAAGGGATTGTATTAGGACACCATATTTCAAAAAGAGGAATTCAAGTTAACCAAAACAAAATCAAGATTATTTCAGATTTTCCTATTCCTCAAACCCTCACAGATATCAAGTCATTTTTAGGGCATGTTGGATACTATAGGCACTTTATTAAGGATTTTAGTAAAATCATTGCTCCCATGTTTAAGTTACTTACCAAAGACTGTGAATTTCTTTGGGATGAATAGTGTCAACATGCTTTTGAAGAAATTAAAGAGAAATTAGTAATTGCCCTAGTATTGCAAGGACCTAATTGGGAGAAACCTTTTCACATCCAAACTGATGCCTCAAATACCTCAATTGGTGCAGTTTTGGGACAGAAAGATGAAGGAAGAATGCATGTTATTTACTACCTAAGTAAAAATCTTACTCCCACTGAAAGAAATTGCACTACCACTGAAAAAGAATTTTTGGTTGTTATCTATGTAATAAATAAATTTAGACATTATATTATAGGGTACAAAATATTTATACATACAGATCACTGAGTAATTAAATATTTAATAAACAAACAAGTAGTTGGAGGTAAAATAATTAGATGGTTATTACTTCTACAAGAATTTGATATTACCATTGTGGACAATCCAGGCAAATCTAATGTGGTAGATGATTTCTTGTCAAGATTGACCACTACAGGGGAGCAGGATCCAGTCAAGGCCAACTTTCTAGATGAATAATTGTTTGTTATTTCAGTTAATACACCATGGTTTTATGACATGGTAAATTATCTTGCAACAGGGAAGTTTTCTCTTTCTTTCACTAAAAAACAAATAAAGAAGTTAATCAAAACCAGTGCACAGTTCAAATGGTTAAATGAAATGCTATTTAAATGCAGTCCTGATTTAGTTTTACGTAGGTGTGAGAGAGAAGATGAAATATTTGCCATCCTTCAGGCATGTCATGATGAACTAAGTGGAGGAGACTATTCAGTGAAAATAATAGCTCACAAGATACTTGGCACTAGTTACTATTGGCCATCTCTATACAAAGATGTGAAGAGATATATCAGGTGGTGTGATCCTTGTCAAAGGATGGGATAACCAACCATTACCAATGAAATTCCTCTACAACCACAAGTAGTGATTGAACCATTTGAGAGATGGGGATTGGATTTTTTTGGACCCTTTAATCCTCCTTCACAAGGAAAAGAGCACATTATTGTGTGTACTAATTATGTAACAAAATGGGTAGAAGTGCAGGTTTTAACAAATGCCACTAAAGAAGTAATTGTTGATTTCCTTTAGCATAGAATTATGGTAAAGTTTAGAGCACCAAGAAGCTTAGTTTTAGACTAGGGACCATAATTTATGTCCAACATGATCCAGGTCTTCACAATGTATTATCAGATCAATCATAGGAAGTCATCTCCCTATCACCCGCAAGCAAATGGATAAGTTGAAGTAACAAATAGAGAATTAGAAAACATCCTCACTAAAACAATTGAAGTTGAAAGAAGAGATTGGGTAAAAGACTACCTGAAGCTGTCTAGGCTTACAATACAACTTGGAAAACCAAAATGGGGTTTTCACCATATGAGTTAGTCTATGGAAAAAAGCCCTTGTTGTCTATTGAGTTCGAACTACAGACATTGAGGACAGCAGCTAAGGTGGGAATTGAATTGGATGTAGCTCAAAACGAGTGAATCCTTTAACTCAATGAATTGGATGAATTCATAATGGAATCACTTTACCAGACAGAGATAATCCAAGAATAGAGGAGGCAAATGGCATGATTCACACATCAAGGAAAGATAATTCAAAGTAGGAGACTGGGCATTGTTGTTTGATTCTAAGTACCAACAATTCAAAGGCAAATTAAGAACCAAATAGTTGGGACCTTATCAGATCAATCAGATATTTTACAATGGTTCTATCTAGTCACTTCCTATTGATGGCAGTAGAAGAGTACTCTTGGTCAATGGACACAGGATAAAACTTTACAAGAAGCCTCCTACTTAGGATGAATTCTTGAAGTAGATTAAAGTAAATAAAGAATTTGATCATATAGAAGAACCCAGTTCTTCCAAAATGATCAAATAATTAGATGAAAATATCTAGAATAAAGGGAATAGGATGAAAACCAGTAAATGGTGATTGATCTTCTCAAATAAATGGCTAATTTAAATAAATATTTTTTCTAACTATTTTCTAACCACTTTTCAGGAATGATGAGTCATCATGATGGAGGGATTACATCATCAAGAACAGTAATTATGTTTTTAACTTGTTAAAGGTTAGATTGAAAGTTTGCATGTGTGATTAGACTTGATTTAGATATATTAGTATGATGAGTCATTTATTATACATCAAGGTTAAATATTCAAAATCATGAGAAGGATATTGATGATGGAATGAGTTGGTGAATAGTCATAAAGAATCATTCTTGAACCAACAAAGTAAAAGCTAGTTATAGAAAAATTTCAAAAGAGATACAATGAATTACCTTCATCAGTTATGCAGCTAAGTATAGTAGTTCCACAGTCAAAATCACTAAATTTTGTAGCTGAGTACAGTAATTCCACTATCAAATTTTCCCAATCAACAACCAAATCCACTAGTTCCACAGTTAAAATCGTCAGTCCCACCGATAAGAGAAGCAATCTTCAACTAACCTGTGTAAGATTCAGGAAGCACGAATCATGGGAATAAAAAAGAAGTCAGAGCCATAAAATGATACCCAGCTCCTTGCAGATGAAGAAGTAGCAACCATATTTCAACAAGCACATTGGTTGGAGTTTCTAAGGAAATTTCCCAAGTATAATGATGAACTTGTAAGAGAATTTGTTATCAATTTAGAACAATCAAGGACAAAAATTAGGAAGGTTGTTATTCCTCTTTTTGTGAATGTAATAAGTGAAATGTATGGAATACCAATAGTGCATGTCCCAAACCCTGTCAAGGGGACAATTAAAGACTTGGCTAAAACCCTATTGAAACAAGGGGGAGTTAAACCCCAGTATATTTATAATACAAAGAAAATCATTAAAGGAGTCAAAAGGGTCAGCCTGCCCAAACCCTTTGACAGAGTAGAATTTTGGATAGTTAATTATTTAACTTGTGATGGACAATTTGGGATAGTAGGAAAAGAAGTCCTAAAAATCCTTATACATGTTAGATATGGAGCCAAAAAACTAGAATATATAGTAAACCTTCCAAGGTTTCTTTTTGACTCCATCCATACAATGGCCCAGAGGTATTTTTAGGGTGTAGGAATAATCAAACATCATGGGTTAGTGCATTTGGTATGCTAGCACCATTTTCTTTCAAAGAAAAATGGGGAAGCAATGTGGGACAAATTTCTTTGCAAATTTGGGTAAAACCCTAGTATTTCTAGTAGAACAATAGAAACTCCTCCTACCCCTTCAGTTCATTTGAAAACTGGTACCATTACTGAAGAAAAGAAAAGATTAGGGGAAGAGGAAATACCACAAAGAAGAAAATTTGAAAGAAAATTAAAATTACAGACCCTACTATGCCTTCTCAGGGCATTTCTTCTTCTACAAAAGTTGTAGAAGAACTGATACCTATCTCTGACAGTGACAGTTCACCTAGGCTTGAGCAAAAGGTGAACATCAAAAGAAGTTATAAAAGGAGACCTATGTCTACACATTTTGAGGCTCCTTAAGAAAGAAGACATCATAAAAGGTCTAAAGAAAGTCCAGAAGAGATGGAAGAACAAGCAAGGCTGGAAATTGAAGCTATTGATATTTTGGGCAGCATGGCCATGACTCCTCCTGGACCAATCCAAATAGAAAAGGAAGAAGGGGATGAAATATTTGAAGAACAAGCTTTCCAAGAAATGGGTGAGATAGCAGCACCATCACATGCAGAAGATGAATAGGCATCTTGGAGAAGGAAAGGGAAATACCTTATGGTGGAAGAGGAATGTTTAATTCCCTAAGAAATTTTAGAGAAAGAACAAAACCAACAGATTAAACAAGCTCTATTTTTGTCTAGAGTAGAACTCATTATCAAGGAAAAGGATGAGTTATTGAAATTCCTCAAACTCAAATTAGAATAGAAAGAAATGCTCCTTGAATAATTAACAAACTAGTTCACAGTCAAGAATGAGGAATTAACAGAGATTAAAAGGCAACTGATGGAGAATGAGGAAAAATGTATAATACAAACCTCTGTGTCAACAGTCTTTGCACAGACTAAACTAACCTATCTACCACTCAAGCAGTTATAGGATGATACATGCAGAGAACTCAGTGTAATCAAGGCATCTAATACAGACTTGAAGGGCAAACTGACAGAAGAAGAGAAAGCAAGGAAGGAATGGGAAGACAAATTTTACAAGGAGGAAAATGATAAGTATAAATGTCTTGTGAAAATACAAATAGTTTGTATGTTGAGTGAGAAACTGCTTGCATGTAGAAGACCTTCTCTTATTTATAGCATGTTTTTAGAAGAACAATTCATTCACTGGCAGTTGGCAAGGATAGCATGTGACCTTCCACATGAAATAAAAGATGAAGCTAATTTCTCAGCCACCTACTCCTTAGCCAATACAGAACATAAAAACCTTCTTTGTGAATTTTACCTCTATAATTTTATGCTAAAAAGAAATACAAGTTTTATGATCAAATTGTATGTAGGGGAAAGCCAACTTAACGCATTTGTCTCTATTCTTCAAAATCAGATTGCATGGTAGGAAAGGGATTCAGAGCATTGGTCAAAGGCTAGTTCATCCAATCTTTGTATGAGAATTCATTATGGTAACCCACTCGCATTTGCTACACATTTCTAATCCCATACATTTAATGACAAATTCAAGGGACCTTATCTTTTCAATTTACAGCAAAGCATGGATGTCTTCACCTCTTATGAGAAGGCAAATTTTGATAATATCTATGATGCATGTTTAAAAAGATGGGAATTTCTTCCGATGTCATTGAAAAGAAGGGAAGTAATATCCCCTTCAAATTTGATCTAGAGTCTAAAAAGGGCAAAAGCTTTATGCACAATAATTCCTCGAATCAATGAAACTCCCTGGTGCATATGGATAGGCATGTGGACAAGACCACCTCTACTTCTCACTCTCATATCTCCTTGGCAAAATAGAGAACTTTAAAATCCCACTCAATTTGTGGAATGGAAAAGAAAAGTAGACATAGGAGCTGGGTATATTACCTCTAGATCAAAGCATTGGGATATTCAATTCCAGCCATTTGATCTGAGCAATCAAATGGAATGTAGGATATACAATCCCAAATTTGAAGAGTGAAGTTTGTAAAGGGACTTACAAACAAGTATGGTGGAAAATGATGAGGTCAAGATATGCCCAATAAATGTATAATAAATGACCTCATCTTACTCTTTCTTTCTATTAAGTTTGATTGCATTTTGTAAATTTTATTTTAATCTGAGATGATTTAGGATGTAATTATCCATCTTTTGTTGATTGTGATTCTAACATCTAAAAAACCCTGTAATTCCTAACAAGTGTGTTGGAAAATTTAAGTTTTGCAATAAAACAGGTCATCATCAAGCTAAAGAATAAATATGAAGTGGATTGCATGTTTTTGGAAGCATTGGAATCAATTCAGCTTAGTTCCAAAACTTCACCATACTATTTCAAGTTGTCATATTTTCAGACTTAGCTCCAAAACTCTATATTTAGCCCCAGAATTATCTGAATTAGCTCTGGTACTCCTGCAGATAAGCTCTGGAACTTTCATGGTTAGATATAGAACTGATAAAAATCTATTCCAAAATGGCCAATGATCTGTCAGGTCAATGATCCCATTAAATTAGGAACAAATTCTTGATTTTCATATTTACAGATCCAAGATATTTATCACACAGCTAAACATCTAACCACATCTTTATTTAGCATCTATTCTAGGTGCAATTTCATTCCATCATATCTATGAAATAGTTATAACCATCAAAGCATCTATATATGCAGACTTGGGAATTTAGGATATATAGAGAAGAAGATCATTGAATAATAGAGAGAAAAAGGATAGATTAGTACATTTTGTAATACAGAACATTTTATCAATGAAATAGCCATTTCTATCTTAAAAGCAAATTAAATTATTCAATCTTGTTTCTAGGCGGAGCAAGGGCCCACTCCTCCAAAGAACCAGGATCTTCATTTTTAGTCAGTATTTATATTTTATTCAAGCAAATAGGTAACTCTGTTAAATTTATAAATGCTTCTAACTCCTTAAAGTTAAAATTTGTTGTAAATTTGTTTTTGCAAGTGTTTTAGATTAAATTCTCATTTCTTTGCAATCATTTTCCAACAATCTATTTTATTCTGCAAAAGTGTGTTTATTTCCAACAATCTAATTTATTCTACAAACGTGTGTTTACTTCTAGCAAATTCATTTCTACAAATGTGTGTTTACTTCTAGCAAATTCATTTCTGCAAATGTGTGTTTACTTTCAGTAATTTTCATCATTTGATTCTAATAAGTTTTTGATCAAGAAGTCCTCAAGACATTAAAAATCCCCCAAAAACAAAAAAATATAGATACCTACAATCAATTACTAAATCACTACGATTCATCTTGTTGCATATAGATTCAAATATAGCCCTAGTTAAATATGACATCAACAGGAAGTTGATTAAATGTAGGGAATAACGACACCCGACAGTACACCCCTTCCCAATTGCAAGTAGCTTATCCTTGTAGATCTCTACCCTTTCATAATTTTCCTTCTTAGTTGACATGCTTGCTTTGTCTCTCTCGAGTTGGTCATCTTCATTGAAAATTATCTCAATAGTTACCAAACCTTTGGGAAGCTTGTTGGTCTTTAGTTGAATAATCTACCCATCATACTATTGTTGAAGCTTGGACTAATTTTTGGAAGCAAACTCAGCTTCTTCTTGCAAGAAAACTATTATTTTCTAGTCATTTTTAAACACCTACCAATTGGTGACATTTTCTAGTATTGAGGGCCTCACAATCACCTTTAAATGATGTTAATTCTGGCTTTGTCTCATCCCCTTTGGGATGTCAAATTGAGCACCAACGGCTGCTAGTGTATATGCATGCTTGTTATCCTCTCTTGGAATGGAAGTGATGTTGAAAACAATGAAGTTCTCTACAAGGTCCTACACTCTATGCTTGAAATACTTGAGTAAGGAGTTCTTGGTCAAGCTTTGACCTTTTACTTAGTTCAAAATTAACTCACTATCTCCAAACACCTACAATTCTTTGATTCCTCTCTTTCCTTCCCATTCTAGGCCATGAACAAGGGCCTCGTACTCTGCTACATTGCAAGTGCAAGAGAACTAAAACCTCAAAGTTGAGAAGTATTTATCCTTTGAAGTTGAAACTAGCATTGCCCCACCACTAGCTACCAACTTGATTCTAGATCCATCAAAGAACAACTACCACAAACCACAATCCTTTTGGTCTATCTTTTGGAATGAAAGCATCTTTCTCATGCATGTAGTAGATTCCAAGACCAACTTCTTCAATTGTAAAGATCATGCTCAAAGTTGTCATTTCCCCATTCATCTAGGAGAAGGTTAGCAACTCTTACAAGGGAAGATGATGGAGATTGATCCACCTAGAGCTCTTCTTCATCAATGATTACATATTTCACATTCACCACTTTGGGTGAGTATGGCTCCAAGTGATCTTTATGGATGGTATCTAACTCAATATTCACTTTAGTTCCATACTTTTTCTTGAAAACCATGTAAGACTAGTTGGTTTCCAAGTATCCACCTATCTTGAATGTGAAATCCCTTGACAAACAAAGAGCGAAGCAAAGAAGAACATCTGCCACTACCACATCATGAGGAATTGAGAAGGTTGGATAGGCTTGGAGAGTCAGATTCAAGCCTCTTGCCACTCCCAAGTTCTTAGTTGGTGATCCATCTAGCTGTAGAACTCCTTTGGTCATTTTCTCCTACTTGAGGCCTAGCTTATTAGCTATGCATTTGGGCATACTTGAGGTGTTTGCTCCACTATCAATGATGCAATTTTGGACCAAGAAATCACCAATAATCATAGAAAAATAGAAGGAAGGGACCTTCTCATCTTTATTTTCTTGACCATCCATGGGAGGAGCCCCATTTACTACCAACGCACTATCATTTCTTGTTGGGACAACTTGCTCACCCAACTTGTACAATTCCTTATGGAGTATATCTTTTTGTCCTGGTAATGCTAAAAACTCCCACAATGAGATGTTCATGTGTAGCTTCTTCATTTGGTCCACTATATTGATTGAAGGATTTCCCCCTTTAGAATTCTCCTTAGGAACATTCATAACATGTGCTGAAACCTAAGGAGCTAAAGCTACAACCATTGGCCTATAATTGGGAAAATTTTGATTTACTTGTCATCTTAGGGATGCTTGAGGTACACTTCCAACTTGATTGGGTGAAGGAGACACTGTAGGTGCTTGAGTAGCTACTTGAGCTTCATCAATAGCTCTCCTTTTGGATCTGGTGTTAGATGTAACACCAACATTTTGATTACTTATGCTCCCCACATAGTTGACTGCATAGAACTCTCCTTCCAAGTGATTCATAAAAGTGGAATTAGATTGAGCCTACATGTTATCTATCCCAAGTTGTGTTGACATCTCAAATTTTGAGAATTGGGCTACCTGATCACCTTATGCAGTCATGCTTTGATTTGGTAGCTCATTTGCATAAGCAACCTATTCTTAGCCATGTTCCAAGGGTGGATAGTTGGGTTGCTCCTGTACCAAATTATTTTGAGTGGGGACAAGAGCCTTGGAAGATGAAGTGGTATTTGGATTATAGCTTTGATAAGGCTTGACATGTGTAACTTAACCTTGACCTTGATTATAATTCTAAAAGGGAGGCTTATTTGCTTGCCCAAACTACAGGTAGCATTGATTTGGCCTATAACTCTGAGCTTATTGTCTCTTGAGGGAAACTAACTCATTGGTAACACTCTACGGTAGGCTCTTAACTTCATGGATGTCATTTGTAGGGGTATAAATTAGCTTCTCTTGATTAGGTAGAGGATCTAGAGTGGGCAAATCAGGCTAAAATGAGGGATATAAATCAAGAAAGAGTGGCATAGGAGGTCTAAGAGCTATCTTTCCCACTTGAACAAGGCAATTTTTAGTAGCTATGGCTATCTCATAAGTAGTGGGCAAAGTGCTTCCACCCATGGACTGTATCATGATAGCAATCTCACTATTCAAGGCCTTTAAGTAGTAAAGGAAAGTATAGCTTGAGGTTGACCTCACAAGAATTGGGATCCTGTCCCAAGTCTTTAAGAACCTAGTGCTAAAATCTTGCATAAACTCATGTGGGTCCCACTTCATGGTGGTTAACTACTCAGCTAGAGATAAATGGTTTTTCCCCCAAACTATTGGTTAAGAGGCTCCCTAACTCTTTCCATGATCCAAATGAGTTCATAAGGTCCCATACTAGTCCAAAACTTTCCCTTTGAAGGATCAGGCTAGCAATCTAATGGCTACATTTTCTTCAGTGATATTATGGATGTTACAGTGGTTTGTTATGTTTCTAATATGCTCAACAGTAGTGATTGGGCCTTCTCCACTAAAGGGAGGAACACTTTTGAGAGCAGTTCCTGGAATTAGTTCATACTACTTAAGGTTCAAGGGATTTGACTATTGAAGGCCACAAAAGGGAAAGCCCTAAGGGCTGCCATGGCTATGAAAGGATTCAACATGGGTATCCTTGAGTAGGTATATTTTATGGTTGGTTTAGGAAAATTGCTTGCTACGTAAGGGTGGGTATTTGCAAACCTCAGACTTTTTGTTGAGTTCAAAAATAACTCAACAAATTCAAAAGGGATATCCCTAGAATAAGATCTTGTAGTGACCTTTGGCATGAGATGCTAAGCTGGTCATTAACCAGAGACTTGGTTCCTTAATGGAGTCACCAAGTGCTGAATATAGCTCCTTCTTTTGGATTTTTTAATAATATCAAGACCAGCACCAATCTTGAAACTTTTAGGACACAAAAATTATCCCATTAGGTGTGCCAAAAATTATTGACACAGTAAATTTCACCCTCTGAAGGGAGGCTTAACTCTCTTCATCCACCTAACACAATGAAGACATCCCTCTTGCTATGAGTGGAAAATGTGAGGGATGAATCTCTAGATTAGGGGTTATCTCCCCTTGATGCACCCTGAGGCCCTGGATCTCCTACTAATAATAATGGGGGGGATGAAAAGGGAGAGAAAATAATGAAAATGAGACCTAAGCTAAGAGGTGATACACCAAAATAATTAGTCTACTCGGCTTTGGCATACACTTTGAACTATGGAAAACAAGCATATACTTCATTTGGGTGAGAAAAACTTCCTTTCATCATTATTTCAGTAGGGGGTCCTATGAAGATATAGGGAGGAAGAAACTAGCACAAGAGGTGTTCTAAGACACACTGTTGTGTAGCCTATTCACTTGCCTATACTTCTTCAGACACTTCTTGTGACCTGTAAGAGAAGAAAATTACTATGCACTAGATATGCTAGAATAAACTTATGAAAGCATGAAAATAAAATGAATTAACACAAGATAAAACCATAGGCATGTAAAAAAATTCAAGCTTAAATAAAGGTAAAATGTTCTTTTTGATTCAAGGTAAATTCCTACAAGGCTTCGCCATACAAGTTGGGAGATATTTTCTCAAATGAGAAGTTAAAGATATATAGAGAACTAGAAACAAGGTAGCTAACAAATCAAGGAATGGAGACCCATACTGAGTTAAACACTTATACAAAGACCAAAAGACCATGTTGCTACTATATTATTTAAACTATGTATGGGAGAGCCATGTTGTAGATGTCCAAGTCACTACCTTTGCTATTCTAGGCCTGCAAAAGCATGGGATACTCCTTCTAACAACTGACAAGCCATCCCCAAGTTGTTTTGGCTAGCCCATGCTCTCTTTAATGTTGAGTGTAACTAGCTATGCATTAATGGTGAAGCATGAGAACACAAGTTGTTTTCCTCTATAGTTTGAAAACCAATCTATTTTATTGGTTTTTGATAGATATATTTCACCAAATATATTAATTCTCCTTGTTGAGTTATCTATGCCACTTGTCTTGGTTTGAGTGGTCATTAATTTTGCTTTTTGACCCTATCAGCTATTGGAATTGTTCTACACTTTATCTTTTTCCATTCTTTACTTTGCCCATGTTTTTCTCTTCCTTGCCTTCTCCTTTGCCTTGGCTTATCTTTGACTTATCAGGCCTTCTTTGTTTTGAGATTTTTGCCATGCTTTCCTTTAAACAAAATTTTTGAAGGAATTACTTCTTTTGATTGCTTCTTTTTCCAAAGGACACATGACCCTCGGGCTTTTTGTCTTCGTTCTTCAGTTTCTCAAGGTGCCCTCCACAAGGGCACTTTGTGCCTCGAAATGCCCCTTCAAAACTTTTGATTTAGTCCTATCACTGACCAAAGTTCCCTCTGTAAGGGCGATCCCCTTCAATAATTCTACAATGACCCTTTGAAAAAGTGAATAAGTCCTTTCTTTTCCCAAGTTCCCTCCAAAAAGACACTTACCCTTCAGACTTTTTACAAACATCCTTCAAGCTGTCAAAATGCCCTCTGAAGGAAATATGTTTCCTTTTACAAACTACTTAGACCATTTTAGGTTCTTCAATCACTTATACTTATTGGCATGCCTAGTGGGACAAATTTTTGAGTCCTACAAGTTTTAGGATTGGTTTTGGTCTTGATATTATTAAAAATCCAAAAGAAGGAGCTCTAATTTAGCACATGGTGACTCCATTTAGGAACTCAGTCTCTATTTAATGATAAGCCTAGCATCCCATGTGAAAGGTCACTATAAGATATTATTTTAGGAGTGTCCCTTTTGAATTTATTGAGTTGCCTTTGAACTCAACAAAAAGTCTAAGGTTTGAAAATACTCACCCTTACATAATAAGCAACTTTCCCAAACCAACCATAAAAAACACATACTCAAGGAGACCCCAGTTGAATCCTTTCACAACCATGGCTTTCCCTTTTGTGGCCTTCAATGACCAGAGTCCCTTGAACCTTCATTAGTATGACCCAATTCCAGGGACAAATTTCAAAAGTGTTCCTCCACTTAGTGGAGAGGGACCAATCACTATTGTTAAACATATTAGAAACATAGCCAACCTCTACAACATCCATAATATCATTGAGAAAAATATAGCCATCAGATTGCTAGCCTTTTCCTTCAAAAGGAAAGTTTTGGAATGGTATGGGACCTTGCCTATGAACTCATATGGCTCATGGAATGAGTTAAGGACCCTCTTAAAAAATAGGTTTAGGGAAAAAAGTGACCATTTGTCTCTAGCTGAGCAACTGACCACCATGAAGAGAGCCCAACATGAGTTTATGCAAGATTTTAACACTAAGTTCCAAAAGAAAAGACTTGGGATAGAATCCCAATTATTGTGAGGCCAACCCAAAGCTATGCTTTCCTTTACTACTTAAAGGCCCTGAATAGTGACATTGTTATCATGATATAGTCCATAGGTGGGAATATTCTACTCGTTGCTTATGAGATAGCCATAGCTACTAAAAATTGCCTTATTCAAGCAGGAAAGATAGATCATATACCTCATATGCCACTCTTTCCTAATTTATAGCCCTTATTCCATCCTGGTGTACCCATGCTAGCTCCTCTACCTAATCAAGAGAAGTTGGTTTCTACCCCTTTAAATGATCTCCATGAAGTTAAGAGCCTATTGAAGAGTGTTACCAATGAGTTAATTTCCCTCAAAAGATAACAATATTAGAGTTACAAGCCAAATCAAAGCTACCAGCAGTTTGGGCAGATAAATAGATCTCCCTTTCAAAATTATAATCAAGGGCAAGGTTAAATTACACAAGTCAAGCCTTATCATAGCGATAATTCAAATGCCCTTTCATCTTCCAAGGCTCTTGTCCCCACTCAAAATAATTTGGTGCAAGAACTGCCCAATTATCCACCCTTGGGGCATGGCCAAGAGCAGGTTGCTTATGCCAGTGAGCTACCAAATCAAAGCATGACCATACAAGGTGATTAAGAAATCTAATTCTCAAATTTTGAGATATCAACACAACTTGGGATGGATAGTAGGCAGGCTCAATCTGATTCCACTCTTATGAATCACTTGGAAGGAGAGTTCTACATAGTCAACTATGTGGGGAGTACAAGCAATCAGAATGATTGTGTTGTAGCCAACACCAGGTCCAAAATGAGAGCTATGGATGAATCTCAAGAAATCACTCAAGCACCTACTATGTATCCTTCACCACAAAAAAATCAAAAATTCCCCAATTATAGGACACTGGTTACAGCTTCAACTCCTCAAGTTACACCACAGGTTATGAATGTTCTTAAGGAGAGCTCTAAAGAGGGAAATCCTTCAATCAATGTAGTGGACCAAATGAAGAAGCTACACATGAACATCTCATTATGGGATTCTTTAGCATTGCCAAGACAAAAGGATATACTCTAAAAATAATTGCATGGGCTAGGTGAGAAACATGTCCCAGCAAGAAATAATAATGTGTTGATAGTAAATGGGGCTCCTCCCATGGGAGGTCAAGCAAACAAGGATGATAATGTCCCTCCCTTCTATTTATTCTTGATCATTAGTTATTTATTTCCAACAATTGCATCATTGATAATGGATCAATCACCTCAGTTATGCCCAAATGCATAGTTGATAAGCTAGGCCTCAAATATGAGCAAATGACCAAAGGAGTTCTATAATTAGATGGATCACTATATAAGACCTTGGGAGTGGTAAGAGGCTTGAATCCAACTCTTCATTCCTATCCAACCTTCTCAATTTCCCATGATTTAGTATTATCATATGTTCCTCCTTACTTCGCTCTTTGCTTATCAAGAGATTTCACATCCAAAATAGGTGGATACTTGGTAGCTAATTAGTCTTACATGGTTTTTAGGACAAAGTATAGAACTAAAGTGAAGATTGAGTCAGAGCTGATCTACAAAGATCCCCTGGAGTCATACTCACCTAAAGCAATGAATGTGAACTATGCAATCATTGATGAAGAAGAGCTCCAGGTGGACCAATATCCATCATATTCCCTTATAAGAGTTGCTGAACTGCTCCTAGATGAATGGGGAAATGACAATTTTTAGTATGATCCTTACAAGTTCATTGAAGAAGCTAGTATTGGTGTCTATTTCATGCATGATAAAGATGATTTCATGCCAAAATTAATGAAGATAGATCCAGAGGACTGTGGTTTATGGTAGCTATTATTTGATGGATCTAGAATCAAGTTGGGAGCTAGTAGTTAAGCAATGTTAGTTTCATCTTCAAAGGATAAATACTTCTCAACTTTTAGGTTTCATTTCTCCTACACCTGAAATGTGGTAGAGTATGAAGCCCTTGTTCATGGCCTAGAATGGGCAAGGAAGAGAGGAATCAAAGAATTGTAGGTGTTTGGAGATAGTGAGTTGATTGTGAACCAAGTGAGAGGTCAAAGCTTGACCAAGAACTCCTTACTCAAGTCTTACAAGCATAGAGTTTGGGACCTTGTGGAGAAATTCACTACTTTCAACATCACTTCCATTCCAAGAGAGGAGAACAAGCATGCAGATAGACTAGCAGTAGTTCATGCTTAGTTTGATATCCCAAAGGGGGTAAGACAAAACACAAATTAGCATCATTTAAAGGTAATTGTGAGGCCCTCCATACCAGACAATGTCACCAATTGGTAGGTGTTTCAAAGTGACTAGCAAATAGCACCTTTATTATAAGAAGAAGCTGAGTTCACTTCCAGAAACCAATCCAAACTATAGCAGCAATGTGATGGATAGATTTTTAAACTAAAGACCAATAGGCTTCCCAAAGGTTTGGTAACTCTTGAAAGCATATTCAACAAATATGACCAACTCAAGAGAGATAAAGCAAGCATGTCAACCAAGAAGGAAAATTATGAAAGGGTAGAGATATACAAGGATAAGTTGCTTACACTTAGGAAGGTATGTACAAAAGAGGAAAAACATGCTTTCATTATGTTATGCCAAGAGTTTGTTGATGTCTTTGCTTGGGAGTATGGTGATTTGAAGGGATTTGACCCAATCTTGGCCCAACACACCATTGAGCTATAGTAATGTGCCAAACCCATCAAGCAAAAGTAAGGCCAATCAATCCAAAGATCAAGCCTCTCATGAGGAAGGAACTCACTAAACGAATCAAGTCCAGGATCATCTTCCCTATCAAACACTCTTCTTGGCTAGCCAATTTGGTTCCTATTAGGAAGAAGAATGGGGAGGTTAGATTGTGTGTGGATTTTAAAGACCTGAATAGAGTCTCATTAAGAGATCATTATCCCCTCCCAAGTATGGATCAGATTCTTCAGATGGTGATAGGTAGTGAAAGATTCTCCCTTCTGGATGGCAACTTTGGATACAATCAAATATTGGTACAATAATGTGACCAATACAAGATGACCTTCACCACCAAGTGGGGAACATACACCTATAAGAAGATACCATTTAGATTGTCAAATGTTGGAGCTACCTTCCAACATGACATGGATATGGCTTTCTAAGGTTTGATCAATGACATTGTGTTGGTTTATCTTGATGATGTGATAGTCTTCTCCAAGGAGGTAAGTAAACATTTGAATTACCTGAGGCAAATCTTTGAGAGGTGTAGAGAGTTTGGCATCTCTCTTAACCCAAAGAAATGTGTGTTTTCCATCCATGAAGGCAAGCTCTTGCGCCATGCCATTTCAAAAGAAGGCCTATCTATTGATCCAAAAATGGTATATGCCATCTTAGCACTATCCTTGCCTAACCACAAGAAGGGCCTACAAAGTTTCTTTGGTAAAACAAATTTCATTAGGATATTCATTCCTAACTTTGTTGAGCTAGTCAAACCACTAACTACCATGTGGAGGAAGGATGAGATGTTCACATGGACAGCAAGAAGAAGAGAGAGCTTCAAAGGCATCAAGTAAGCTATCACCCAAGCTCCTAACCTAGCTAGTCTAGACTTCTCCAAGGACTTTAATCTATACACCTTTGGGAATGAAGAGGTAATCTCTGCTATGCTCACTCAAGTGAATGGTGAGAATTTAGAATAGACTCCTGCTTTTTTAGCTAAGGTTTAGAAGGCTACGAGGTTAGATACATGTATGTTAAGAAGCAAGCACTTGAAGTCATATGAATTCTAAAGAAGTTCACACATATATTGTCTAATATCAAGATTCACATCATGGTGCCACATCCTAGTGTAAAATACTTCTTGCTGAGCTGATCTTGAATGATAAAAGGGTAGGGTGGATCACCAAAGTAATGGAGTATGATGTAGATATCAAGACCACCAAGTTGGTAAGGGGAAGAGGGCTATGTGAATACCTCACTATGGACTTAAAAGAGCCAAAATAGGATGTTTTAGTACTCCATGATGAATCTGTAGTAGCAATACCTACAATCATGAAGATTAAGGCACAAGACATGGTTCATTTCCTTCAAACTGGTGAGTGTCCACAAGGTCTTGATAGGACAAAAGGAGGTATTTTAGACTCCAATCTCTTCTTTAGGTCCTAGTTGATGGAGTGATATTCAGAAAGTAATTTTTAGGGGTACACTTTAGATGTATAATTTGATTAGGATCATGAAAAGGATAATGGAGGAAAATCAAAGGACTTGGCATGCCAAGTTGAAGACAACTCTTTGGGCAAACAGGATCACTCTAAAGAGGATGATTGAGAATTCACCATACACACTTGTATATGAAAGGGAAGCTAAACTTCCTATCTCACTTGAGTTACCAGCCTTGGATCTTTCCCATCAACTGTAATTGGTGGAGTGTGATAACCTGGAAGTCAAGTATTATGAGATAATGGAGCTTCAAGAAGCAAGAGACCAAGCCATGGATGCAATAACCAGCCTCCAATAGGAAACAAAGAATCATTTTGACAAGAGGTCTATGCTAAGGAACTTCTAAAAAGGTGGCATTGCCTTCAAGTAGGATGAGGACTGAGCCAAGCCATGAAGACACATGAAGTTTGACACCTTGTGGAGTGGCCTATATGTCATCACCCAATGCAAGCAACACAATGCTTTCCAACTCTCCAAGTTAGATGGTGAAGAGATACATATCCTAGTCAATGGGATATATCTTAAACATTTTCACTAGCTTTCTTTTGTCATGTACATAGTTTCCTTATTTTTTCGTTGTTTTCCCTAAGTGATGTTATGCATGTGTGTAGTGTTTTTAGCCTTTGTGTGTGTTTTTCCTTATTATTTGGGGTAAAATCTTTGTTGGTTCTTAGGTTTTTACAAGGTTGTTTCCAAATTTTCAAGATACATCCTGACACCATACCTAATGGACATTTAGGCCACTAGTATTCTCAAGCATAGCAGGCATGTTTCCCCTATGAGTCACCAAATGTGTTGACTAATTTTTGGTCTTGTAGGCTAAAATTAGGCACCCCCTCCTTTTATTTTCAAGAGTAATTCAATCCATGTTCTAACTAGTTCATCCCTCAGCTACCTTGTGTAAAATTTTCTCTGTCAAACTATTTCCCATGAAAAAACCAAGTGTTTTTCTCTTTTGCTTACCAAGTGCATTTTGGGTTTGACGGGTGACTTTACTTGTAAAAAATTCATAAGTAAAGCCACTCTCAAACCTCAATTTGGTCTTAGATGCTTTGAAAGGCAAGTGAATTAATTTGGAGCTATTTTCATTGGTAAAATGGACCAAGTGGAAAAGTCAGAGGGTCGTTTGGAGGATTCCCAAAGGGTATTTACCCTTGCGGAGGGCACTTAGGTGGCAAACGGGACCTTTACAATTCTTCTGAAAGGAAACTTTGGAGGCCAAGGAGCCATTATGGGGGGTAAACGATGAAAAAAGTGGATCTTTTTCAAAAGTCTAAAGGGTAACTTTGGGCTCGAAATGCCCTTGTGAAAGGCAATTGGTTGGAGCAAAGGGGCAAGACAGGAAGCTCGAAAGGAACTTGCCCTTCGAAAAAGGTGACAAGCCCAAAAGAGAATTCCTTCATAATTTTTGTCTAAAGGAAAACAAAATAATAAAAATCAAAGAATAACTCCTTTAGACAAAATGTTTGAAGGAATTCCTTCAAACATTTTATCTAAAGAAATTTGACAGTCACAAAAATTCTAAAAAAAATCAAAAGACAAGAAGTCTAAATGGTAGGTGTCTTTACGGGGGGCACTTGGTTATGAAAGAGGATGATTTAAATCTTTCTAAATGGTCAATTTCCCTTTGAAAAATTTTGTTTGCAAAAATTCTGAAGGAATTGTCCTAGTGGGTGATAGGCCCGTGAATGTCAATTTTAGGGCGATAAACTAGCCGTTGGGATTCAAATGTCCGATGATGGGCCTGTGAATGTAAATTTTAGAAAAATAAGCTAGCCATTGGGAGAAATCAAAGGAGAATTTTTTTGAAGGAATTAAAAAAAGGAAGCTCGAAGACCCACCAAAGGAAATTCAAGCCCAAAGGAGAATTCCTTCAGACATTTTGTCTGAAGGAATTCAAAGCCTGAGAGCCTAAAGAATGATTGAGTGAACAAGCAAAGAAAGGATCCCAAGAGAGAATAATAAGCATCAAGAGCCTGAATTACCAGGACAAGAGTGAAATAGAAAAGTAATGGAAAATAAGGTAGGTATCCTAGAACATGGCCACATGCACATAAAATAAAGTCTCAAAACACTCCAAGTGGTATAACAAGTCAAAGCCTAAACCCAAGGATGAACCAGACCAAGGCAGGTGGCATAGGTATCATCAGTAGGAGGAGTAAATGCACTTAGGTGAGATATCCTATACCAAAAACCAATAAAAGGATTGGTTTTCTAACTATAGAAGGGAATAGCCCATGTTTTCACACTTCACCATTAATGTCCATCCAGTTGTACCCAGCATTGAAGAGAGCATGGCCCAATAAAAATAGCTTGGAGATGGCCTTGTCAGTTGCTAGAAGGAGTATTCCATGCTCTTATAGGCCCAGGACACCTACAACATGTCTCTCCCATACGTAATTGGAAGGATACGGTACTAGCATGGGCTTGTGGTCATTATAGAAGTGTTTAATACAACATGGGTTCCCATCCCTTGACTAGACAATTGTCTATTTTTAATATTTATATATATAATTGTAGCTTCTCATTTGAAATTAATATCTCAACATTGTATGGCAAAGCCCTGAAAAAATTTACCTTGAATTAAAAGAAGCATTTTACCTCCATTTGAGCTTACACTTTTACATGTCTATGGTTTTATCTTATGTTTAGTCATTTCCTTTTATGCTTTCATAAGTTTATGCCAACATATCTAGTGTATTATGAGTTCTTCTCTATAGGTCAACAAGAAGTGTCCAGCTTAGAGTATAGGTGCATGTGAATAGACTGTCCAATAGTGTGTCTTAAAACACTTCTGGTAGTTCTTCCTCTCTATATCTCCATAAGATCCCTTATTGAAACATTGATGCAGACAAGTTTCTCATTCGAATGAAGTGTTTATTTTCTTCTCTCTGGTGTAAAGTGTAGGTTAAAGTTGAGTAGACCAACTAGTTTGGTGCATCACCACATTAGTTAGGTTCTATTTTTATTATTTCTTCTTCTTCCCCCCCCCCCCACCATTTATTAATAGTAGTAGATCTAAGGCCTCAAGGTGCATCAAGGGGAGCTATCCCCTGATCTAGAGATTCATCCCTCAATTTTGCAACCCACAAAAAGAGGAATGTCTCCATTGTGTCACGTGGAGGAAGAGAGTTGAGCCTCCCTTCACAGGGTGCAATCCACAGTGTCAACACTTATAAAAGTAGATAAGTAATTCACCTGCACAAACCTAATTTGCACTAGATAGACTATTTTGGACTTCCCAAGAGATTCTACTTTGGTTTTACATCAATTTTAGCTGATAAGGAAAATAAGTAAAGACACTTGGACAATCTGAATTACAACACCAAGACCAAGTTAGGTTTATCAAGTGACTTGACTTATGAAAATTTCATGAGTCATTTCAGAAACCTAAAATACATTACTGTAGGTGAATTAATTACTCTTGATAAACTTGAAATACACTTGGTAAAGTAGAATGAGGGAAACACCTAGATTTTTCATGAGAAAGGTCTGGCAGAGAACATTTTGCATAAGGCAATAGAGGGATGATCTAGCCAAAACATGGATTGGATGACTTTTGCAAATAAAAAGGAGGGGGTGCCCGATTTTGGCTTGTAGGACTAAAAATTGGTCAACATAATGAATATTTAAAAATGGAAATTCTAAAAATCAAAATATCAATCCTTTTCATCATTTCCTTTATGAGTTGTCAAGCTTTTCCAAAATATATCAAAATATCCAAATTGAGAGCCATGTCTAGTAATTGAAAATCATAATTACATGATAACTTTTAAATTAACTAGAGTTAGTATAAACTCACCTAGGGTTAGTTTAAACCCATTCCACATTTAAACTCAACCTTAACTGACCTTGGGTGAGAGTTAATTCTTGAGGCTATAAATTCAAAGCCATGCCTATTGATTTCTAAGCTCTCTTAGTGTAAAGTTAGTATGCCTAAATGCCTTCAAATATTTGATAATGTAGTGTTATAATGCTCAAATCATAATCTAAGCAATCAATCCAAAGTGCCAAGGAAAGGTGAAGACAACAAAGCTCCATTGATGAAGATTTCTTGATACACAAGCTGATCAAACCACTTTAATAATCCATTTGGAGCTCCAAGGAAAGTAAAAGAGTGATTTATTTTATATTTCATTTGTGTTTTCATATGCATTATTGTTACCTATGCTCTCCCTAGTTTTTAGGCTAGAGGTGTTAGAATTTTAGTGTGTTACTTTGATTTGTTTTATTGGATTAACACAAGACTAACCTCCCTCCTACGTATTTCTTTTTCACATCATGGCACATCCGATGGGATGATAAGTAATGATTTACCCAAGGAGATTGATATGTTAAGTTTAGTTTTTCTAATGGGTGCATAAAAATCTTCAAGTTTCAAGTTTGAAATTTGTTTTTTTATGTCTTTTTATTTTTTTTAGCAAGTTGCAAGTTACAGGGATCGATGTCAATTTTCTAGATCAATGTTGATTACAGGAATCAACCATGATCCCTATTTGAAAAATAGAACATGACAAAGAATGTTGCTAATAATGGTTTTACTTGATTTTTCTTGCCTTCATTTTGTGATTGATGATCTGAATGTTGTTTGTATAACCTATTTCCTACATAATCTATGATGTATTTTTGGTTAAAGCTCATTTATTAACCATTTTATGTCAAAATAGACTTTTTTGTGTTTTATAGGAAATGATGATGATTTTCTTAATCAACATCAATTTTTATGGATTGACATCGATCTCTATGGATCAACGTCAATCTCTATGGAATGATGATGATCGGTCTCTGAGATTAAAAAATCATACAACCCAAGAGCTAAAATTGAAATGTTATTTCCTCACTTGATTTTGGGCTTCTAAGTAGGCAAACCTTCTAAAAATTTATAGGTCCTAAGGTGGACAGGGTAAAGTTTAAGCATGGTTAAATCTTACACACATTATATTTGGTGCTTAAAATGTACTTGGTTATTTTCATATCTTAGTTATTTTTTAAGTTTGTTGTAAATTATCAAACAACAAACACCAAGGGGCTCAAACCTCATTACATTCTTCATTTTTTTGTTATAAAAATGAACTCTCAAATTAGTAAAATACTCATACGAGTTTCATTTTTATACTTGTTTATTGAAGTGTTTGTTTAGAAAAATGAGTGTCACATTTATATTCTCCCCCCATCCCCTTTAGGTAACTTGGGTGATAAAAAATGTTCACTCCTTGAATTTGTCACTTTGGTCCAAAGCATGGAAGGAAAGTCACTAAGGCCCTCCCCAAAATCTACATGATTTGGGTGACCCCAAAATAACCCTAAAGTCCTTAAACTTATCTTTATTTCATGCATTTTTGGCTTGTGAGCAGGAGTTCATTGCCTCCTCACAAGTTCTCTAGGGAAGTTTTAATCCAGGAATTCATATCTCAACATTATTTCAACCCCACTCCATGGTAGGGCATATAAATTTAGGGTGACCCATTGAGACATTTATTTTGAGTGGTTAAAATAAGCTATGTTAGTGGTACTCAACCTCAGAACATAGGGGCAACTCAAACATCACACTACACTTAGAAATTGACAGATGTAGTGGTTATGAAAAGGATAAGACTTTTTCACAATAAACTAGATGACGTAGATCCAAATGATGTGATTGTGCCCTAGTGTTTTCCACACCTATGGAACCATCTAGAAATGAATGAAAATTGATAGTTTAGACAACCCTACTTATCAAGGGAATATTAATGATGCAGGGCGAGTATCCCAAATTTATATGTCATTGTATAAAGTCTTGATAGAAGAGGGGGCATAAAAACCCTACTTTTCATGCACTTTTACTTTTTGGATTAATAATTTAAAATCCTCTTAAGAGTAAGTATATAGATAAAATTTGAAAATAAGATGTAACCTTGTTAGTTTTAAGATTTAGGACGTTACACTTAGGTTTTTTTATCATTTTGTCCTCTTTACTTGCATGGTCTTATGTAAAAGCTCTTTATTTATCATACCATGCCTAAAACAAGTTTGTTTTACACATCTATTTATTGTTTGAAGAGGTGTTATGACATCCATTTAACACCACACTTTGCCTTAGTTTTTTAAATCAAACATTTTCATGTGTGTGTCACTTGTTTGAAAAAGGGTATCATTATGTTACCCATTTCAATCCAAGTCTTGTGCCTTAGAGTCTTGAAACAAACCATTTGTCATACCTTTATAGCACTATATCATCATTATGTTACTCAAAAAATTTCAAAGACTTATTGCCTTATGTTCAAAATTGTAATCCTAAAACCATGTGTGCCTTTCAGATCTATGTCTAGTATCATCATGCCATTCATTCTTGTCTAGCTTGTTGTCTATTTTAAAAATCCTAATCTTATAAATCAAGTTCAAAATTAGCCTTGACATGTTCAAATCCAAACATTGATTGATTTTTTCCTATGTCTCATGTAATTTTGTCCTAGACATCGATCTTTCAATTTTAGGTTATGTAACTTAGGTTAATTTCTTGCTCAATTTATAGACTATTTTTACGTTTAAATTTGAGGAAGTGATATATCTTCCATATGCCTAGAGCTCAATGTCTTTTGTCAAAAGATCAAGTGTGTGTCTAAATCCAAATGCCTAATTTGTGTAAAAGTGTTTCAAATTTGTTAGATTAAATATCGTACCTTTTAAACTTTATTTTATTTAATGTCTAACTTTTATGCCTTGTTCCCAAAAGACCTAGCAATACATATTTTGAGCATAGATTGTGTGCCTTGTTTTCCAAAAGACCTAGCAACTTTATTTCTTTAGACCTAGTTTAAACTTATTTGAAACACTTTATATCTAAGTTTGGCATTTATTTTTAATTCATTCACTTGACCATTTATTTAATACATTTGATGTTATATTGTTTCAAACCAAGTTTATCACAAACCTTTTTGGAGATACAGGTCCATTTTTAGACCAAGTTGAACCAAGTTTGGACCATTTATCCTTTGGACCTTGTTTTTTTTTTTTTGAGTTTGGAGAACTCTATGCCTTTTTCACAAAAATGTTCATTATTGATTTGGATATGTCTCGTTATAATCATAGTGGAGCCATGTACAATTTAGGTTATAATAAAATGGTCATACAAGATGACTTTGCTCAAGACCCATAAGGTGATGATGTAGTTTATGAGATAGATCCTTATCCTCCTTATAATAATCGATTTGGAGAATAAATCCAAGATCCTCAAGCACAATATTTGATGACACCTTCTTTGGGATAATTAACATACCAAGTTCACCCTTTAAATTATAATGGTACCCAATCCCCTACCTATACCATTAACCCTCCTTTGGATTATGTTAGTAACCAAGATTTGTAATGCCCTACCATTACCATTCAAGGACCTCATCCTTTGGCTCATGATAGTAACCAAGATTGACAATGCCCTACCATTACCATTCTAATACCTCATCCTTTAGATCACGATAGGAACCAAGCTTCATAATGCCCTTCCATTACCATTCCATGCCCTTCCAAGTATGGTAGCTCATTATCCTAATAAGGTTGTACAATTATGACTCGACAGGTCATAGTTATTATCCTAGACTAGCAACCAATCTTTGTTAATCCCATTGTAGATGAGCCTACTTATAAATATATCATTATCCAACCACCGATCATTATTCTTTCATTACCTACCTTCCCCACTTTATAAAACCTAAGCTAGTCATCAAGCCACAACAAAGCCAATCATTCAAAGACCAAGATGTTTTCAAAACTGATATTTTACAACTACTTGTAAACCAAGGCCAAGAAAACCAACCAATCCATGATGTTTTTGTTGAAACACCTATTTGTGATGAGTAAACTTATGATGAATCACCTTTTGATACTATCCTTATTGTTGAACAGTCTCACTCTGATAAGCCAATATTTACTGAGTCGCTTCTTAATGATTATAACCACCCTTGGGAAAATCATTATCTTGACCATTGTCTTATTTTTAAAGAGCCCCCCTTTGACAAGCTAGTCTCTATGGATTTATCTCTTGACCTTTTTCCCATCATTGAGGAGTCTCACTTTGACAAACCAATCTCTATGGAGCCTATTATGCCATCACATGCAGATACTTGTCCAATACCAAACATTCAACAAGAAATCATTGAAGCATCATCCACACCAGATGAAGAATCAACATTAAAATTAGGTTTATTTTTGAACCAATTTTAGATTTAGCATAAAAAATAGAATCAACATAAGTCTCAACATTAGATTCAAAGTCTCTTGAGTTAGACTTGGCTTCAAAATTAGAATACATTCATGGTTATTATAACATTGGTTTTACATGCCTTGTAGATAAATTTGAATACATTTGTGATCCTTCCACATTTTTTGAGGATGGTCACTTTAGCATCAAGACAAGTTCTCCTAGTATATTCTATGAGAAATGTGTTGCCTCTTCCCATTTCATTATCATTCCACATAGCATTACCACCACCCAACATAGCCATTATATTAACATTCCACCTCCCACAAGTGTCAATTGGGACTGACATAATCACACTTTTTTGAACTACATCCATGGTGACATATTAATTGAAGAATATTAGGGGGACCAAGACCACATTCATGCATAATAAGAACAATATCCTAATGAAACCTTTTTGAAGGTGCTAGGGGACAATCAGAGTCCAAAATTAGCATCTTCTAGTGAAACCTTATTTGAGGCACTAAAAGATAATTAAAGTCAAAATTCAATGTTCCTCAGTAAAACCTTCTTAGAGGCACTATGGGATAATCAAGACAACTTTATTGGTGAAAACCTCTTTGAGGCACCAATTAGTAAGCATAATATCTCTTCACTACTTGATGAAGACATTATCAAAGATAAAATCAAAACAACTTCCATTCTATAGCATAATCAAATGGTAGCTACTTGTAGGCTCAAACAACAAAAAACATTGGTGGTCTTAGTGAGAGCATATTCAAAAGTCTTAACCCCCATCAAAACTAAAGTTATGTCAAATATAGAATCACTAACATTGTATGTGCCTAAAAATACCAATTTTTATTTATTTTCTAATCATTATACATTCCATTATAATACATTTATCCATTATCATCCACCTTTACATTGTCAAATCAGACCTATCAGCAATATTTATCCTTATTTACCATTCCTGGCTACACTTTCCTTTACAAAAAAATACAAAGACATCTTATATCAATGTTTAAAGGAAATCAAATCAATGACCAATGAAGATCACAACAACATTGGAATCCAAATCTGTAGCAGGTTCTTGAAGAGTAACTATTCTAAAGAGGTTTAGGCTAGCAATTTACATGATTGACTATTTTAGTTATATCATATGTTGATTAGGATGTGCATCTCCACATCAACAAGAATAACATAACCATATCTTTGCCTTGATATTTACCTTGTCATTTTCATTTGCCATCCATTTTGCCATTATTTCATACCCTGCCATTCACCTTACCTTATCATTTGGGGGTAACATCATCTTCCTCATACCATACCCTATACCATTATAGCCAATTACCATCCTATCATCTTCCTCATACCATACCCTATACCATTATAACATACCTTCCCTTTGACCAGAGTTGTTCTTACCCTCCCTCACCACCCTTTTAACCTTGGTTCCATTCCATTGGTTCTTTGGGCACCTTCAACAAGAGGATTCAGATCAATTTTTAGTAGTCATTTCAGTATTCTCGATAGAGGTAGTATTTTGGACCAATTTGACAGTGGTTTGGCAATTGTATCCTTCATTTCTTATTTCATTTCATCTCAAGTGTTCCTAATTATATCCACCTTTAGTAAAATTAGTTTCCCACTTTATGCTACTAATTATAATTGCCTTTGGTTAAATTAGTATCATTGACCTATGCCATTATTTCCTAAATATAACTGCCTATGAGTAAATTAGGAACAACATCTTCCTCATGCCTTGAAGTCCCACCTTGCCATTCCTATGCCATCAAATGCCATTTCCCTAGTTTGAGAACTTGCTACTACTTAGTCAGATTCCTCTACTATAAAGTGTAACTATAGTAACTTGAGGTCCTAATGGGACTATTTAGGTAGTGCTTGATTTAAGTTGAGGTCAGCTCAATCACCCTTTTACCATGTTCTCACTATTTTGTGGTTAATTTAAGTTTGAATGCTCTTATCATTTTGTGAGTTAGACCATTTAGTATCTCATAATTCTTGTTCAACTTGAGATACATTGAGAATTTCAAAAATATTTGTAAAAGATCTAGAAAATCCTAAAAATCATTAGTGACCACTTCTTTGCCTTCAGGATTCTAAGAACCCTCACTTTTTCAAAAGAAACCACTTGTTCTTTAGTTTCCCCGTCCTAATTGGCCCATTATCCTTACACTCTCATTATTTTATGAGTTCATATTTTCTACACTCTCATTATTTTATGAGTTCATATTTTCTACATTATATATTCGACTTTGATACATTAATGACTACTAGGCTTCATCTCACGCTCTTTCCATTTTGCATGACCATTCCCATCTTCCTCTACAACATCAATCACATTTTCTTGATCATCATTTTTTTATATCCCATATATTGGGAGAACTACATTTAGCCTGAAGTTTATGTTAGACCTTGCATCCATAAAACTATGTAGGTAGTGTCCACTTGCATAATGCATTCGGAGTCAACTCAGCTACCCCTTTTATTCTATTTCCCCCATTTTATTTGTTTTTTTCATTATCTCCTATACCATAGGGGTAATTTTCATCATCATGTTTGTTTTTTGTTTGTGATAACATTATGATTAACCATTATTTATGTTTGATTCATATTATTTTGATTGTGTTTATTCTATTTTTATTTATTCCTATTTTTTCTTCTTGTTTACGTATTTGCCTATTTATTTGCTTTCATTATTGTGCCTTGACTTAGTATACTTGTGTTCATTGGGTGATTCATTGTGCATTATACTTAAGTCCATCTATATCCATTCATCAACATTGTCATCATGGTTTTTATCATTGGTGTATTGTTTTTTATTATTTATTGGATCTCATGTCAATCCTTATACATATTTTGGCTATGTTATCACTGTGTTCTAATCTGATGCCTAACATCACGTGCTACAGAAAAACTCAGCTCAAGAAATCTTACAATCAATATGGCCACAATACTTTTCCTTGGCACTTGAAAAATTCTTGATCTACCCAAATCATTACCCAAATATAGATTAAATTAATCCTAGAATAATTATAATCCTTTCTAGTTAGGACATACATCTCTATACTATCAAGTTTCCCAAATTCATCTTTCTCCTATGTACCGACTTATTCTTACTTCATGAGAATAGATTCTGTATGTAAGCCACCTTTTCCAATTTGCCATATTACTCTCATCATTTTATCAATGATTATAACTGCCTTTGGGCAAATCATTGTGTATCATCCCACCCATAAAGCCAATGATTATAATCACCTATGGGCAAATCATTATATTTTGATTTATCTAGATGTTAATGATTATAAATACCTTTGGGCAAATTATTATAATTCTTCTACCTAACAGGGGCATGTTTTCACTATGTTATTGATTATAACTGCCTTTGGGTAAATCATTATCTTTATCCACCCAACTAGGGCATGTTTTCATCCTATCAATGATTATAACCTCCTATGGGTAAATCATTGTTTTCCTTTTAATGATTATAACTTCCTTTTGGCAAATCAATCTCTTATTACCCTTATCCTTGTGCCAATGATTATAACTGCCTCTAGTCAAATCATGGTTTTTCTTTTGATGATAATAACTGCCTTTGCGAAAATCATCCTTTTTATCTACCTAACTAGAGTAGCTCACTGTGCCACTGATTATAACTTCCTATGGGAAAATTAGTCTTTTCCAACCCTTTTATCTTTTAGTCCCATCATTTTCCTTATTTCAAGGGATCAATCACTGACCCTTTTTAATGACCACTCCCTTAAGGGGGCATCCAAAGCTCATCCATCACCATTTAGTGCATTAGGCATAAGGATCTTTTCATTCTTTGAAAAGACATTATTGTGCCTATATCTTGTAATGCCTTCCCAAATAGGGAAAAACTATAGACACCCAATTTTGACCACAACTTCATATTGATTCTTACCAACTATTGATAATTAAACCTAGAAATCATTGAACATCTCAATTTTGGTTGTGCATCATTCATCAAGGATCAAAATCATGTTAAGTATCCATATTTGGGATACTAGCCTGTATATAACAATAACCTCTCATGGATTCATCCTTAATCACCTTGTGACATAACAACTAACAATTTGGCATATAGACCCATTAAGTGGGGCACTGGATCAAATACTAAAAGAGAAAAAATACTAATCAAAATCAATTAAATAATTAAACAATATTAAATTCTTAGTTGAATTATCCATTTGCAATTAATGCATATCTAAAAATGAAAACTCCAAAAATCAAAATATCAAGCCTTCTCACTATTGCCTTTATGAGTTACCAAGCTCTTCCAAAATATCTCAAAATATTCAATTTGAGAGCCATGCCTAGTAATTGAAAATCATAATTACATGATAAATTTTAACTCAACTAGAGTTTGTCTCAACTCACCTAGGATTAGTTTGAACCCATTCCATGTTTAAACTCAGCCTTAATTCATCTTGGGTGAGAGTTAATTCTTGAGGCTATAAATATAAAGCCATGCCTATTGATTTCTAAGCTCTATTGGTGTAAAGTTATTATGCCTAAATGCCTTCAAATCTTTTATAATGTAGTGTTATAATACTCAAATCATAAGCCAAACAATCAATCCAAAGTTCCAAAGAAAGGTGATGCTAATAAATCTCCATTGATGAAGATTTCTTGATGCACAAGCCAAGTAAGCCACTTTAACAAGCCATTTAGAGCTCCAAAGAAGGTAAAAGAGTGATTTATTTTCTATTTTAGTTGTGTTTTCATATGCATGTTTGTTACATATGCTCTCCCTAGTGTCTAGGCTAGAGGTGTTAGGATTTTAGAGTGTTACTTTGATTTGTTTTATTGGACTAACACAGAACTAACCTCCTTCCTACATATTCCTTGTTCACAAGAGTTGGGTTCCAACCAAGCCCTTATAAGAGTATCAGGTTCTTGGAAAATAGAAAAATCATCCTTAAATGCACCATGCATGGTCTATATTTTATCTTCAATTGGTGCCTAATCTCTTACCACTACTTAGCAAATTGCTTGCAAGGAGAAATTTAGATTCGATCATGGTGAATAAAATGTAAATGTGGTAAGCAGACCATGTTTGATGCACTCTTAGGTGTTTATATCTATATATGTTTCTTGATGAAAATACCATGCTCTAACCCAAGTGTGTAGAGTTCCATGCAATGTATGAACCCATAAGAATTCAAGTAAAAATGTCTCATCGGTAGCCCAAATATTCTCACAAATGACTATAAGGTCATTTGGGGACTCAACACCATTATAACTAAGTGTGGCATGAACAAGATTGTCATGGAAAAATCAATGATGTATCATGGTGTGTACCTATTCCCATGTCAACAACTTGTATTGATGAGTAGCCAACCAATGATCTATTGTTATTTGAATTATTTTAGGGAGCACATACATACGTTCATTTTCAAAAACATAGTAATCCTCTAATTGTTGTAAGAACTCCCAAACCTTGATCTGACCATAAAACCTAGGTGTTTGGTCCAACTAAAAGGGTGGTCTATTCATAAGTACTCTACTAATGATTTAAATAGACTTATGGAATTTAATCAGCTTGTGAGGATTATTTATTTATCAACCAACTATAGCACATCCTCATCTTATTATATCTTATGCTTTATGACCCTAATGTTCATAAATAGTGTTGGCGGTATTAGAAATGGATTGCACATCTCCCCATTGAAGTAGACCATCAAAATTAGGATCTACATATTCATTTTCTTGTGTTGTGATGCTATAAATGTGGTTGAGGTCCTCATCAACATCAACTATTTCTATAAAAGGGGGGCCTTGGTTGGTATTGAAAGGAATGACCATGAGTTGCGTGTCATTCTTAAAAATGATGTATTTTTTCTTGAAATTTAAATCAACATTGTTGGCATAGCACCACAGTCAACCCAATAGAGCTAGAAAATCATCAAATTTAACCAGTTTGAATACTTCAAAATTAGTTTTGAATGCTTCAAAATTGGTTTTGAATGGGACATCCAAGATGTTGATGGCAACATCCTCAAGAACACCTATAGGCATTGCTCAAGTTTTTTTGGCCATGAATATAATTTGTATGGAAGGTTGTAGCATGACTTCCCATCTTCCTCCAGGCATCCTTCATGAGAACATTAACTTTTACATCTGTGTCCACCAATATATCTCTTACCATCCAACCATCAATGGATGAATTCACAATGATCTCTTTGTCACATTCAAGATTGGTTTGGACATGAGTCTCTTGTCATCATGCATGGTTAAAATGATGATCTATCAAAGTCTTGGTCAATTATTGTCATAACTGGTTCTTAAGGAGTGGGATAGTGTTCTCACTAATAAGAAGCTTGTAGATCTCTCAAAATTCATCTTGTCCCAAGTCTTTTGAGATAGTTTCTCTTTACATCTCATTGTGCATGGTAGCATCTTTCTCCTTCAAAAACTCAATTTTGCCTCTTCACCCTCTCTTCTCAACTCTCTTACCTTTCACACTTTTTTGGATCTCTCATGGTTCATTCTTGGTGATTTTGAGCTTCTATTGTGATAAAGGATTACCTACACAATTATAAACTGATTTGGTGACTCCATTACTACTCCTAATTTTTCTTGCTTCCTTTTGGCTTGCTCTTATCTTATACAGTTGAAATTACACCCAATTTTTACACTTGGCTTGGGATCTCACACTCCTACATACTCCTTCACCTTCTCCTTGCTTGTGGGCATTGGTTTGGACAAGGCTCTTCACTGTAACCCAATTTTCCTCCATAGTTAAATCAAATTTGAACCCTTGATTGGTAGAACATCTGCATTATTATTTTGAGCTTAATCTAAAGGCATCTTGATTGTAAGGTGAAACCATTTAGTTAGTTTATTGTAGTGTATATGCTAGGGTTTAGTGTTTTAATGCTAGTTTATCTTCATTTAAACATGTATTAGCTTAGATTTCTAAATTTCATGCATTTTCTTCCTTTTAAAATGTCTTTTACTTCAAAATCATTCTTTATTTACTATATTTGCATGTTTCTTAATCATTTTTTCTACTTGGTAGTGCTTATTTATTCAAATAGCATAACTTTCTTGCTTAATTTTCATTGCATCACCTCCTTTACTACTTGTTATTTTGTGGTTATACCCATTAAAGATATTTGTGTCCTTTGTGCACTCAATCATGATAACCCTAACCTAGTTTACAAGTCTATCTATAGCTTGGTATAATCTAACAAATTGTATAGCCTCTATAAATCTCTAATAGCCCATAATGTCCTTGAGCCTAGAAGGGGCTTATTTAGTATCCTGTGTAGCCCCTTACCAAACCTTCATGGCTCTATTTGGATTATTGGAGCTACATTCTGGCATGCTCGATGGGACCTCACATATGGTCTCATGTTAGTTCTGACCCATTTAGATCTCTCTTAGCCAATTATAATTTGATAGCTACTATGCTTTGATTTTAGTTATGTTTTGGCTCCCTTCTATGTTGTTTCATCTTGCGTTGGTTTTGTGTTTTTCTCCTTGCTAGGTATTTGATAGTTTGTCTTTTATGTTATCTTCCTATTTATTCTTGCTCCATTACCTCCATGGCCATCCTCCCACCTCTAATACCCTTATTCTCCATTTCCTTGTCTTTCAAAACTCACTTGTCTATGCTAAGGTCTTTCACGTTGATCTTCCATGTTTCTCTCTTTTATGTTATTCTTTCTTACACCATTATTCTCTGTGATCTTCCTACTTCCTTGTATCTATGTGCTATGGCTCTAAACTACTTATAATATTTAAAAAATTTGGGTCCAATAGTCACCCTAGAATAAATTTATAGTCCATCCTAGACTATGTTAGAGTCTCAAATAACAAAAATTTGGGACCCGCCTACTACACCTAGTTCCTTATCTCCACCCACTGGTTGAGGACCATCTAAATATTGGAATTAATAACTTCTACTTCACCCTTAAATTTTTTCATTTCCTCGAGCTACTCTAGAAAACTATCAGTTTTAGTTGTCAAAATATCTAGTTGAGTAGTTGGAACCTTATGAACTTCCTTGAGGGCCCCCACCTCTACCAAAACCTATCCTCAAAGTGCTAAGAAAATAGAATTTAGCTATTGTAAATGGGCACTTATTTATTTGTCTAGTTCTTCAAATTCCTAAAACAATTTTACATGCTAAGCCCTTTCCTTGATATTTAATGCATTATTTGATGGCACTATTGTTCCTTCGATAGTAGTCACATTTTAAAAAAATTACTTGGTCATGCCAAATTGAAAAAAACTCCATGAATGATGGTAATAGTGGAAATAAGTTAATTAAAAAATTCATGACATACATCTATGGCCTCAATGAACTGATCAATGGCCCACAACTTCCCCTATTTAGAATTCACCATGTTAGACCCCAAATTTTGATAAAGTATTTTGGTATTTTAGCACAAAACTAGCATGGTGCAAGAGTAGTTATTTTCACTTGAACTTTCACCCAATGAGGAGATGAGACAAGATTATCCTCATTAAAGTGGGTTATGATTATCCCTATTAGGAGGTGGATCTCTAGATTAGGGGCTAGCTCCCCTTGATGCATCACTTAAAGCACATATCCTACTACCAGCACTTGGGGGGTTGAAAAGGGTTAAAAATAACATGAAAAGTAAGCCTAATCTATGAGAGGTGATACACCGAATGTATACTTTACTCACACTTTTTGACATGCACTTGGAACCAAGAACAAGTTGCATATGCACTTCAATAAATATCAATCTTCCCTCTCATATCAATGCCTCAACATGGGGTCTTAGAAATAGTATAGACTAGGAAGACTTAGGAAATACGAATTCTAAGACACTCTATTGAGTAAAATACTCACTAGACCTAAAAATCCATTTGAAACTTCTTTTTGACCTATAAGAAAGAGATCATACAACATTAGGTACTAATAGGAGCAACATGTGAAGGTAAATGAAACTTACACTTGCACAAGACTAACAACTATCATGGACACTTAGTGAAATATTTTAATGAGGTAAAACACTTGTCTTTATTGATTCAAGGCATAAATTTGGAATGGATTCACCATACCCAAGTGGATTTATGCCTAAAATATCCAAAAAGGGCTCAATTTATAGAAGATATGAGAAGACAGAGAGAAGGGGAGTCCAAGAGCCACTTAGACATGTGTCACTAATGTGAAGATCAATTTAAAATGCATGGGAGAGAATAATTGGGTGATCCATATATAAAAATGAGCTACAAGTGTCATCTCCAATCATCCAAGACCTGCAAAGTGTCAAGAAACTCCTTTTATATGCATAGAAAACTACCCCTCATGATTGCCCTTCCAAAACTACCCTATAACTACAATTGGCCAAGTCTGATGATGGATTTGAGTAAGAGGGGTTATAAAAAATCCCTCACATGCATTTTTGAGGTCATAAACCACTCATTATCATTTTTCCATGCATCATCATCCTTAGTAATCCCAAAATAGCCCTTTTCCCTACACCTCTCACACTTGGCACATAAAAAATCTTAAAAATTACAATATGATCCATAAAATAAGAGTAATGACATGTGTCATAAGTTTCCATAGTATCATTTACAAGAAACAATCCTTAAAAGTCTTTCTAAATGAAGATTTACCATTTTCTCTAAGTCTTCCCTTGCTAGCTCACTAAACTGGCTGAAATGAGAGAGCTAGTAGGCACACTTAGGAGCTTAGACACTTTATCTAATGACCATGAGGAATGGATACACATTTGAGCATGGCTATTGTAGACACCTAAATCTGGCCACCAATAACCTCTAATCAGGCTTGTGACCAATTTCCACCAAAATACACAATTTGGCCTAGAAACACTAAAGCACATTAAAAGATTTGAAACTGACTTATTCAAATGTCAATTTTGGCCAGGGTATCCCTAAATGGTTTAATTCAATTTATGGGCTGGCTAACTTTGATTAGATCATTCTGACTCAAAATGCTAATTTTGCACCTAAGTGCTCTGGATTGCTCTTTCCTATCAAATCTCTTGCACAAGACACGTGCCTTTGTTATTTATTGTTGATAATATCCTAAATGGGATAATGGAACCAATGCATCTACAATCACCTTCAATTCCAATCTAATTGAATTTTAGACCAATAACAAGGCATTTTAATTAATTTGAGTAATTTGTGCACAAAGTGCTCAATCATGCTTAAAGCTAATTAAACCATATTAGAGCCTAATTAAGAATTTCATAGAAAATTGTTGAATACTTATTTTTAGAAATAAATATTGAATATCTGCATCATCAGGTGACCTCATTTCTTGGGAAGACATCCCTAGACCATAAATGTCATAAATATCAAGATTCATGCCTCCTATGCCTCATTAAAGCCCTCCATGCCTCTTAATTGCTCCTCTATCCCAAATATTGATGAGATTATTTATCAAATTTAATTGCATAATTGTATTAATCTTTAGCCACACATCTCAATCTTGAGATGGATGGTTTAGGTTGATTCTGATCAATCTCAAAAACATATAAATAGGAGGCCTTACCACATCATTTCTAAGCTTAATTTATGTAAAATTATAATGTAGGATTGGTTCCAAAAGCTTCAAGAAACTAGTGTTTCCATGCCAAATTGATTCCAATCCAAGGCAATCCATAAGCCAAAGGTGCCAAGGAGAGATGGAGGTAGATAAGCTTCCATTTCCAAGGACTTCATGAGCACAAAACTGAGCAAGCCACTACTACTAAGGCATTTGGAGCATCCAAGGAAGGTGAAGGAATTATTATATTTTTCCTTAATTTTTATTTGTGTTTATCATTTGTTTTTTTTACTAAGCTCACCCTAATAACTAGGCATGAAGATGTTAGCTTAGTGTGTTTTTTATTTGTTTTCATTCACCAACACCATATTAATCTCCTCTTCTTAATCAAATTTTTAGTTCATATAATGGCATGCCGATGGGACCAAATGCATCCCACACATGAAGAAGATCATTATGCAACTTGAAAATCTTCATTTGGATCATTGAAACTCTTACAATTTGATTTTGTAACTTTGTTTTGTAGTTTTTCTTTGTCACGGGTTTACACAATAACCATCATCAGTTAGTAAAACCATCATCAGTTGGCATAGCCATCATCAATCACTATTGGTATAGCTAATGTCAGTTAGATAACCATCATCGGTTATTAAGTGTAACCATCATTGGTTATAGAACCAACGTTGGTCACTATGTTTTTCTTAAAAACACAAAACCTGAGAGCTAATAGACCATTTTAAAATGTTTGGTTTGGGGTCATACAGACTCTGTTTAGATGTTTTTTTTTTAAAACCACATGTTTTCTCCTAAATTTTCATAATTTGAAATTATTTTAGGTTTAATTTTCATATATTTTTTTAAAAATTTGGAAAATATATTTAAAATGTTTCTAATCTAACATATTTGCTTTTGGGGTGATGCCTTAAGGGTAGACAGGTAACTAGTGGATTTAAAGTTTGATAAATCATGTTTTAGAACATATTTTGCATGTTTTAAAATGAATTAGGAACATTATTTTGGTGCTTAAAGTAACATTTAAGGTCCTTAAGTAAGTGTTTTTGGTATTAGTTTTGGTATTAGTTTTCAAAGTTACAACTAAGACCAAGGGTTCAAATGAACACCACCTCATTTTTCAAAATTGGGATTTAAAATGAACTCATTTTTCCAAGATTTTTGTATTCACTTAGTTTTTTAAATTAGATTTGTGTTTGGAAAAAAGAAGGTTTTTGCGTGTATGCTCTTCCATTTGTCCCCTTTAGGAAACCCTTGAAATCAAAAGCACCATTCCTATTGTAAATAGCCTAGTCCAAGGCTTAGAAAGAAAGTAATCTAAAACACTCTCCAAAAACTCATCAAAGTTTGGGTGACCTTGAAAAAGGATTTAAATGATTTCTATTTCATGCTTTCTTTATTTTTATGCAAACTTGGCATGTGAGATGGACTTCATCACCTCCCACGAGTTCTTTAGGGAAGCTTTGACCTAGGTTTTCACCTCCCAACATTGACTTCATTTGGCTCCTAATCAGAGTTACACATGGGATGTAGTGGTACTTTCAACATCGCACTACATTAAGTGAATAGTAGGATGTAGTAGTTGAAAAAAAGACTAGACCTTTTTGCAATAAGCCAAGTGATATGGACCTAAAATCCATGATTTTATTTTATATTGTTTGGCATGAAATTCATTGTGTAATTGACTCCCCTATAACATTCAAAAACTTGTAGATCTTAGATAAAACCCCACTTGTTACAGAAGTATTATTGGTGCAATGTGCACCTCAAGGTCCATGTCACGGTACTATCATTTGAGAGAGTGGGGGTGTAAAAACCCTACTATATAATGCACATTTACTTTTGGATGAACACTTAAAATCCTCTCAAATGACATATATTGGTGGATTCCAATAACACCAAGCAACCTTTTCAATTTAGAGTCTAAGAATGATTAATTAATTGAGTTTTGTCCTAGATTAAAGTCTTGTTTGAAGTCAAAAATTGGTGTAAACAAATGATACAAACCAAAACACATGGTCCTCAATTTCCTTTGAACAAAGAGGCATTATGTTTCCCATGTGAGGTCATCAAATTTTCCTTGTTCAAATTCCTTCAAAACTTGGGAGTCATATCATCCACTTTGGCATAGTTATGCTGCCCAATTGAGTCTAGACCTTTGCCAAAGTTGTTTAAGTCAATTTATAATCTAAATTTGAAATTGTACCTTTATAAGTTCATAAGGTTGATTTGTTAAGTGGATTTTCCATTTGCACTAAACTTGAGGGAACTTAGGTTCATTTTCTAATTTGGGTTGAGGGTCGTTTAAGACTCATGATCGTTATCACCACTTGATAGACTTAAGACATTTGGTGCTAAACACTTTTACTTTGAGTCTATGTGCCACAACATTTTGAGTCAAGAAGGATAGTGTTATGCTATCAAATTTGTGGGAAACTTTCTTTGCCTTAGAGAGTTTTTGAAACAAACATTTTTTCACGTCTTTTGGGTAGTCTAACATTGTTACGCTACCCAAAAGATTTAAAATATTATTTAATAGACCCTTTTGCATAGATTTCAAATTTATTCCTACATTTTCAAACCAATTTGAGTATACTTTTATAAGCTTTTATCTATCATAGTTACATCATTCACTTTTATCTAGCTTGTGTGTCAAAAGAACCAAGTTTTATACCATTATTTATGAGAAAAATAAATTATCTCTAAAGTTCCTTTTGTTTCATACCTTATACTTAGTTGGTCAATTTTATATCCAAAACTCAAATTCCTAGTATTTTTTATAAGTGTTTCACATCTGTTAGATTAAAAATCATCTTTATTTCAAAGTCTAGATTTTGATGCCATTTGGCCAAAAGTCCTAGCACATGCCTTGTTTGAGCCTAGCTTTTGACGTCATGTTTGGCCAAAAGACCTAGAAAATTTTTCTATTCCTAGATTAGACTAATTTGAAACACTTCAACCTTAAATTTTGGTATTTCAATTTTCAATCTATTTACTTGCTTATCTTTGTGTGAACATTGAGGCATTAGATACTTAATGCTAGCTTGTTTCCTCACAAATCTTTACATAGACCTTTTTTATCCTTTTGAAGAATCTAGACCAAGTTTTAACATCATCTATTTTAGACATTATCTTTTTAGAGTTTGAATAAATCTTTGACCTTTTATCTCAAAGCATTGACTATGGATCCCAACATGTATTCCTACACTCGTAGTGGACTCATGTACAATCTAGGGATTAATAATGTGGTTATGTAGGAAGAAATGGTGCAAGATCCCTACACAAATAATATTCCTTATGAGATGGATTCTTATCCCTCTTATAATACTCAATTAGGGGCACAAATCCAAGATTCATTGGCTAACTATTTGGTTAACACACCACCTTATTCAGAACAAGACCAAGAACAAATCACACAATACCTAGTTACAATACCCACAACTGACGAACCAGTTCTTCAACAGTCACACTCTACTAATTCACCTTCCACATATGATCCATTTTTTTAGCATCATTTATTGGAGAACAAAGATTATATTTTGGTTAGATCCATAGAGGTAGGGGCCAAGTTTCCAATAGAATTCCCTCATGAAAATTTACCAACCCTAATAAGAATGCCCCGCAATATCATTTACGATCAATAGGATTATTTTATAAATACTTTGGCTCTAGTATAAACAACATATCAAAACCCTAATATGCTTAAAATAGGCAAAAACATCATGAAAGACCACTTTAATCAAATGCAAATAGCATATCAAACCTACCTAAATCTAGCACGCAATTTTAATCAGATGAACATGGTGAGCAAACTTATTATTGACTTAATTCCTTCAACATGAGTTTTGATAGAGTCAATTGGTTAAGAGAATCAGATTTCATACCCATTCATACAAAACACTTTAGTAGACAACTTATTGCATATGCCCATTATTAAATAAGTCTTTTCTACTTCTACATAGAATAGTGAGCCAAATATAGTGGATAATGTGAAAACAACATCCAATCCCAATCAAAGTGGTACTAACATACAAATAACTATTCAAAAACATGTGCCCATAGTTAATACCATCAGTGGATCATAATACCAAGGAATATGATCCTCTATACCCCAACCTTCACCACCTATTTCCCAACCTCAATCATTTGCTTCCTCAAGTGTGCAACCTACAGGATCAAGTAGTCAACCAAAAACCCATGTCATGCATTAACAACAAAATGTAACAAATCCTACTCCTTCTCAACAAGTGACATGTAGTATTCCACAACATCATGTGCAATCTAGTGTACCAATACAGCTAAGGCTAAATGTATTTCCACCTTAGCAAGGGGCAACTAATGTTCCACCTTGCCAAGTAATGACAAACATACCTCTTCAATCTCAGACTAGTATACCAATCCAAAACCAAACAATGACTCGTTAACAATGTGTAAATATTTGTCAGTGATAGATTTTGAATCTTCAATGTTCTTTCACTTTCCCATAGGGATTCATGAAACAAGGGGGCTCCCATGTTTCTCAAGTAACTACTAGACAACAATTGGTTCAAAATGTGCCACAAGTTCAGAGACAAGGTCTCGGTCCACAAGTTACCACTCAACATCAAGGTTTGATTAGTCAGTAGCATGTCCCTTTTCAACCACAATAGGCACAGTATAGTTGTATCCCTCCATCCCAACCATAAAATCCTCCAAGTCAAACCTTTAATTCCAACCCAAACCAAAATATTGTACAACCAAATGTGTAATTTCAAATACATCCTAATCCACATATGCATATTCTTGGTCCATTTCCCAACCAAACCAATATACCCCAAAAAATATCTCCATCATACCCTGGTCAAAGTGTCCCACTTTTGACCCCCTAACCATCTACCTAAACCAATATTCTCCCTCAAACCAATGTTCCTTCTAGTTTCCTATGCCAAAAATTGCAACAAATGAAGGATGCAATTACTACCATTTAGGCTAGGAAATAGAATAAAAAGTTTAAGTTTGATGACATGTGTTCTTATCCATTCAACATGGAGTACTTGCAGATACCATTTCCTCCAGGATACAAACTACCAAAATTCAATAAATACAAAGGGAAAGGTGACCCTAAGGCTCATTTGACTGAGTTCTTTGTTGCATGTCAACCTGTGGCATATAGTGACATATATTTTTTGTTATTATTTCCTAGGAGATTGGTTGGACAAGCCTTGGGGTGGTTTTTAAAGTTGCCCAAAAATTTAGTAACGAATTTTGATGATCTTTCTAATAATTTTGGATAGAATTTTTCCTATAATCTTGAATATGAGATTTCATTAGTAGTTTTGAAACAAGTAAAGAAAAAATTTGGTGAGAGTTTTGTAAGTTGTCTATAGAAATGGAGAGCCCTTATAAGCCATTTTACCCATAGTTTACCAGATAAACAATTAATCATTGTGTTTACTAAAAATTTGCATAGTGAGATAGCTTATCATCTAGAATATAATGTGCACATACTTTCAAAGAGATCATTGATAAAGGTTTGTTGATCGAGTGAGTGCTCATCAATAAAGGAGTCATCAAGCTTAATTAAAATAATCAAAATCAAGATACCAATCAGGGAAATGGCCAAAATCAACATCCCATTCAAGTGCAAGCATTGCAATCGGCACAGGCCAATAACCAAGAAAGACCAAAGCAATTCAACCATAATAAGAATGTTGTGGGAAATGGAATAACCAAATCATGTCATGTCCAAATGGTGAAAACATCATCTACACCAACATTTTAGCTTACTCCTACTCAACAACATCTCCAACCAATGATTCAAGTACAACAACCAAGACCTATGCAACAAATATAGCAGCCTTTACCATTACAAACCCCTCCTCCAAGGATAACTGTGCCTATGCAACATGTTTTTAGTGACGTAGAAGAGCCTATTAAATTTGTATTTCATAAATTTTTCATCACTAATATGATTAGTTGGCCTATACCAAAGCATTATTTTCAAGGCATTATGTGTCCTAATTGGTACCATGAAAATGAATTCTATGAATATCATTGGGTTGATGGGCATAATCTATGAAGATGTGTTCAAATCAAGCATTTGATTGAGAATATGTTGGAGAGTAGGGAAATAACATTGGATAATGGTGTTTTCACTTCTAATCAAACTCTTGGGATTTATCAAAACCCATTTCCTTGACATAATAATCAGCAACAACACCTGGTAGTGCAACAACAAAATCAATAATATCAAAATCAAAGGTTGAATCAACAGAATTAGCAAAATCAATAGTAAAACCCACAACAATAGAACAATGGACAAAAATAAGGTCAAAATGGTAACAACCAACAAACCTACCATGCAGTTGCACATGACTACAATAGGGTTGTAGGTCATATTTCAGGGGGTAGCATTTACACCATCTCCATTAATCTTAGACCAAGTGTTAATCAATCTAGACCATTTCTAAACAACAACACTTAGTAAAATTACATGGATAATCCTTCTTTAACCTGGGACTGCATACAGGGAAGCTGGAAAACTTAGACTTCCACTTTTGGACCTTATATCAATAACTCATCTTTGCCACATGACCACATACAAGTGTACTCAAAATTGAGACTTGTCTTATCTAGCCCCACACTATTCCCAACATTTATTAGTGATCATGGTCCAATATCTAATCTCGATTATGAAATCATAACTCATCTACCACTTTACCTGTTATCTAACCAACTGTTTAGCCTCAAAATAAACCACTCAATACTGACTAAGATAAGAAGTTTGATATTGTGAAACAATTATAGAAGACACCAGCACAAATTTCTATTTTAGATTTGTTGTGAACATTATTAATCCACAAGAATATCTTGAATTAGTTTTTAACCCAATCCACTGTTGCTAGTGACATATCCCTTGATAAATTTAAAGCTTTAGTTGGACACCTAGCTCTAGCCCAACAAGTCACATTCAACCAAAGAGATATGTCTTCCCTTGGCCCACTCCATAATAACCCATTATACATAGAAGTTTATATAAAGTGTCATAAGTGAAATGTGCCCTTATAGATAATGGATTAGGCCTCAACATATTGTCTCTAAAGCTCATCAAGATTCTTGGGTACACAAGGGTAGATCTTTAACCAAAAATGATAACCATCAAAGCCTATGATAATCAAGAAAGAGAATCATAAGACACCATTAATTTGCCAGTTATCATTGGTCCTTTGAACCATGATACATTTTACCATGTGCTTGATCTTGAGTTATCATAAAATATATTTCTAGGTAGGCCTTGGTTACATAAGATTCGTATAGTCCCAACAATGTTGCACCAATGTATCAAGTTTCCCACTCATGGATGGAAGTGAATATTTTAGGAGATTTACACCCATATGAACACTGTAAACATTTTGAGGCTGAATTTCAAAGCTACAATTATCAGTACAACAAGAATCTAAGCTCCAAACAAGATAAAGGAAAGTCCATACTTATTGATCCTTCATCAGATATTTACATAGATCCTAATACCATGGATTTCCTTTCCCACATGCTACCTCCTGAAGCTTCTAATCATTTTAGCATTTCAGATAATAGACTAAGAGAGTATGTGACCCATGATACATTTCATATTACCAATCTTCCTCAAATTTTGAAAACCTTTGGATGACCTAAATTCACCCCACACATGCATTGGAAATGAAGGAACAAAGATAAGGGACTTATCATATTTGTACTAGCATCTAGCCTAGAACCTGACCCTCTTGAAGGGGATGACTCATGGTTATACAATGATGACCAAGCTAATTGTTATAAAAGTGTAAAGTATTATATTCCCTAAAGGATCATGGAGATTCAGAATTATGAAGGAAGAGGCCTCAGATCAAATCAATAAAGAACCATCGAGCCAATTTCCATGACTAAGTATGAAAGACCTTATGGACTTGGATTTAAACTGTTTGGGGGTGACCCCACATATCTTATTCAAATATCATCACCAATGCCTAGTAAGGATGATGTTGATAGTAAAGCAGAGTTTGATCATAACCTCACCTTTGATGACCTAGCTGAGACTAACCTATTCAATACCAATGCCATTTGTACCCTCACCCTAGTCATTCATTGTAGCCTATTACCATTATCTTATCCCCAACTGATAGATTGGGACCGGCAAGAATCCACTTTGTTGATTGATGAGTTTCAGAATGATGAGGCATTCTATGACTTTTAGGCCTTAGAGACAACATTCTATTGGGAGATCAAAAATCAAGATTCTCAATCACATTAGATCTTGAAGCCTATTTTGGAAAATAGGTTAACACCCTTAGCCAAAAACAAATAAGTAAAACATTGAGGTCCCAAAGTGAAAACCTCTTTGAGGTACTTTTTGATCAGGGAAAAAGTAAAGATAAAGGCTAGTCTAGTGGTAAAAACCTATTTTAGGTGCCATTAGATGAAGATGTTCATTCTTCTTCAAATTTAGACCAAGAGACCACCAATGATAACTTGTCTACAAATCTGAGTTTAGCTTTGTGCAATAAAAGGTATTTGATTGAATTCTTTAAGAATTTTTTGACTACTTTTATCACATGGCCAGATCTCCCATTATAGGACTTAAATTCATCATGCCTAAGAGAAGTTGAAGATCAATTCCTAACAGTGGACCCTGATATAGTCCAGTAGTTCAAGTCTTTGCCTATTATCCTAGAAGATGGTTCGACCATTCTAGATGAAGATACAATAGAGGTAAACATTAGGACTCCATCAAACCCAAAGTGAATAAATTTAGGCGCATCCCTCACTGAGGAGGAATGTAAAGCCTTTACAGCTCTGTTGAAAGAATTTGTAGATATGTTTGCATGGGCCTATTCTAACATGCCAAGTTTGGACCTCACCTTGGTTTTGCACCACCTTATGGTCAATATTGATGCCAAATCAATAATATAAAAGGTACGTAAGATGCATCCTTACATTATTGTATTAGTAAAGAAAGATTTATAAAAACTCTTAGAAGTAGGATGTATCTGATCCATTAACTACTCAAAATGGATATCTAATGTTGTACTTGTTAGCAAAAAGCCTAAAGGAATCAGAATCTATACTAGTTTTTAAGACATTAACAAAGCTTGTCATAAGGATGACTTTCCATTGCCTAATATTGACATGATCATTGACTCCACGATAGGTTATGAAATACTTTCACTCATGGATGGATTTTTAGGATACAACCAGATTAGAATAACACCAAAAGACCAACATAAAATAGTGTTCACCACTCCATGGGGAACACTTTATTATCAGGTAATGCCATTTGTTCTTAAGAATGAAATATTTACATATTAAAGGGACATGATTGTCACGTTCTATGATATGATGCATTATATTATTTAAGACTATGTCAATGACATATTAGGAAAATCTAACACTAGGGTCGACTATCTAGCAGTGTTGCATAAGATATTTGAATGATTACGAGAGTATAAAGTTAGACTTAATCCAAATAAATGTGTGTTTGATGTGTAACTTCAAGAAAATTACTTGACTTCATCGTGTCTCATAGAGGCATTGAATTTGATCTAGTTAAAGTCCATGTTATAATCAAGATGCTACCACCAACTAATTTGAAACAAATCCATAGTTTGTAGGGTAAGATTTAATCAATATGATGCTTCATCTCTCAATTAGTAGACAAGTGTCATCCATTTACACATATTATAAATAATGGAGTTATATTTCACTGGGATGATCACTACCAAACAACTTTCCAACAACTCAAAGACTATTTCATTAATCCCCCTATTTTATTACCTCCTATGCCGGGAAAGTCATTCTTGTTATATCTATCAGCTACTAATAATGCTCTAGGATACTTTTGGCTCAACATGATGACAATGGAAAAGAGCATGCAATATACTACTTAAGTCATACCTTGCTCACATATGAACTTAACTATGCACCTATTGAAAAAGCTTGTCTGGTTATGGTCTTTGAGCTCAAAAACTACATCATTACATGTTGAATAATAAGACCATGGCCATTTCAAAAGTAGATCCGCTCAAGTATCTACTATATAAAATAGATTTATAAGGTAGAATGGCCAAACGGATCATGTTTCTTAGTGAGTTTGACATAAAATATGTCAATCCAAAGGCAATCAAAGGAAAAGTTCCTACAGATCAACTTGTTGAAGCACCTCTTATAGACACAAAGCCACTTACATTTTATTTCCCTGATGAATCCATAATGACTATCATTGACACACATCTTGAGAAGCAACACTAGAAGTTGTATTTTGATGGTTCATTTATGACACATGGATCGGGGGTAGGCCTATTATTTATTACACCAAAGGGGGATCTAATCCCTAAATCATTCAGAATCAACTTTCCTTGTATAAGCAATATGGCCAAGTATGAAGCACTTGTTGCAGGACTTCGATAGGTAGTGCATTGGAACATATCTCATCTCCAAGTTTATGGTGATTCTCAGTTAATCATCAATCAGTTCATAGATCATTTTTAGACCAAAGATGTTAAGCTAGTTCTATATAAAGCCATGGTCAACACTCTTAAGTAACAAATTACCAACATTCAGTTTGAGCACATACCAAGGGCTAGTAATAGAACTATAGATGCCATGGCTACTATTGGCTCTCTAATTCAACAAATAAATAAAGCTAGAGTATCAATTTCTTGTCGAGAATTTATTAGCACTAGCTCATGAACCTTCAACCATTACAATGATTTATTATATTGTTGGTCTTAATTCTATCTGGTACTCAGACCTTTACAACTACATCCATGACCAAGTTCTACCACCTAACCTATCTTAAACATAAACCAAGGCCTTTATTTATCATTCCACTCATTATACTCTACTTGGATCCACCCTTTAATACCATAGTTTTGATGGAACTCTACTTCATTGTTTAACTTTGATAGAGTCTACACTAGCGTTAAGAGAAGTTCACAAAGGAGTATGTGGAGCTTATTCTAGCAGGGCAGTCCTATCCAAAAAGTTCTTGTGTATTGGTTTTTATTGGCCCATGATGGATGTAGATGTAACTGCATATGTAAAGAAGTGTGAAAAATGTCAACAACATGCTAATCTGATTCATGCCCCAGCCCAAACTTTGAAACCAATGTTAACACCATGGCCATTTACTACATGGGGACTTGACTTCATTGGGAAGATCAACCCCACTTCATCTGATGGCCATAAACATATCCTTACCACCACTGAGTATTTCACTAAGTGGGTTGAATCTATACCCCTCACTTACATGATTGGAAAGCAAATTTCCAAATTCATCTTCGACCATCTCATTTGATGCTACAATATCCCCTCCAAAATTATCTCTAATAATGAAGGATCATTCAAGATCAAGGATGTAGACTAGTTATGTACCAAATATAACATCATGCAACATTTTTATACAACATATTACCCTCAAGGTAATGGCCAGGTTGAAGCATCAAATAAAACCATTATAAATATTCTCAAAAAAATTGTCAATGATGCCGGTCATGATTAACACTTGTAGGTATTCCCTACCCTTTCAGCATACCGTACCAATCATCATACCCCCATAGGATCCACTCCATACTCACTTATTAATGGTACTGAAGCCATCCTTCTCATTGAGGTCAAATTTCCTTCATTGTACGTCTCTTTCAAGCATGTCTTGGATGATCATGACTATCAATTAGCTCACCTGCAAGAGCTAGACCTACTTGATGAGAAACACACAACTTTGCTCAATAATCTTTAGGCATATCATAACTGAATCAAAGGCTAATACAATTGGTGTGTCTAGTATAGAACATTTGACCTTGGTAATCTTGTTCTTAAAGAAAACTAAAAGAATACCATGACTGAGAAGAAGCATAAAGGTAAATTCAAACTAAACTGGATAGGGCCTTTCATCATTACAGTAGATTATGGATCAAGCACATACAGCCTTGCCACACTAGATGGAGATGAACTTCCAGAGCCAATGAATATTATTCACCTTAAGTGGTACTATGCTTGAGCACTAATTTGTATTATCTATAAGGACCATTTCAGTTATGCCATTTTATCACTATTCTTCTTTTTAAAAATATCATTCTTAACCATTCTATTAGTTGTATCCATTTTACCATTTCGTTATATCGACCCAGTGTGTTCTAAAGCCTAGCTCATTTGACCTTGGTTTTTTCCATTCATTATGCATTTTTAGCATCAATGAATTTGATAAGTTTCATCAATTGGTTCAATTACTTCAAATAGAGATCATATTTTAGAGCAATGTGATAGAATTTTTGACAGTTGCATCCTTCATTTGTTATTCCTTTCTTATCACCAATCTTTCTCCTAATTATAACCGTCTTTGCGTAAATTAGTACCATTACATTATGTCCTAGTTATAACTACCTATGGACAAACTAGGGGAAAAATTTGTTTATTAAGCCTTGACGTACAAACTTGCCACTTCCTATGCCACACTGTGCCTTTTTACTAACTATGCTTATTTTGTTTGAATTGACTGCTACACTAGTAAAATTTTCTTGTTGTAGGGTATAACTACAATGACTTGAGGTCCTACTCTAGGACTATGTAGGTAGTGCTCGATACTTATTGAGGTCACCTTAGTCACCCTTTTCCCCATGTTTTTACCATTTTTCAAGCAACCTAAGCCATGCTCTTGCCATTTTACGAGTAACCTAAGCCATTCTTTCACCATTTTGTGAGCAACTTAAGTTTGAATGCTCTCACCGTTTTATGAGCTTGAACCATTTAGTATCTCATCATTCTTGATCAAGTTGAGATACTTCAAAAAATTCCAAAAATATTTGTAAAATCGTTAGAAAAAACCAAAAACATTTGACCACTTCTTTGCCTTAAGGATTCTAGGAACCCTTACTAAGTTGCAAGCAAACCACTTGTCACTTAGTTTTCCCATATTTTTTGGCCTTTTCTCTCATACACTTACCATTTTACAAAACCATTCCTCTTCTTCTATCACATCCATTCTATTTGTTTTCCTCAGTTATCACATTCTTCCCATTCACTGGGAGAACTACATTTGTCTTGAAGTTTTTTATTGGATATTACATCCATGGAACTATGTAGGCAGCTTCTACTTGCCTAGTGCATATGGAGAAAACTTGACCACCCCCTTCCTTTTCTTCTATTCCCCCATTTTGTTCATTTGTTTAGTTGTCACCTATTTTTTAGGGGTAATATTCATATAGTTTTTATTGCATTGTTTATTTGTTTATTTCTACTTATTTTGTTTGTTTGTTTGCTTCTAGAACTATTGTCTTGATTCAATTTATGTGTGTTCATTAGGTGATTCCTTTCCCACACTTACAATTGAATCCATCCATATTCATATGTTTACATTGTCATCATGGTTTCTATCATTGGTGCATTATTTTATATTGAGTATTGGATTATGGGAGTCAATCCTTATGCATATTTTGTCCAAGTCCTCCTAATGTTATACCATGATGCCTACCAACATGTGTTACAACAAACCTTATCTTCAAAAAGTATATTCATCAATAGTGGCATCTCTTCAGCACCAACATCTCAATTCCATCATAATCATATCCTAAATAGAGTAATTAAACATGAAATAATTTCAACCTTTATTAGTTCCAATGAGCATCTCCCTACTAGTAGGTTGTTCTAATTCATCATTACCCTTTGTGTTAAGCTATCATCATCCTCAACCATGTTTATCATGTTTGTCATAATCAAGGTCCAATGACTATAACTGTCTATGGGTAAATCATTACACACCATCCCACAAGTATTTCTCAATGATTATAACCACCTTTAGGCAAATCATTATGTTTTCACCACTTCCCTTTTTTTTCCATACAGGGACATGTTGTTATCTTGTTTTTCTATCCTAACTAGGGCAACTCTATCCTCTCAATGATTATAACCACCTTTGAGCAAATCATTGTGTTATCATACCACATTGCCACTATCAGGGTCTAATGCTTATAATCACCTTTGATCAAACCATTATACACCATCTTACTTGCATTCTCAATGAGTTTGACTACTTTTTCAATATCATTGTGTTTTCAGCCCATCATCTTTCCTTTCTTTGGTCCCCTCATTTTGCTTCTTACTGAGGGACTGTTTACTGACCTACTTATGCCAACCATTCCCTTGAGGGGGCATCATATAGTTAATTTATCATCATTGTAGTTATAGGCATACATGACCTTATCATTATTTGAGAATATGTTATTGTGCTTATAACTTGTAATACCTTCCCAAAAGGGGTCAAACTGTAGACACCTAAATCTAGCCATCGATAACCTCTAATCAAGTTTTTGACTAATTTCCACCAAAATACACAATTTGGCCTAAAAACACTAAATCACATTAAAAATTTTGAAACTGACATATTCAAATTCCAATTTTGGCTAGGGTGTCCCTAAATGGGGCAATACAATTTATGGGTGAGCCAACTTTGATTAGATCATTCTAAGTCAAAATGCTAATTTTGCACCTAGGTGCTCTAGATTGCTCTTTCCTATCAAATCTCTTTCACAAGACATGTGCCTTTGTTATTTTATATTGATAATATCCTAAAGGGGATAATGGGTCCAATGCATCTGACATCACCTTCCAATTTCAATCCAGTCAAATTTTGGATCAATAACAAGGCATTCTGATCAATTTGAGTAATTTATGCATAAAGTGCTCAATCATGTTTAAAGATAATTAAACCAAACTAGAGACTAATTAAGAATTCCATGGAAAAATTTTGAATACTTATTTTTAGAAATGAATATTGAATATATGCATCATCAGGTGACCTCATTTCTTGGGAAGACATCCCTAGGCCATAAATGTCACAAATATTAGGATTCATGCCTCTCGTGCCTCATCAAAGCCCTCCATGCCTCTTAATTTCTCCTCTATCCCAAATATTGATGAGCTTATTTATCAATTGTAATTACATAATTGGATTAATCCTTAGCCACACATCTCAATCCTGAGATGGATGGTTCAAGTTGATTCTGATCAATCTTAAAAATCTATAAATAGGAGGCCTTACCACATCATTTCTAAGCTTAATTTTTGCAAAGTTATAATGTAGGATTGGTTCCAAAAGCTTCATGAAAATAGTGTTACCGTGCCAAATTGATTCCAATCCGAGCCAATCCACAAGCCAAAGGTGGTAAGGAGAGATGGAGGTAGACAAGCTTTCATTACCAAGGACTTCATGAGCACAAAACTGAATAAGCCACTACTACAAAGGCATTTGGAGCATCCAAGGAAGGTGAAGGAATTCTTTTGCTTTAACTTACTTTTTAGTTTTGTTTATCATTTGTTTTTTTACTAAGCTCACCCTAGTAACTAGGCATGAAGATGTTAGCTTAGTGTGTTTTTTATTTGGTTTCATTCACTAACACCATACTAATCTCCTTTTTCTAGTCAAATTCCTAATTCATAGCTATGACATTTTATGAGTTTAAAACTAGTTATAACCTTTATGAAATCATACTCAAGGATCCAAACCTCTGAGATAACATCCCATGCTTCCATCTCACATGTAAAATCTCTTTCAAAACACCTGAAGTAGCTGCAAGTGAAAGAAAACCAATTTGGAGCACTTACAAGCCTAAAAGAGGCTTTTCTTAGACATTGAACTTTTAAAAATAATAAGAATCATGGGGATTTCTTGAAAAACATGTATGAACTCCTAAAACACATAAACCCATCAATCCAAAGCAAGAAAATTTGAAACAGGTTGAAAAGGAGACCCCCTCATGGTTTAACATGCATAAAAAGTTTCTTGGGGTATTAGCCATTATTCATAAAAGAGCCACCAAATTTAAATTTATTATTATGAAAATGAAGTGAACTTAGATTAAAATCCACCCATATAAGCACTCATCCCAACTCTGACTATACTGTCCACACCAACTACTTGAAGTTGACCCTTTTTTGCTTACTAAGAGAAAATGGGGGGAAATAAGTTACAGATGAACTTTTTTGCATTATCCTTGAAACCAAAACATGTAAATGGGTGTGGGGAGGTGAAGAGACACTCCACCCATGTTTTTAGCTAAAGATCATATCATGGAAACTGTACAAGTGCCCAAAAGGGCCTAAAAAAAGGAAAAACTCCCATTTTTGTCTATAATTGACTCTTGGTTGACATCTGACTTCCCCTAACATGATCCTAACCTCTTCCATGTTAAAACTGACCTTGGTGACCAATTTTCCCTCTTTTAAGTCTGTACAAGTCATTTATTATGCTAGAAAAGTGGCCAAAAGGCATATTTTGCATATGAGACGTAGCATATGACCAATTTATGAATTTTAAACATATTAAAACATGTCAAGGACCACCGTAGGACATTTTCAAAACAATTTTATCCTTTTACTACCCTTGACCATAGTTGACCAACTTTGACTTTGGTTGACTAGGCCATTTCAAGGGGAATGAGCTCAGATAAGGACTAGGACAAGGCCGAGTAAGATATATAGAACATTATGAGACCCCTATAAGACATGTAGAAACCTTATTCAAAAGTTTAAAATAGTAGGGGTTGACCCCATTTGACTAGAAGCCAAATTTGGTCAACAATTTGGCAACTCTTAGGGGTAACATGCTTGCCTATGTTAAGGACTAGTAGCCTTATCCTATCATTTAGGCAAGGGAGTCAGTATACACTTAAAAATAATAGGAATAAACCTTGGATAGACCAACAAGATAGGACTCCTACCTCAAAACACACAAAGGGAAAAAACAACACAAAAAGACCCAACAAAACACAAAACAAGGATATACTTGTGCTACCAAGCACTTAGGGAAAACAAGACACAACTAAAAGTAAATACATATGTACATTGATTTTGATCATACCTCCCTTCTAGGATAAAAATGGAAGTACCTTAGGTCACCTTCCTCACTAGATGAGTAAGGATTTTAAGCATGCTTCTTCTTGGATGGGGTGTTAGATGACTCTTATCTTCTCTTTGCTCTTTGTCTTTATACATCATCTAATGGAGTCATCTCCCATACATTCTCAAAGTAGGTAAGGTCCTATTGAACATTGAAAATGCTTCAAACTATTATCCCCTAATCTTATCATAATAAATTTGTGTGTCCATGCATGGGACATCTTGTTGGAATTCAATATCTCTTTGAAGGATCTCATCATCCTTCTCAATGGTCACAATGTCTTCAAACTCTTCAAAGGGAATTGTATCATGACCATGTGGAAGTGTTACTTTCTTACATTCTTCTTGGAAGTTAGTGGAGGCAGCTTCAGAGGAGGTTATTGAATCAAACTTTAAATCATCTTCAAAAAACCTAAGACCATCATATATTGCTCCATCATGATCTAGGCTCTCTTCATGATGATGTTATTCAACACATACCTATTCTCCATCATCTTGGACTTGTTTTTTTAGGAGTTTTGTCTTCTCATGTTCCTCATATTCCTTGAACATTTAAACATAGGTTTGCCACATGTCCCCCTCTTGAGAGACAACCTCTTGTTTGTCATGGCTAGTAGTTAGATCCAAAGAACTTGTAGGCTCTTTGAGGGTTTCACCTTCACTGCATATTCTTTCAAAAATCTGCCATAGATCATCATCTTGTAACTGGTCTACCTCATGAAAAGGAGAAATAACAAAGACCTTTTACTCTTCTTCTCTGTGGTCCAAGAGAACCTCTTTCAATACCTCTTCTTCAACACAAGGAGGCTTTTCTTCCTTCTCTTCACAACCTAAAATCATCCCATCTTCCTCTTCAATCCAATCTAAGATTTCAATCTCATCTTCCCTCTTAGTTATGTCAACGTTAGGCACCTCAAAAATAGGAAGCTTGGCTAAAGGGGATTCCCAAGTAGTAATGCAATTCTCAACATTGATAAGGCAACCTTGATCAGTTAGAAGAGGTGAAAAGGTGGGTTTAATGGCTTCTTAAGGAGGGGTGGGAGGGAGTTGAATGGTTTTAAATTGCTATTCCCTAACAACTTCTTCACCTAAGCCTAATTTGCTCCCTTCTTTATAAGCTTCCAACACCTATTTCCATCTTGGGAAGGTAGGTTCAGGTATGTTTTCATGGGACTGATGTGATAGTGAAGGAGTGAATTATATATTTAGGAAACTTGAAGTCTCTTTGGGCTTGGAATCTTGATGGCAACTTGTGGAAATGAGCTTTGATAATTCACCTTCAATTTCCATGATGGATTGTCTCAAAACTCGATTGGCCAATTCAAGCTCCCTTTCAAGATGAGCTTCAAAAGCTAAAACCTCTTTCTCACTATGTCCTCAAAATGTACCAACCTGCTCCATCATGATATCCTCCTTCCCTTTGATACTTTATTGAATGGGTTTCTAGGTCGATAAGGTTTACAAAATGGACAAATAATTTGGGATACTTTGAGGCTGCCAAGATGGATTTGGTTCATGAGCTCTCAATCTCTCCTCTAGATGGAAAATTAGGCCACAAATATCAAGCATATCATTATAAATACATGGCCAACTAGATTTCTCTATAGGAATACATTCCCTTTTGATTTGTTCCAAATCATTCCTCACACTCTCAACATAAACACTTGGGATGACTTGACCACAACCATACCTAGTGTCAAGGTCTAACATGTAGTCTTGATAACCAATGACAATCTTTTTTAAACTAGCAATGGAATGGCTTGGAGAGGAGATAGGTGGGATAAATAGAGTACAAACTTGATAAGGTTGGTCATAAGCAACATATGCTTGATGGGGATCATGACAAGATTGGCCAAGAATTTGCTCATAATTTAGGGGAAGAGGCAAAGAAGGATATGTTTCCCCAACTTGTGTTAAGACAAGCTCAAACTCACAATTCTCCATGAATCACTCACAAAAGAGCATGAAATAAGAAAACAACTTTCAATAGGTATACCTGGACTACTCAACTAGTAGATATGTACTTGTTGTCACCATTGGTGCTTAGTGAATTGCCTCCAAAGGCTGTTATCTTGAGGAGAACACCAAAACTCCTTAATATCTTGGAACAATAATCCCATTGAGCATGCCAAAATTGTTGTCACTTGAACTTTCACTCAATGAGGAGATGGGACAAGCTTCTCCTCATTCAAGTGAGACAATGGAACCACCTTAGGGTTGTGGGTATCCCTATTAGGAGGTGGATCTCTAGATTAGGGGCTAGCTCCCCTTGATGCATCACTTAAAGCACATATCATACTACTAACACTTGGGGGTTGAAAAGTGTTAAGAATAACATTAAAAGTAAGCCTAATCTTGTTAAGTATGAAATATACTAAGAAGGGGGGTGAATCAATATATTATTTATCTTTTACTTAATCTGATTTATTTTCTTTAACCACTTAATCACACATTCAAGATATGCAATAAAACTAAAAAAATAGCATGCACCACACAAGAGAGAGAGAGAGAGAGAGAAAATTTTAACGTGGAAACCCAAAGTAGGAAAAATCATGGAGAACAATCTCAAGTATACGAATAAGCACCAACTCAAAATACAAAGTTTGCAAGCACCAGCTTGCAGGAGCACCAACCCCTCTTGTGTATAAAACATAACTATCTCTCAACATTACTTACTCAACAAATGATAAAACGCTACAATATTTCTTGCTTTTCTCTCTTCTTTTTTTATACAAAACCATGCACTCTCTTGCATATTACAAAGGCTTCTCAAGGTTTTATTTATAGCTTCCCAAATGACCTTTGGCATTCACCATTTATGACCCTTCAATCTTCATGTAAAATGGTGCCAAACTTGCATGACCCTTTGTATCCTTGCATTTGAAAAGTCACATGGTGACCCTTCATAAGCAAATACATCCTTTCCTCTTTTGTCTTTATCTTGGTGACTTTTCATATTCCTCAAAGTGTCCCTTCATGTAAAAATGTGTCATACCCTCTTTTTTTTCACATAGTGACTCTTATAATTCCTCAAGATGACTCTTCATGGGAAAATGCATCCCATTCTTCTTTTGTCTTTACCCCGTGACTCTTTGACTTCTCCATGGGCCCTCTTTTGACTTATATGCAACCAAAAATATATTCATTAATATTAAATAAATATTAACACACATTAGCCAAAATATGAATATTAAAAACACCATTAAATGCTATGGGGCCTTTATCACCAATAATGTTAGACCTTTGACATTAATGACAATAATTCTGACAATCTCCCCCTTTGTCATTGATGACAACCTCAAACTAAAACTGCCATATCCTAAAACCTATACTACACATGTCAACCTACACATACTACCATCAAGTAACTCCCCCTACTTGTAGCAATATGTACCTATTCCCTGTAAATATTTTTGCACCTATACATGTACCTATTTCTATTCTTCTCCCCTTTTGACATCAATGGTAAAGAGCCTATTTTGGAGCTAACACTTAACTCCCCCTTAACTGATGTTGATATTCAATGGTAGAAAATAAAAGAAATTACTCCCAACTTCTCCTATAGATACTCAAATGTGTCTTTTGGTAGTGCCTTTGTGAAAATAGTTGCAATATGCTCTATAGTACTGATATATTCCATCTTAACTTGTTAATTTATAACTTTCTCTCTCGAGAAGTGATATCTGATGGGACTATGTTTTGTTCTTGAATGCATCATTGGATTCTTCAAAATATTAATAGCACTTGTGTTGTCACAAAAAATAGAAATAGGTTCATCATATTTTACCTTGATATCTTTCAAATTTTTCTTCATCCAAAGCACTTGAGTACAACATAATACCACTATAATATATTTTAATTCAGCTGTAGAAAGTGACACTAAATTCTACTTTTTACTTATCCATGAAACTAAGCTATCATCTAAGAAGAAATTTCCTTCACTTGTATTCTTTTTGTCATCTAAGCAAACTGCCCAATTTTAATCTATCTAAGCAACCAAAGTGAAATCTCTACTTGTGGGATACCATAATCCAATGTCCCCTTGATATATCTGAATATTCTCTTCACCAACTGAACATGACTATCTTTTAGAGCTTACTAATATCTTTCAACCATACCTATTTCATGTATGATGTCTGGCCTCGATGCTGTCAAATATAAAAGACTACCAATCATAGATCTATACAAAGATTGATCTACAACAAGTGAATCTTCATCCTTGCTCACCTTATTTCGTGTACTCATTGGTGTGCCAACTGGTGCACAATCTTCAAAACCAAATTTCTTCAACATTTTCTTGGCATATTTACTTTGAGATATAAAAATATATATCTGACTGAAATATTTACAACCCTAAGAAAAATGACAATTCTCCAAGCATAGACATCTCAAATTCTTTTTGCATATTTTCAAAAAAATATTTTGTCATCTTTTCAATGTTTCCTCCAAAAATGATGTCATCAACATATACCACAATAATCAATTAATGCTCACCTTCTATTTTGATGTAGAGATTACTATCAACAAATCCTCTCTTGAAACCTTGATCCTACAGGTACTTATTAAGTCCTGCATACCAAGCTCTTGGAGGTTTTTTTAATCCATATAGCTTTCTTCAATTTTCATACATGGCTACTAATATTTGAGAGAATAAATCCTTCAAGCTACTCAATGTAGACCTCTTCTTCTAGATTCTCATTTAGGAAGGCAGATTTGACATTCATCTGAAACACTTTGAAATTTTTAAACACTGCATATGCAAGAAACATTCGAATATCCTCTAGCCTTGCCAACGGTGCAAAAGTTTCTTCAAAATCTATTCTCTAAATCTAAGCATATCCTTTACATACTAATATTACTTTATTCTTGGTCACTTCTCCATTTTCATTCAACTTATTTTTGTAAACCCATTTTATTCCTATCAAATTATGATCTTTTGGTCTAGACAATAATTCCCAAGTATCATTCTTTTCTATCTAATTTAATTCTTCATCCATTTCCTTAACCCAATGCTTATCATATCTAGCTTCTAAAAAAATTATAGGCTAAATTTTGGATAACAAAGAGAAATTAACTTGCTCAGATTCACTTACCATCATTCTTCGGATGTTTTTATGTCCCTGATGATGTCACTTTCATTATGATTTCCCTAGACATATTTGGATGGGGTTTTAGTGTCCTTTTTCTCCTTCTTCTCATCTTCATCTGATTCTTCAAAATCTTCCTCTTAAATGATTTTAGAAATGTCTATTGGATCACTGATTCTTTGTACTACATCTTCTTCTATCCTGACACTTGCACTTTCAACTATTTTCTTGGCTCTTTTGTTATAACATTTATAAGCTTTACATTTTCAAAAATAACCAAAAAATATTCCTTCATCTGCTCTAGATTCAAACTTACCCAATTTTTTATCAGTTTTTTTATGAAGCATTTTCTACCAAAAACTCTAAAATAATCAACTGTTGTTGGTTTGTTTTTCCATAGCTCATAAGGAGTTTTGTCACTATTGACTCTCAATAATGCTTTGTTATAAATATGCACTATTGTCACAAAAACCTCTCTTCAATATTAATATAGTATCTTAGATTTATTTAGCATTATCCTCACTATCTCTTGAACTATTTTATTTCTTTGTTCAACTATTCCATTTTGTTGTGGAGTTCTAACTGCTGAATAATATTTTTTTATTCCATGGTCTTCACAAAACTTAATAAATTGATTTGACATGAATTCTCCTCCTTCATCTAATCTTAGGCACTTAATCTTAAAACTGGTTTCATTCTCAACTAATGCTTTGAACACTTTGAAATGTCTGAAAGCTTTTAATTTTTTTTTTTAAACATTACCCAAGTCATTTATGAAAAATCATCAATAAGTAACATGAAATATTTCTCACCTTGAGTACTTTGAGTTCTCATAGGTCCACACAAATCAGTGTGAATGATATCTAACATCTGACTGGTCGAGTATTCTTTTATTATGAACCACCTTCTGGCCTATTTCCCATGATGACAAGGTTTACAAAGTGTGTTGGATGGCTTTGTAATCTTTGGAAAAATTTTGACTACTTGCTTCTTGTTAATGTTGATAAGAGTGTCAAAATTTATGTGTCTTATTCTCCTATGCCATAGCCAACTTTCTTCAATCTGACTCAAAAAACATCTTTGACCTTTGATTTCTGATAACATATACAAATTATTACCTATTCTCTGAGCATCTACAATCAACACATTTGAATCTTTTCTCCTAATTTCATAACCTTTTGCATAAAACTTTAGTGTGTGCTCCTGATCACACATTTGACTTACACTCAAAATATTATGTTTAAGACCTTCTACATAAAAAAACATTTTTAGCTTTAGTTCTACCATTATCCAAACTTAGTGTACCTTTTTTGATAATTTTGGTAGTAGTATTATCTCCAATTTTCACTTTTCCACCATTGATCTTCTTCAAGGTTATGAACTTGATCTTATCTCATGTCATGTGCCTTGAACATCAACCGTCAATGAACCATGGATTTTCTTCATTTCTTGCATGCAAAGCTATTTGGACCAACATAGACTTTTCAAGTTATTTTTTCTACCATGAACCTATCTGAACTTTCTTCTTGATGAATAGAGCCTTGAAACTCTAGTCCTTTTTTACTGACTCAAATACGCTTCTATAATACCAAGATATGTGTTTGAAGTTATTAAACTTGTAACATATTATAGCCTCTTCATTAAAGCTTGATAGAGAAGTAAAAGAGTTGTGGCTTCTACTTGACTCTACATGAGTCTCCTTCTCCTTATTTCTAAAATTGTTAGCCCTTTTTTTACTTTCTATTTTCTTATGACCATATCCATTACAATAAAAAAAGTAACCATAAAAAAAGGACCTATTTGTGTATCTCTTACTTAATTGCCTTTTTTAGCTATATTCCTTCTAGCCTTCTTTGTTTGAAATGTCCTCTATATTCTTAAATTCTTTCCTTTTTATTTCATCTTTTGTAAGAGCTTTAACATAACTCTTTCCTTTTTCTATGTAACCTTGTCTATGAAATTAGTGGCCTGCCATTTCTCTTTTTCAAATACGATACCTATCTTATCTGACATTGATCTTTAACTTTCTAATATTTTATTCAACATATTAGTGTTATTCTCAAATTTTGAATCATTGGATGCTCTATCATTGATTTTTGTATTTGTTTTATCAAGATGTGATTTTAAAGAAGCAATTTCAATAACATACCTTTCACATTCTTCACTTACTTTTTGAAATTATGACGTAACATCTTTTTAATTTTTTTTGGCTTCTTCAAAATGTGTTTGTAGATATTCAATTGTTTCCTTTGACTCCTTTTCATTTTTCTCAATCTAAAGCTTTAATCTTTGATTATTCTTCTCAATGTTAGGAACCCCTCCAAGGAAGCACAATTGATTACTTTTCTTATAAGCAATTAAACACAGAATTATACCAAAATGATTAAGTAACTAAAAACTTGAAACAGCAAAGAATTTGAGAGACAATACACAATATTGTATTAAATACTCTTAGAAGAAAATACAATAAAGAATATGCCACTTCTTCTTCCACCTCAAAGGCTTGCCACACCTCAAGGACTTCTTCCCTCTCTCTCTTGCTCAACCACAACCAACTCAACAACCTGAGTTGTTATCCCCTCCTTGAATGCTTCAGTTGATCTCCTTGACCTTACACCTTGTAGATCTCCTTGACCTTGCTTTCTTGCTTCAATACTTTTACTTGCCTTAATTACAATACATGCCTCATGGGTCTTTAAATAGGATCCCATGCATACAATAATTAGACCTCTAATTACAATAATTAGACATGCAGCTTGAGACTATAATTAGCCCTTAACATGCAAACACTCGGTTTAACAAACTAACTGTTCGTGCAACAAATAATTTTGAACTGCCACAGGCAACTGACGTCGGTCCTTGTCTGCCTAGAGGTGACCGACATCGGCCAACCTCCTGCCAATGCCGGTTGTCTTTAGTTCACACTTGCCGATGTCAGTTGCCTTCTGCACTATAATTTATTGACGCCGGTCTCCCTGGAACTCAAAAACCTCCTCCATGTCTACAACAATTGAAGCTTTTAGCTCCACAACCTAATAATCTCCCACTTGAAGATAAACAACTGCAACTACACCTGTACCTTTACATCATCTAGTTTGTTCTCTTGGCTTTGTATCCCTCTTCAATATCACTCTTGAAGACCAACCACCACACATCCTGTGATGCTATACCTGTCATCCAAGTCCCCTGCCACATCTGAACTTTCTGACAACTCCCACTGGAGATAAAATCAACCTGTGATCTTCCATGTCTCTTATGCCAAAAGAATTTTGCTGCTCCCAAATTCTTCATGACACACCTCTGAACTAAATTTACCCTTAGCTCAAAAACTCCCTGTATATGTAACCCTGCAACAAGTAACACAATACAGTAACAGGATAATGTAGCTAATATTATCCAACCTAGTAAAGAAAAATATAATGGTCAAACCTCCATTGTCCTGCAGCCTACTCAAGACCATATACCCTGGCCTTCTGTCTCACGTGTCCATCCACTCTCTTCTCTAACTTGGGAATCCATCCCTCATCCAGTGCTTTCTTCTAGCTAACAAATCCACCAACAAACACCTATTTGGTTCTTCTCCAAGGACTCACACTCTTCATCCATGTCAATCTCCCACTATTTCTAGATTCTACCTGCATTGCCTCTTCATATCTTCCTGGTTCTTGACTATCAGTAAGCAACAAATAAAATAAAGAAGGTGAATAATGAATATGAGGTTCACATAACCTTTCTTACCTCCATATGGGTGTTTGAGACTCCTTGACAGCTTGATGTCTGCCCAACATCTGTTCCAGTGACCGATCTCAGCCATCTCCCAGTCTGCATCTGACCGATGTCAGTTCCCTGCACTAACCCTAACTGCTAACATCATTTCCCTAGCTGACGCTAGTGTCCCCTCTACCGACGCTGGTTTCTATCTGATCGACATCGGTCTTCTCCTGCCCGACTCTACCGACCCTGCTGGTCTGCACATGACTGATGTCGGTACCTGCCTGGCTGATGTCGGTTCCATGGGACTGACGTCGGTACCTGTGTTTTCCTATAAGTGATGATTTCTTTATCTGTGAGCTCATCTTGGATCAAAACCCTATCCATACTACCCTGCTCAGAAATATTTAGCCCCTGTGACTAATCTCTGTCCATCATCTCCTCCATAAACACCAAGGCTTCCCTGTTCTTGTCAAAAGCATCAAATTTCCTTTTTCTACAATGAACTCGATCAATGCCCTCTGAATCTAAACTCATACCCTTTGACTCAAGAACGTCCATTCCCTTCTTATTCATGTGACCAAGCCTATTAAGCCACATCTTTGAATCTACAGCTGAAGTAGATAAACCAGAAGTAGAATCAGTAATACAAGTAGATGGATAAAGAGTACCTACTTTCTTACCTCTTGCTAAAACAAGTGCACCCTTGGTAACCTTCCAAGAATCTGCTATGAGGGTTACTGTGCATCCCTCATCACCCAACCTTCCTACAGAAACCAAACTCTACTTCAAGACCGGGACATGCATAACCTCCTTCAACACCCATGTGTTGTCTGTCTGCAATTTCAGCTGCACTTTCCCTTTGCCAACCATTTGACAAGGCATACCATCCCTTAAATAAAGCTCTCCAAAGTCTCCCTGGACATACTCATGGAACAAATCTCTATTTGGGGTTGCATGAAAAGAAAAACCAGAATCTAAAACCCATGATCCTACCTGACTATCCAAAGAGAGTATGAGAGCATCCTGTGCCACAATATTTGCGTCTTTTGCTTCTTCATTACCTTCATGTTGATTTTCTTTATTCCTCAACCAACACTCTTTCTTTGTGTGTCCTTTCTTTCCACAAAACCAGCAGGTGATACCTTTGGATTTGGATCTCCTTCCCATCTTCGACCTTGATTTCTCTTGCTCAACCTTCTCTCTTTGCCTTCCCCTACTTTTTGCACTTAGAGCATTCTCTGATGATTCACCTGTGCTTTTTTGCGTATTTATTCATTCAAGATTACACTCACAACATCATCAACTTTTAAGATTTTAGAAGCATATGCAAAATTACTTACTGCCATAACCAAACTATCCCAAATTTCAGGTAAAGAGCATAAAATTAAGAGAGCCTTTACTTCATCATCAAAAACAATATTGACTGAAGCTAACTGGTTTACCAAACCATGGAAATCACTAAGATGAGTATATACCGATCCACCTTCCTACATTTTCAAAGTAAATAACTGCTTCATAAGAAATACCTTATTTGAAGCAGAGGGCTTTTCATATAAATTTGCCAAAGATTTTATCAACTCTTCCGTTGTCTTACACTGTGATAAGTTGGAAATCATAGACGATGCAAGGCTCAACCTTATGGATCCCAGAGCCTTTCGATCAAGAACATTCCATTCTTCATCCTTCATATCTGTGGGCTTGCATGCAACCCCACCCAATGGTAAGTACAAATCTTTTTGATACAAATAATCTTCTATCTGCATCCTCCAATGTTGATAATTCTTGCCGTTAAACTTCTCCATTTGTAGCTTACTTTCTTCTGCCATTGTTGTACTCCCACTCAATCAGAAACCCCTGAGAATGACCTGTAAACAAACAATAACCTACTCCCTGCAACCTTAGCTCTGATACCAACTATTAGGAACCCCTCCAAAGAAGCACAATTGATTACTTTTCTTATAAGCAATTAAACACGGAATTATACCAGAATGATTAAGTAACTAGAAACTTGAAACAGCAAAGAATTTGAGAGACAATACACAATGTTGTATTAAATACTCTTAAAAGAAAATACAATAAAGAAGATGTTACTTCTTCTTCCACCTCAAAGGCTTGCCACACCTCAAGGACTTCTTCCCTCTCTCTCTTGCTCAACCACAACCAACTCAACAACCTGAGTTGTTATCCCCTCTTTGAATGCTTCAACTGATCTCCTTGACCTTACACCTTGTAGATCTCCTTGACCTTGCTTTCTTGCTTCAATACTTTTACTTGCCTTAATTACAATACATGCCTCATGGGTCTTTAAATAGGATCCCATGCATACAATAATTAGACCTCTAATTACAATAATTAGACACGTAGTTCGAGACTATAATTAGCCCTTAACATGCAAACACTCAGTTCAATGAACTAACTGTTCATGCAACAAACAGTTCTGAACCGCTACAGGCGATCGACATCGGTCCCTATCTGCCTGGAGGTGATCGATGTCAGCCGACCTCCTACCGATGCCGGTTGTCTTCAGTTCACACCTGCCGATGTCGGTTGCCTTCTAAACTATACTCTGCCAATGTTGGTCTCCCTGAAACTCAGCAACCTCCTCCATGTCTGCAACAGTTGAAGCTTTTAGCTCCACAACCTAACACTCAAGAGTTTTTAACTCTTCTAAGGAATAAACGAGTTCTCCTTCCAGATTCACTTTGGTTTCATCTTGTTCTTCTTCTTGATCATCTATACTTTTGCTTGCGGAAGCAACTTCACGTATGTCCATGATTATAATATCTTCTTCTTCTTAATCAATGACTCCATTATCTTCTGCTGAGCTAGGTTCTTTAGACTATAAACACTTCTTCTCGAATCCCTTCTTAAATTTTCCTTTGAAACTCTTCTTTTATGTATACTTTCCTTATTCATTGTCATCATTACCCTTATCTAGGCACTTAGCTACAAAATATCCAATCTTTCCATCATTAAAACATTTAAAATGTAATTTTCCTTGATATTTACTTGTACCTTTTTTTGATTTGTGAATGAATTGAGCTCTGTTGTCATTTTCATCATCACTAGAACTATCACTTGATTCTTGAATCTTCACCTTCTCTTTCTTTGATGTCTTGAAAGCAACTTCTCTCTTTGAGGGTTTCTCTTATTCGATTTGTATCTCATAAGTTGTAAGAATACCATGTAGCTCATCCATCTTTAGCTTGGATAAATTCTTCATCTCTTCAATTGCCAAAAATTTTGCATCATATCTCAATGGTAGAGATCTCAAAACTTTTTATACCACAATTGATTATTCTAACTTTTCTCCAAGACCTTGAATCTGATTAACTATTTAATCAACCTGCAAAAGGTAACTTGCTATATTTTCTTCCTCTTCCATCTTCAAACTCTCAAACTATCTTTTGAAAGTCTGAAGCTTAGCTTACTAAACCTTTCCATCACCTTTGTAAATATTCTCAATCTTTACCCAATTTTCATAAGCAGATTTACATTACATAAATTTAACAATTTTTTATTCACGTAAACTACATAAAATAGCATTTAAAGCTTTAGCATTATTTTCACTTGCCTTATTTTCCACCGGAGTAGTTACAAGTGTATATGACTCTTCATATTCCTCCACCACTACTTGTCAAATGTCAAATCCAAGGGCCATTAAATAAGTCCTCATCCTTATGCTCCAAAAAGCATAATTTGTCCCATCAAACAAAGGTGCCTTATTTGTAGAAAAAACTTCATATGATCCAGCCATCGTGCTTTCCTCGATCTACCTTCAAATTATAAAACTTTTTCAAAAAGGAACATGCTCTAACACTAATTGTTAAGCATGAAATATACTGAGAGGGGGGTGAATCAATATATTATATATCTTTTACTTAATCTAATTTATTTTCTTTAACCTCTTAATCACACATTCAAGATATACAATAAAATTGAAACAATAACATGCACCACACAATAGAGAGAGAGACACCAAATTTTTACGTGAAACCCCAAAATGGGAAAAAACCATGGAAAACAATCTCAAGTATATTAATAAGCACCAACTCAAATTACAAATTTTACAAGCATCAACTTACAAGAGTACCAACCCCTTTGCCAAGCACCAACACAGCAACTATTTATGAGCACCAACCCACAGGAGCACCAACCCCTCTTGTGTATAAAACACAACTATCTCTCAATGTTGTTTAATTAACAAATGATAGAACTCTACAATATCACCTTCATATCTCTCCTCTTTTATTAAATAAAATAATTACAAAACCATGCACTCTCTTTCATATTATAAATGGATTCTCAAGCCTTTATATATAGCTTTTCAAATGACCTTTGGCATTCACCCTTTGTGACCCTTCAATCCTCATGGAAAATGGTGCAAAACTTGCATGACCCTTTGTATCCTTGCATTTGAAAATTCACATGGTGACCCTTCATAAGCAAATACATCCTTTCCTCTTTTGTCTTTATCTTGGTGACTTTTCATATTCCTCAAAGTGTCCCTTCATGGAAAAATGCACCATACCCTCTTTTGTCTTCACATGGTGACTCTTGGAATTCTTCAAGATGACTCTTCATGGGAAAATGCATCCCATTCCTCTTTTGTCTTTACCCCGTGACTCTTTGACTTCTCCATGGGCCTTGTTTTGACTTATATGCAATCAAACATATATTCAATAATATTAAATAAATATTAACACACATTAGCCAAGATATGAATATTAAAAATACCATTAAATGTTATGAGACCTTTATCACTAATAATGCTAGACCTTTGACATTAATGATAATATTTACAATAAATCTATGAGAGGTGATACACCAAATGTATGCTTTACTCACAATTTTTGACATTCACTTGGAACTAAGAACAAGTTGCATATACACTTCACTCAATATCAATCTTCCCTCTAACATCAATGCTTCAACATGGGGTCTTGGAAATAGTATAGTTTTGGATGACTTAGGCAATAGTGATTACTCACTATACACTCTATGTAGTAGATTACTCACTATACCTACAACTCCATTTGACACTTCTTATTGACCTGTAAGAAAGAGATCATACAACACTAGGTACTAATAGGAGTAACATGTGAAAGTAAATGAAACTTACACTTGCACAAGACTAAAAACTATCATGCATACTTAGTGAAATCCTTGGATGAGGTAAAACACTTATCTTTATTAATTAAAGGCATAAATTTGGTATGTATTCTCCATACCCAAGTGGAGTGATGCCTACAACAGCTAAAAAAGGCTCAATTTATAGAAGATATGAGAAGAGAGAGAGAGAAGGGGAGTCCAAGAGTCACTTGGGCACGTGTCACCAATGTGAAGATAAGTTAAAAATGCATGGGAGAGAGGAATGGGGTGATTCATATATAAAAAGGAGCTATAAGTGTCATCTCCAATCATCTAAGACCTAAAAAGTGTCAAGAAACTCCTTTTATATGCATAAAAAATTGCCCCTCATGATTGGCCTTCCAAAACTACCTTTAACTAAAATTGGCCAGGTCTGATGATGTATTTGAGTAAGAGGGGTTACAATAAATCCCTCACATTTATTTGTGGGGTCCTAAACCACTCATTATAATCTAGCCATGCATCATCATCTTTGGAAATCCCAAAATAGCCCTTTTCCATACACCTCTCACACTTGGCACCTAAAAACTCTTCAAACATACAATATGATCCATAAAATAATAGGAATGACATGTTACCTAAGTTTCCATATCATCAATTACAAGAAACAAGCCTTAAAAGGCTTCCCAAATGAAGATTTACCATTTTCTCTAAGTCTTCCCTAGTTAGCTCACTAGAATAGATAAAATGAGAGAGTTGATAAGCACAATTAAAAGATTATAAAATTGATCCAATGACCATGATTACCTATAGAAATTCATAATATTCCCTCCAAAATTGATTTTATCTCTTGGAAATTCACCATGCCTGCACAACACAAAAAATGGTCAAAATAAGCCCTATTTTTACCTATTCCATATAGGCCCATACAATATAATCCAATGAATCTGATCCTCATGGATTTTTAAATAACTTCTCTTCATCACTCATGGTCAAATTCATCCATCTAGATGCACATTTAGGCTCATTTTCACTATCGGGTCCTAAAGAAGGTTTTGAGAGGGTTTTGGAGTGACTAGCCTTCTTAGCCTTTGTTCATCAATATGTTACATTATAATTCCCTCAAAATTCAAATAATGGATCCTTAAGGACCCTCTCCACCTTATCCAAACATCTCATGGCCCCATTCAAATGGTCATGGAAGTTTATGAGCATTCCAACTTGGCATTAGAGCTCTTCTTATTCATTTTGTGAGGCCTGTGAAAGATATTAAACCCAAAATGGATTACTAAAGGATATTCCTAAAAAAATAGTTCATACACATGTATAACCACCCTATAAACATTAATAAACCACTATAATGTCTCCTTTGGAACTATAAATGAAGGGTGACCCTGTTTTAAGACTAGGCCTAGACCTTGTCAATAGGTTTGTCTACACCCTTGGCCAAAATTAAGACTCTAGTGGATTTATTTTCCTCTTAAAATGATTTAAACCCTATAAAATTATCCCCTAAACATGATAAAATCACTTATGAATCTTAACTAAGTTTTAAATTTAAAATGACCCCTCTTACCAATCTACTTCCTTACCATTCCTTGCCATAGTGACTATAAACCTCCTTGTGTAGGGTACCTTGTTTGGTTACAGGGATTATAGAAAGTTTTTTTATGTATCCAGGGATTTTTTATATCTTATAAAACCTTAAATTTGTCCTTTCTTTCCTTATGGTTTATCATTTCACCATTTTCCCTTCAAATTGTCTCCTTATGCATGACAAAACTGCCCCTACTCTAAGACAAAATAGAGAGGGTTTGCACTATTTTATTTATAAAATTTATGATTTTAAAACCTTTTTCAACCCCAAAGGATGGTTTTTACCAATTTTTATATTATAAATCCTCCATTATACCACAAAATTCTTTCAATTTGATAGGCATACTTTATGAAAGAGACAAACTGTGAAGGTAGGCAGGGGATGGATTGTGTTTGGAGGTTTAATGGGTTACCTTGAGATTTATTAAGATATGTAAGGATAATTAATTCCTACCATAATTTATTTAAACCATTTATTATCTATTTACACCTCAAACACCTTCTTATGCCTTTGGAGTTATGGACTAGGTCTTTAATTACTTAAGAGGATATCACTATTTAGGTTTTCCTATAGGTGACCTCTGAGCTTGGTTTATGTTTTTGAGAACCATAAAAACTTATTTTTATTTTTATAAGATAATTTTATTATTTCATCATTATATTTACAATTTTAATTTCAACCCCTTGTACCAATGCATCCCTCATCCCAATATTAGGTCACTGCTTGTGTGGACTGAGACAGGCCTGTAGGTGCTGGCTGTAGGTTAGTTTGAGATTTAGTTGATACTTATACCATATTTACATGTTATTAATCCATTATTTTCCTCATCATGATTTGACCTTACCTATAAATCATTCAAACTAAAATCAATTCCATGTTTTGGTCCTTAATAAGACATCTTTGCCTTGACTAGATTGAGACCATGTTCATGCTTGTATGTGCATCTTTGGTAAGATTTAGGCCTAGTATATGGTGTCTTTAGGTTACTCCTGATATCCTTGAGTTCAATTCTCTTTAATTTCACCTTTTATCCACTTTAGAAGTTCCAAATTAGGTCTAAGCTTCAAATTTCCTTCTTGCTGTCAACATACCCTGCTTTGACTATGTTTGTGCATTTAAGGCCTATTGTAGGTGTATTTGGCTTGATGTTTGGACTAGCCTAATGATGATTTGGTTATATTTGAAGGATTTTCATATCAAACACTATTAAACCTCCTTAATAGATCAATACAAGGTAAAAACTCCATCTTCCAACTCAATATTTGTAACCATGTTGTACGTAGTTGTTCTCAGTCCCCTATATAGACAGGGCATAGGTTTAAGAGGTCAAAACATAAACTTCACCTTTGTCATGAGATGAAAAGTTGAGATTTGTCATATCATACTAGATTTACCCAATCATGCTTGGATTTTCCTTTAATAAACTCTCAAAATGTCAAAAGGTGATCATTCCTTCCATTTCTTGTAGACAGCACTAAACACCATTAGTGTATTTATTAACAATTTTGGAGGTCTCAATGACCACCCTCCTCCTATATTTTTGACCTAAAATTTGGCATAGCTATAGTATGTGGATATGGATACTCAATAAAGTAATTGGGATCATTTAAATACTCTTTGTCTATGATAATTACCATCTCCAAAAACCTTAGAAACCTCTATTTAGTCCATTTAGGGACTGAGAGACCAAAATCATAGTCACTTTCTCTTGACCTCTCACAACACCTTTGACCCTTCTCTATCAAGCTCAAACCTATCTAAAGTGCACTATGTTGTTCCCAAAATTAGATACACTTATTTTGATGGACAACCCCTATGACACTTATATGTTTCGTGTTCTTCACTCTAAGTTCATCGTTCGAGACAAGTTTCTCTTGATATCAAGTATAGTCGACTAACATCCGTGAAAAGTTTGCGACCTTCCCTTGTTATGATTTCTCAAAAAATGTGAAATTCGTTGTGGTCTTGATGCAATCAAAATGTCTAAACTTTGATAAATTTCAAAGAGTTGGTTCTATTTTTGTTTGCATTCAAGGTCAGCAATTTTTGCCACCATTGCATTTTGTTTTTGTAACCCGTGTAAGAGCGGTGATTTTTGCTACCCTTATATCCTTTGACTAGTTTCATTCCATGCAGGAGCAAAAAAAATTACCGCTCTTACATTTTGTGGCTCTTTCATGTAAGAGCGGCTAAAATCACTGCCCTTGCACTTTTTTTTACTTCTACATGCAAGAGCGGCAAAAATTGCCGCCCTTGCATGATCTCGTTTTCATGCGCAAAATTTATGACTGCGCGTATCGAGTGGTTGGCATCAGTTTTGAACCTTTTAATGCTGATTTACATCTTATTTTGATTGTTCTAAGTTATTTGCTCCCCCTTCTTACAACCATTTGATCACGCGAATGAGTGGGATTGTGGTTTTTTTGGTTTCAAGCGTAGGATTTTGATTTACCAGGTAGGTTTTGTGCTCTTCTCTCTTTTGTTTCTATGTTTTTTTTTTCTCTTTTCTTTGAAAGTTTCAGTTTTTCCCTTTTTCTCCTTTTTAGGTTTTATTCTTCCTTTTCCTCCTCCCTCTCCTCCTCGAAGGGACATTCTAGGCAAAAACCTAAAAAACTCAAAAAACCCATCAACTAAATTAACTCGTATAATGGCATCGAAAATCGTTGTCCTTACATAAAACTATACCATTCATGTAATGGCTATGATTTTTGTTTCCTTTACACAATACATTACACTCATACAAGGGTGGTGATTTTTGTCACCCTTACATAATTTTTTAACCTCTTGTGCACAGGTAGTGATTGGTGTCGCCCCTGCACAAGTCAACATGTAAAGGCAGCAAAAATTGCCACCTATGTAAAAATTGAACTTCCTTCACATGCTACAGTGGCTATTTTCTCTGACCATGCATGTTTCTCCTTCAACGTGCTAAGTCAGTGATTTTTGTCATCGATACTCCCCCCCATATGTAAGGGCAGTAATTTTTACCACCCCTGCATATATTTCTTCAAATTTTCTAACTCTAAGAAATTTAAATTTTTTTATTTTTCGAGCCCGCTTTCCTTTGGCTTTCTGGCCTACTCGCACTTTAGCCCTTTTAAGTGCATTCCCATGGTCATGATCATCGACATGCAGTTTTTCTAGATTATCGATATTTTCTTTGATTGCATGATCATGACTTTTGTTGTAGTTTCTCTCAAAGATCCTTTTTCATCGACATCCTTTTGATAAAAGCTCTTCCAAATGACTGAGGTTTCTCTTAAAAAGTCAAAGATAATGAAGTACAAATATCAAAGTGTTTTTCCAATCACCTCGATTACTTCTAATGTTGATGACATTAAAAATATAGAGATCAGTCTCATGGATATGGCTAAGTTCATGAAAAGAACTAAATCAAGCAATCCCAGCCATGAAATGAAGATGATAATTGAGAGTAATATTCATCTGATATCTTCTTTTCTTGTAGCGGATCACAACACAGAGTTTATTCTCCAGTGCACTCAGTTATATAATAAGGATATTAGGGTTGTGTTAGACATTGGTGGTAATGTGGTGATTAGACTGGATCTTGAGTTCATCGACAAAGTGTTCATGTGTCCTCCTGCTACTGAAGTATTAAAGCTTGATTTCATCGAAGCACAAAGGGAATATGGCAAAGATCCCGAAAGAGAGAAGAAAGTAATCAATAATATATGGCTCAAGACTCCAAGGGAGAATTTGTCAAGATGGCCACGAAGCTTTCCAAGAAGTGACATTATAGAAGAAGTCGGTGACCTGATCACTCTTCTCAGTAGGGTACGAGGTTTACCTTCTTCCTTACTATTTCATGAATAGATGTACCCCTTCATTTATATAATTTTCTAAGTCAAACAAATCATTTTTTTGGGAGAACAAATTAGCAATGCTCTACATGAGTAATTGACAAAGGTTTTCACTACCTCCAAATTCTACATGACTTCATACCTGGTGTATATTGTAGCATCGATGAGAACCTTCCCAGGTTTAACATCAGAAGGAGATAGGAGAGTAACCCTAGTGTATCAAAATTACTCTCAATTAATGTTGAAGGGTTCTATTCATCATTTTAAGAGAGTAAATGATGTTTTATTTGTAGTATTTTTGTGTCTCTTTGACCCCTAATTAGAACAAAAAATAGTGTTAGATGAAGCATGGACAATTGTGAATGACTTTGGATGTATGTTCTTACAATTTCCTATGGGTTGGCTTTTTCCAAGGTCATCTTTATATGCTTCCAAGATTCCCTTCAGATAAATTGGTCTTGATGGAGCTGTGTAGGCAAATAATTATCATACATAATAAGTAGATGGAACTCAAGAAATCCAGTTTCAGATTCCTGATTGAGATTGGCAGGTTCTCAGTGTTGACCATTGGAAAAGCTAGATTTATAGAAACTGAAATGCAACTCGTAACCATGAAGCATTTCAAAAGGAGACCAAATTTTGACTACAAAGGTATAAAGGATATAATCAGGAGGAAGACCCAGTTTCATGAGCCTATGATCAAAGATGTTTAGGGTGATTTGAGGACAACAGAAGACATCAGAAAAATGGACTATAGTAGATTGTCTCTTGAGTAGATAAAATATATGGGACTCGCTGATATCCTTGAGAGTCTAGTGGATAACGGTGATTTGATCAATAATAGATAACATGCTGAACAGATCGCTAATGCCCCTCTTCCCCCAATCCAATAGTCATAAAAGGAGTTAACTTCCTTAAGGAAAATATTCAAACTAATATTGGCAAACACCAATGATCGGTTAGTGAACAAGGAAATCACTTTGAAAGAGTTCATCACAAGATCAGAAGCCAAATTTCAAGAGGAAACAAGGAAAAGAGTGAAAAATAAGATGAAGAATAAAAGTGATGTTCCTTCTTCTTTTAGGCCACATAAGCCTAAGATCATCTTTGTGATAAAAAATTCAAAAGTTATAGAAAAAGAGCTAGAAACAACAGATATGGAGGTTGAGAAGCAAAGTGTTGAAGAACTAGCAAAGGAGCAAATATAAACTGATGATAGGCCCATATATCAATAAGAAAAGGAAACTCTATTTCTTTGAGAGGGTGTGTAGCCAGAAATAGGAATTTCTTCTTCCCCACCTAGCATACCTATTGTAACTCCACCTATTTCTCCAATTAGTGTTCCCTCTTTTGGAGCAGCCTCTCCTTCCAAAATAATTTTTGATGACCCTCAAGGAACTTTTGAAGATATTCTTCATTCCTCAGGGTCAATTCTTAGTTTGTCATCTCCATCTTTTGATATCAGAGATAGTTCTAATTTTGATCATTTAGTAAAAGGTGCAGTTCTTACTGATACTCCACCCATTATTTCCACCATCAGTGCAAGTGTGACTCTAATAACTCCAACCATGGAGATTGATCCTAATGTAAGTACTTCTATGTTCCCACCTCGATTGTCAGCTTATACGTCCAAAAGAAAAAAATAGACCATCTCTCTAGATGACTTTGATTTCAATAAAATGGTGCCAGTAAAATTCAAGACTCCTAAGAAGCCAAAGATTCTTTCAAAGATGATTGGGGATAAGGGGCACAAATTTTTGGAAATAGTAAAACCTCCATAGGATGCAACTCTTAAAAATTTTGATATAAGTGACTACTCTATATCTCGAGTTGAGTTAGGTAAGATAACTCATGAAAGTGTTAAGAGTGATTTGTAATCAGTAATGGACATTATGATTCAAAAATTTGATAGAGAGAAAGAGATGAAGGATCATTATAAAGCAATGGTGGAACAATTGACTGCAGTGATAAGGAGAATTACTTTCACTCTATAAATAGTAACTCTAGAAGCTATCTCCATAGATGACCCCATGATTTAGAAATCAAAAAGGACCTATCTCAAGGGAAAAGTACTTGAAGAGTACTTGGACAAGATGCATATACAATGAATTTCCTTGCTCATAGAGTTGTCTGAGAAGATGGGTAAAATGAGGAAAGTAAGAGCAGAGCTAGATGATCTTATCAATATCATTTCTCAAGATATTGAAAGCATGGAAAAATATCTTGACAAATGGATGGATATGAAGAAGTTGAAAATAAGCACTCTAATATCAATTGGCATCATTGTTGATAGAGACTCTTACACTGAAACTAAAGAAGCATTAATATATAGGAGTCAAGTGCTTAAGTAATTGATCAGCAACCTTGAATCTTCAAGAGACCTCGGTAAACAAAGTGATATCAGTCTGTTGCATATGTTGGATGAGTTGCCTTGTAAACTTACCTCTCAAGACAACCAATTCATTTTAGTAGAAGAAATGATTCAAAAATTTGAAGGTATGCTCCAAAAAGAATTCAAGGAAAAAGCATTCTCAGTAGCTTCTATGGATAACATTCTGGACAATCAGTTAACTCTAGATAATCTAAAGACTAGATTAACTAATCACACAAAATTAGTTACAATAGTGAAAGATGCCTTAGTCAGAGCTAAGGTAATTTTCAAGAACACTGTTACTCCAAATAGTATCGAGATGCAAGCAGCTATCACCATGTACGATGCTCACATGAAGAAGATTGGGGATAGAGATTGAAACTATCCTTCCTTGCTTTATTCTCCATTTTTCAAATGCACTTTTGTAACAACTTTGGACATTTGCACATGTACTTTTGTCATGTGTAATTACATGTAAAAATATGGAAAGTCCAAAGTCAACAAAGACTCCTATCTTTAACTAGGTCAAAATATTTAAGTCTTTTCTAAATCCTCAAGGCCTCTCCCTATAATAAGGAGAGCCTCTTTTGTAAATGGATATCTTTTGGTGATTAGAAGCAAAACTCTACCTAAATTGAGATGCCTTTTGAGACTTTGAGCTCAGATTGTAAATCATATTTTCTTGAATGGATGAGAAAGCAGGTGACTTTTCAAACTTTGTGTTGGAATAACTTATATTGTTTAGAAAATTGATCTTATGTCCTTTTCCTAAATACTATCTCATCTATTTGATTAAATAAGTAGAGTGCATGGAAATTATCTAGAAGATGTTCTGAAGTTAATTATGGAGACTTTGTGCTAATATAATTGCCTTTAGTTTGTATTTTTGTGTTTTAGTAAGAAGGGTATTGGAAAGGATTTGAACTACTTTTATCCTTTGTGATCTTATGTTATGTTGTAGTTTTCGGTGGAGACTTTGGGCTGCAATTCATTCTACTATTATATAAGTTATAAATTAGTAAGGAAAGCAATGGAAGACTTTATGCTTTCGTGGGTTTCTCGTGGATCCAGTTACCAACTCGATATTTTTTCCTTTTGTTTTATGAACATCATTCCTAAAAAAGAGAAATGGATGATATGATTTCACCCCTCAGTTAAATATTTAGTTAGATTAGTTTATAATAGTTTATAGGGAACCTCCCCTTACTGAGAGGAGAGATTTATCTCATTATGCTATGGCTGATATACCCATTTTGCTTTTAGTCAGGTGATAAAATATTCACCCAATAATTTTTGGTGACTTCACTGGGGATACGAATGTGCACTTTGAAGCCTCAAGCTTCAAATTGAAATATTTCTAGTTATTTTTCTATTCTACAATCTGATAGATCCACTATATACGTGAACCCAGAGAGCTCAAAGTATTGTTGATCCTATATTTGAGTTGGTGCAACAAAATAATTTTGAGATTTTTCCTCCACCATCTCACCTTCAACAAATCAGGAGTTTTTCTCTTACCAACATCAAATTTCTAATACCAGGCAAAGCTTCTAGTTTTAGTGCTAGTAGATTTTTGTCTATACTTACCCCACAAAGGTTTGTTATCCCTCATTTTAATCATCACATCATGGTTGTCCAAGGCCCTTGGAGTAACACTTTTGGCCCTCTCAATCTCACCCCACCTTTACATGAACTACCTCGTAGTTCAAGAAAGATTTTTTCCAAATTCTATGGTGATGGCAAAGTTCATCCAAATGAACATATTGTTGCTTTCTGCATAGCATGTGGTGTGATAGGCATTGAATATGAAGATATAGTGGTGAGATTGTTTGTAAAAACTTTATAAGGCATTGTCATGGATTGGTTTTGTCACCTCCAAGCTCAGACTATAACTGATTAGAACACTCTCAAGGCCAAGTTTGAGGCTAGATTTAAACCCACAGAAGATGCATATGCCTTGTTGGCTTAGCTTACATAAATGAATAAAGAGCCCCATGAGCCTATATGAGACTTCATTGCTAAAATCAATAAGCTGAGGAACAAAATTTCTATAATTGCTCAGCCAACATCGAAGAATCTTAAGTGCTTTTTCATTAATTCTCAATTTCTTGAAGTAAGTTTTTTGTTAAGGCAGGCTAGCCTTATAGATCTTTTTGTAGCTTAGATCTTGGATACTGAGGTCAAAGATGATCTTATCCTAGCAGGTAAGATTAGAAAAGATTCTAATAAAAATAAATTTTCCTCATCTGTTGAAAGTTCTTCCACGAGTACCATAGATCTTGTGGTGTAAAAGTTGACAAATAAATTGCTAGATCTAAAAAGGCAAATGTCCCAAGGTATGTCTGCTCCTCCTTATCAAGATATGCCAAGAAAGACATTTCACAACAATTCATATCAAGGCAACACTGCTAAAAATCAAGGGCAATCCAATCATCTTCCTCCCACACAAGAGAAGCTCACCATTGGAGCAACACCAGTCAACTCAACAGTTGGTTATCATGAAGCCAAACATGATCTCTATTTCCAACCTGAGTTAGACCAAGAAAATGATGCTAATTTCTTTGTAGAAAGATAAGAAGAATTAGTTGGCAACTCTAACATTGGTTTTATAGATTACCAAGATGAAGCTAGAAAAAAGGGAAGAGTGTTTGATGGATCATATGTTGTCTTTACTAGGTCCCAAAATTAGTTGACTCAACAAGCTGATAAGAGAAAAGTAGGAGAAAAACCTCAGCTATTAGTCTCAATTGCTAAACAGAGAACTTCACTGCCTTTCCAATTAAAGGACCCAGTGACCAATAAGAAAGTAAGTACCTCAAATCATCTTGTACCTTCTGCTTCTATTCCTCAGACCAGTGCCACACCTAATAAAGATCAGATGATGGACTTCTTTTCTCTATTTCTAGTTCATTTTAGTTATTTGACATAATTGATCATGCTAGGAAGACCAAGATTTAAATGACTGAAGTTGAGTACTTGCGAGCCAATCCTGAACAGTTTGATAGATTAGCTAAATACATAAAAAATAAAACTATCCCTATAGGACAAGATTTTCCAAATGTGACTCATGATTCCTCAAAGAATAAATCCACCTAAAATAATCTTGTCGCTACTCCTCTTGTTGCCCCCAAAAAAATAGAACCTTTCTATGTTTCTCTGTTAATAAATGGTCATAAGCTAAGCAACTGTATAATAGACTCTGGAGCTTCTGATAATGTTATGCCTGCTAAGATAGCAGATTCTCTTTGTCTTATCTTAACTAAGACTTTTGAGAGATGTTTCTCCATGGAAAATAAGAAAGTACCACTCCTGGGTCAAATCAAAGATGCCCAATTTGCATTTACAACTTTTCCAGATAAAAGGATTAAAATGACATTCTTGGTGGCTGATGTTCCAGCTTCCTATGGCATTCTGCTCAGACGTAATTTTTGTAAGGATGTAGGTGGAGAGTTGAATATGGATCTATCTAAAGAAAGAATACCTATTAAAGGCATCATGCAAAAGTTATTTTGTGAGAAAGAGTCAAAATATATTGTCACCCAAACATCAAACCTCAAAGCTCAAATTTTATTTGAATCATCGGGAATGGATAACTATTTTTTGACCACAGAAGATGTTTTTAGCTCATCAAATGAAAGTTCTTTAAGTGACAATTCAAAAAATTCAGATAGAAAATTAGAAGAATTATTAGGACAAAGTTTAGACAAAAAAATCTTCCCTCACTAATGAAGAGAAATCTTTGAGAAGATCTAATTCTAATGATGTTTGGATTTTAGAATTTGATGGCAGTTGCTCTTCTACCAATTCTGGAGTTAGAATTATTTTAATACCCCCTCAAGGAGAAATTTTCCCTTATTCATATAAGTTGTAGTTCAACAATACCAACAACACCACCAAGTATGAATATTTGTTGCTTGGATTGAAAGTTGCTCATGCTAAAGGTATTAAGATTCTTCATACTCAAGGAGATGCTAAACTGATGGTTTATCAAGTAAATAATCTATACCAAACCAAAAATGAAAGATTGTGACATTATCATAATATTGTATGGGATTACATTGAAATTTTTGATGCTTTCAATATTTTTGATATGTTGAGAGAATTCAATGATCGTGCAGATTCATTGGCTATCTCTGCAACCCTCATGGTTCCCCATAAGAATTTTGAAGGGAACAAGTATACTATTAAACTGGTCTTTCGACCAAGTGTACCTGATAATGCTAACCATTGGTAGGTGTTTAATGGTGACAATCAAATCATTTCTTTTCTGAAAAAGATGGATAGCTTTGAGGATCTTTATTTTGAAGGTAGTGAATCTCCACCACAGAAATCAATTCTCAAAATAGATTCAAAAATTAGTGAAGAGTTTCTTCAACTCAAGGGGAATAAAATTCCAAAAGGTTTGGTTTCTCTTGAAAAGTTATATGATAAGCATGACAGGTATGTCAAGCAGCAACAAATAGATTCAAGTTCCTCCAAAGAGTTTGATTAAGTAAATTTGAGTATAACAGAAAACTCCAAAATGGTCAACATTGAGAATTGTTGCACTTCTAGTGAAAAACTCAAATTTATTACTCTTCTTCACCATTACATTGATGTTTTGGTGTATTCTTATGATGATTTGAAATCTCTTGAGCCTAAAGAAATTTAGCATGAAATTATTCTTAAAGTTGCGTCATTGCCTCACAAGTAGAAATAAAGGCAATACAACCTCAAAATATCAGGTACTATCCTTTTTGAGATCCAGAAGATCCTAAATGCAAGAAGTATTTTTTCAATTCATCATTCCACTTGGATTACAAAAATAGTTTTGGTGAGAAAAAAGAATGGAGAAATTCATATCTGTATTGATTTCATAAACTTAAATCAATCTTCTCTAAAGGATAACTACCCCTTACCCATCATGGATCAAGTGTTGCAAATAGTGACTGGCTTAGAAATGTTATCAATGTTAGATGGTTTTTCTAGATATAATCAAGTGGAAATCAATGAATTAGACCAACATAAAACTGCTTTCACTACACTGTGGGGCACTTTTGCATATCATAGAATGCCTTTTGATCTGATCAATGTTGGCACCACCTTCCAGAGAGTAATGGATCTTGCCTTTAGAGATAAATAGGGTAGTTTATTATGGTATATCTTGATGACTTGACCATTTTTTATAAACATCATACTGATCATGTGCATCATTTACAACAAGTGCTAGAACGATGTTGACAAAATGATATTTTTCTTAATCCCAAGAAGTTAGTTTTTGGGGTTACAGAAGGTAAACTTCTCAGTCATATTATATCCTGAGAAGGCATAAAAATTGACTTAAAAAGAGTCAAATCTATCCAAAATCTTACTCTTCTTGCTAGTAAGACTGTAGTTCACTCTTTCTTTAGAAATGCAAATTTTCTACGAAGATTCATTCCAGAATTTGCAAAGAAGACTCGACACATTGTTGACATGATGAAGAGTAAAGCTAATTTTCATTGGACTACATAAGGCAAGTCAGCATTTGAAGATATCAAGAAATCAATTGCCCATGCCCCAATCCTGGTTTGTCTGGATTATACCAAAGACTTCGTAGTATATAGCTATGCTTCTGAACATACACTTTCAGCCATTTTGGTTCAACAAAATAAAGAAAGCGTGAAATCTTCCATATCATTTATGATTTATCCTCTCAAATTTCATGAATTAAAATATTCAAACATGGAGAAGCATGCTTATGTCGTGGTTAAGGCGGTAAAGCATTTCAGGTTCTATATCCTGAATTCACATACTATTGTTCTGGTGCCTGATACAACAGTGAAGTCCATTCTAACTCACAGGAGTTTGGTACTAAAAGGGGTAATTAGATTTCTAAAATTTAGGATTTTGATCTTGATATCAAACCTACTAAGCTTGTGTAGGGAACAGGTCTTTGCCAATTAATTACTGATAACATACCAAAAGAAATAAAACATGAAAAAATGGAGGTTGAAGACGTGCCTACAATTCTCTTCGTCACTACTACTAATGAGTGGTATTCCAATATCACTCATTTTATTACCTATGCTGAATGTCCCACCCATCTATCCTACAAAAAAAAAGGAATGTTAAGTTGAAGGCTACTAATTATGTCTTGTGGGACAATGGTTTGTACAAAAAAAGCCTTCATGGGGTATTTCTTCATTACATCAATAAGATGCAATAAAGTATAATTTTGGAGTCCTTCCATAATTTGGCTTGTGGAGGACATTTTTTTGCACTAGTGATGGCTCACAAGATTCTACGAGCTAAATACTATTGGCCTACACTATTTCAAGATGCATACATTTGGATACGTAGGTGCGAGTTGTGTCAACAGTTCATCAAAAAACCTAAATTGGCCGCATTACCTCTCAAGCCACTGGTGATTAAAGAACCTTTTCAAAAATGGGGTATTGATTTTATTGGTGCTGTGAACTCATCCTCAAGTGCTGGACATGAATATGTTCTCACCATGACAGACTATTTTACCAAGTGGGTGGAAGCCATTCCAACTAAGCATGCTACTTCGGAAGTGGTATGCAATTTTCTTAAAGAAAATATTATTTCCAGATTTAGGGTCCCAATTAAGATTGTAATAGATAATGCTGCTTGTTTCTCTTCTCATGAAGTTACTAAGTTTTACTACACTTACTAGTTTATTCTTTCCCACTCCTCTAACTATTATCTACAAGAAAATGGTCAAGCAGAATCAAGTAACAAGATTCTGGTTACTATTATCAATAAATTGGTAGATGATAATAATATAATTTGGCATTAAGTATTGTTTGATGTTTTGTGGGCAGACAGGATTACACTCAAGAGGGAAATAGGTATGTCACCATTTCAACTTTTGTATGGTTTGAATGCACAAATACCAATCACCCCAGAACTACCAGCACTGAAGTTGGCAAAGGCAGTCAAAGATCAAACTTTCAAAAATATTATTGATAAAAGGATCATGTGCTTAACTAAACTAGAAGAGAAATGAACTATGATAGTGGACCACATTACTGCACATCAAAATTAGGTAAATAAACTCTTTGACAAGAGAGCAAGGATTCGTGATTTCCAGATTGGAGATCAACTTTTATTATGGGACAAGATGAGAGAACCAAAAAGAATGCATAGAAATTTTGATTCTTTGTGGAGAGGTCCATTCACCATTCATCAAATCTATGGTGAAAATAGCTTATTGCTAGAATATCAAGATGGAACACCATTCTCACTGCCTCACAGTGGGCAACATCTGAAACACTTCAACCCTTGAAGTATCAGACGAGTTCATTTATACATTTGTATAGTCTTATGTTTATTGATCTTCATTTGGTTTTGCATATCTTTTTTTTTGATAGCTTGACTCTGTGGCCCAATGGCATGGATAAAGGCACTTAGAGACTGAATTCTACTCCCTTCAATCATTTCAAAGTTTGATCGATGGAAGTTCTCCAGCTGGAGCCAGCAGTTGTTCCCAAAATTAGCTATGCTTATTTTGATGGACAACCCCTACAAAACTTGTTCATTTTGTGTTCTTCACTCTAAGTTCATTATTCGAGACAAGTTTCCTTTGATCTCAAGTATAGTCGAATAACATCCTTGAAAAATTTATGACCTTCTCTTTTACGATTTCTCAAAAAATGTGAAATTCGTTGTGATATTGATGTGATCAGAATGTCTAAACTTTGATAAATTTCAAAGAGTTAGTTTTATTTTTGTTTACATGCAAGGTCAGCAATTTTTTCCACCATTGCATTTTGTTTTTGTAACCTGTGTAAGAGCGGCAATTTTTTCTGCCCTTACATCTTTTGACTAGTTTCATTCCATACAGGAGTGGCAAAAATTGTCGCTCTTACATTTTGTGTCTCTTTCATGCAAGAGCGGATAAAATCACCGCCCTTGCACTTTTTTTTACTTCTACATGCAAGAGTGGTGAAAATTTCCACCCTTGCATGATCTCAATTTTTGCGTGTGGCATTTATGACCACAAGCACCGAGTGGTTGGCATCAGTTGTGAACCTTTTAATGCTGATTTACATCTCATTTTGATTGTTTTAAGTTGTCTGCTCCCCCTCCCTGCAACTAGTCGACCGTGCGAATGAGTGGGATTGTGGTTTTTCTGGATTCAAGTGTAGGATTTCGATTTACCAAATAGGTTTTGCAATCTTCTCTCTTTTACTTCTAGGTTTTCATTTTTATTTTTTCTCTTTTCTTTGAAAGCTTCAATTTTTCCCTTTTTCTCCTTTTTAGGTTTTACTCTTCCTTTTTCCTCCTCCCTCTCCTCCTTAAAGGGATGTTCTAGATGAAAACCTAAAAAACCCAAAAAACTCGTCGATCAAATTAACTCGTGTAATGGCATCAAAAATCACTGACCTTACACAAAACCATACCATTCATGAAATGGAAGCAATTTTCACTGCCATTACACAATACATTACACTCATGCAAGGCCAGTGATTTTTTCCGCCCTTACATAAGTTTTTAACCTCTTGTGCACAGGTGGCAATTTTTACCACCCCTGCATAAGTCAACATGCAAAGGCAAAAAAAATTGCTATCTATGTAGAAATTAAACTTCCTTCACATGCTATGGTGGTTATTTTTGTTAATCATGCATGTTTCTCCTTCAAGATGCTAAGTCGATGATTTTTGCCACCAGTACTCCCCCCATATGTAAGGGCAGCAAATTTTGCCACCCCTGCATATATTTCCTCAAATTTCTTAACTCTAGGAAATTTTAAATTTTTGATTTTCTGAGCCCACTTTCCTTTAGCTTTCTGGCCTACTCACACTTTATCCCTTTCAAGTGCATCCCCATGGTCATGATCATAGACATGTAAATTTCCCAGATTACAGATATTTCTCATGATTGCATGATCTTTATTTTTATTACAGTTTCTCTCAAATATCTTTCTTCATCGACATCTTTTTAATAAAAGCTCTTCTATATGACTAAGGTTTCTCTGAAGAATTCAAAGACAATGAAATACAAGTATCAAGGTATTTTTTCAATCACCTTGATTACTTCTAATGTCAACTACATTAGAGATACAAAGATCTGTCACATGGATATGGCTGAGTTCATGGAAAGAACTAAATCAAGCAATCCCAGCCATGAAATGAAGCTGATAATCAAGAGTAATATTCATTTGGTATAGGAAGTCTTTTCCTATAGTGGATCACAACAAAGAGTTCATTCTCCAGTGTGCTCAGTTATACAATAAGGATACCAAGGCTTTGTTAGACGTTGGTGGTAATGTGGTGATTAGACTAGATCCTGAGTTCATCAATAAAGTGTTCATGTGTCCTCTTACTACTAAAGTATTAAAGCTTGATTTCATCGAAGCACAAAGGGAATATGACAAAGATCCAAAAAGAGAGAAGAAAGTAATCAATAGTAGATGTCTCAAGACTCCAAGGGTGAATTTGTCAAGATGGCCATGGAGCTTTTCAAGAAGTGACTTTATAAAAGAAGTCGGTGATTTGATCACTCTTCTCAGCAGAGTAAATGTTGTACCTTCTTCCTCACTATTTCACAAATAGATGTACCCCTTCATTAAGATAATTCTCCAAGGCAAACAAGTTATTTTTTAGGGAGAACAAATCAGCAATGCTTTACATGAGCAATTGATGAAGGTATCCACTACCTCTAAATTCTACATGACTTCATACCTAGTTTATATTACAGCATCAATGAGAACCTTCCCAGATTTAACATCAAAAAGAGATAGGAGAGTAACCCCAATGTATCAATATTACTCTCAATTGACATTGAAGGGTTTTATTCATCATTTTAGGAGAGTAAATGATGTTTTCTTTGTAGTATTTTTGTGTCTTTTTAACCCCTAATTAGAACAAAAAAGAGTGTCAGACAAACCCTGGATAGTTGTGAATGACTTTGGATGTATGTTCTTGCAATTTCCTTATTTTTCTTACCTATGGGTTGGTTTTTTCCAAGGTCATCCTTATATGCTTCCAAGATTCCCTTCAGACAAATTGGTCTTGATGGAGCTGTGCAGGCAAATAATTGTCGTACATAATAAGCAGATGGATGGAACTCAAGAAACTAAGTTTCAGGTTCCCAATTGAGATTGCCAGGTTCTCAGTGTTGACCACTAGAAAAGCTAGAGTTATGGAAACTGAAATGCAATTCATAACCATGAAGCATTTCAAAAGGAGACCAAATTTTGACTACAGAGGTGTAAAGGATATAATCAAGAGGAAGACCCAGTTTCATGAGCCTATGATCGAAGATGTTTGGGTCGATTTGAGGATAGTAAAAGACATCAAAAAAATGGACTATAGTAGATTATCTCTTGAGCAGGTAGAATATCTGAGACTCATTGATATCCCTAAGATTCTAATGGATAATGGTGATTTGATCAATAATAGATACCATGCTAAACAGGTTGCCAATGCCCCTCTTCCCCCACTTCAATGGTCACAAAAAGAGTTAACTTCCTTAAGGAAAAGATTCGAACCAATATCGGCAAACACCAATGATTGGTTGGCAAACACCAATGATTGGTTGGCAAACAAGGGAATCACTTTGAAAGAGTTCATCATAGGATCAAAAGCTGAATTTAAAGAGGAAACAAGAAGAAGATTGAAAAATAGGATGAAGAATAAAAGTGATGTTCCTTCTTCTTCTAGGCCACATAAGCCTAAGATCATCTTTATGATGAAGAAATCAAAAGTTATAGAAAAAGAGCTAGAAATAATAGATATGGAGGTTGAAAAACAAAGCATCGAAGAACCATCAATGGAGAAAATAGAAACTAATGATAGGCACACAGATCAATAGGAAAAAGAAACTCTATCTCTGTAAGAGGGTGTGCAGCCAGAAATAGGAATTTCTTCTTCCCCACCTAGCACACCTATTGTAACTCTTTCACCTAGTTCTCCAATTAATGTTCCCTCTTTTGGAGCAGCCTCTCCTTCCAAAATAATTTTTGATGACCTTCAAGGCATTTTTGGAGATATTATTCATTCCTCAAGGTCAATTCCCTATTTGTCATCTCCATCTTTTGATATCATAGATAGTTCTACTTTCAATCATTTAGCAGAAGGTGCAGTTCTTATTGATACTCCACCCTTTGTTTCCACCACTGGTGTAAGTGCAACTCTAGTAACCCCAACCATGGAGATTGATCCTAATGTAAGTACTTATGTGCTCTCACCTTGGTTGTTAGATTATACGCCCAAAAGGAAAAAATAGACCATCTCTCCAGATGACTTTGATTTCAATAAAATGGTGCCAATAAAAGTCAAGACTCCCAAGAAGCTAAAGATTCTTTCAAATATGATTAGGGATAAGGGGCACAAATTTCTAGAAATAGCAAAACCTCCACATGATGTAACTCTTGAAAATTTTGATATAAGTGACTACTCTATCTCTCGAGTTGATTTAGGTAAGATAACTCATGAAAGTGCTAAGAGTGATTTACAATCAGCAATGGATATTATGATTCAAAAATTTGACAGAGAGAAAGAGATGAAGGATCATTATAAAGCGATGGTAGAACAATTGACTGCAGTGATAAGGAGAATTACTTTCACTCCAAAAATAGTAACTCTAGAGGTTATCTCCATAGACGACCCCATGATTCAAAAAGCAAAAAGGACCTATCTCAAGGGAAAAGTACTTGAAGAGTACTTGGACAAGATGCATACACAAGGAATCTCCTTGCTCACAGAGTTATCTGAGAAGTCGAGTAAAATGAGAAAAGTAAGAGCAGAACTAGATGATCTTATCAATATCATTTCTCAAGATATTGAAAGCATGAAAAAATATCTTGATAAATGGATGGATATGAAGAAGTTGAAAATAAGCACTCTAATATCAATTAGTGTCATTGTTGATAGAGACTCTTACACTGAAACTAAAGAAGCATTAATATATAGGAGTCAAGTGCTTAAGTAATTGATCAGCGACCTTGAATCTTCAAGAGACCTCGGTAAACAAAGTGATATCAGTCTGTTGCATATGTTGGATGAGTTGCCTTGTAAACTTACCTCTCAAGACAACCAATTCATTTTAGTAGAAGAAATGATTCAAAAATTTGAAGGTATGCTCCAAAAAGAATTCGAGGAAAAAGCATTCTCAGTAGCTTCTATGGATAACATTCTTGACAATCAGTTAAATCTAGATAATCTAAAGACTAGATTAACTAATCACACAAAATCAGTTACAATAGTGAAAGATGCCTTAGTCAGAGCTAAGGTAATTTTCAAGAACACTGTTACTCCAAATAGTATCGAGATGCAAGCAGCTATCACCATGTACGATGCTCACATGAAGAAGATTGGGGATAGAGATTGAAACTGTCCTTCCTTGCTTTATTCTCCATTTTTCAAATGCACTTTTGTAACAACTTTGGACATTTGCACATGTACTTTTGTCATGTGTAATTACATGTAAAAATATGGAAAGTCCAAAGTCAACAAAGACTCCTATCTTTAACTAGGTCAAAATATTTAAGTCTTTTCTAAATCCTCAAGGCCTCTCCCTATAATAAGGAGAGCCTCTTTTGTAAATGGATATCTTTTGGTGATTAGAAGCAAAACTCTGCCTAAATTGAGATGCCTTTTGAGACTTTGAGCTCAGATTGTAAATCATATTTTATTGAATGGATGAGAAAGTGGGTGACTTTTCAAAATTTGTGTTGGAATAACTTGTATTATTTAGGAAACTATTTTTATGTCCTTTTCCTAAATACTATCTCATCTATTTGATTATATAAGCAGAGTTCATGGAAATTATCTGGTAGATGTTCTTAAGTTAATTATGGAGACTTTGTGATACTATAATTTCCTTTAGTTTGTGTTTTTGTGTTTTAGTAATAAGGGTATTGGAAAGGCTTTGAACTAATTTTATCCTTTGTGATATTATGTTCTTTTGTAGTTTTCAGTGGAGACTTTGGGCTGCACTTCATTCTACTATTATATAAGTTATAAATCAGTAAGGGAAGCAACGGAAGACTTTATGCTTTCATGGGTTTCTCGTGGATCTAGTTACCAACTCAAAATTTTTTCCTTTTGTTTTATGAACATCATTTTAGAAAAAAGAGAAATGAATGATATGATTTCACCCCTGAGTTAAATATTTAGTTAGATTAGTTTATAGGGAACCTCCCCTTGCTGAGAGGAGAGATTTATCTCATTATGTTGTGGCTGATATACCCATTTTGCCTTCAGTTAGTTGATGAAAAAATATTCACCCAACACACTCTAAGTACCTCTAAATGATTATTACCATTATGATTTTTTTTCCTAGTCATGATGACATCAATTGGGGCCTTCAATGGAGGTTTGACTATAATATGCAGGCAAGAGCAGGAAAGAGCAAAAGTGTACAAGGTTAAGATTCTCCAAACACCTCCAATGCATTTGATAACCTTAAATTGAATAACCCTAATTAGAAACATGTGAAATCAGGTTAAATAACACCTTAAATGACACCTATAGGTTGTCATTATCTCAGTGATGGCTGGCAATGAGGAAGGGCTACACATTTGAGCATGGATATGACATTATATGAGTTGAAAACTAGTTAAAACCTTTCTAAAATAATACTCAAGGATCAAAACCTCTGATATAAAATCCCATGATTCCAACCCATATGGAAAATCTCTTCCAAAACACCTAAAGTAGTAGCAAGTGAAAGAAAACTAGTTTGGAGTACCTACAAGCCTAGAAGAGGATTTTCTTAGACATTGAACTTTCTAAAATAAGAAGAAGCATGGGTATGTCTTGAAAAATATGTAGGAACACCTAAAAAACATAAACCCATCAATCCAAATCAATAAAACTTGAAACAGGTTCAAAAGGAGACCCCCTCATGGTTGAACATGCATAAAAAGCTGCCTGGAGTGTTAGCCGTTGTTCATAAAGGAGGAGCCACCAAATTTCATGTTATTTTTATGAAAATTAAATGAACTGTAAAATCCACCCCCATAATCACTCCTCCCAACTCCACCTGTACCATCCACACCAAGTGTTTGAAGTTGACCCTTCTTTGCTTGCCAAGAGAAAATGGGGGGAAATAAGTTACAAATGAAATTTTTTGCATTATCCTTGAAAACCAAACATTTAAATGGGTGTGGGGATATTAATAGACACTCCACCTATGTTTTTAGCTAAATATCAGATCATGGGAACCGTACAAGTGCCCAAAAGGGCCTAAAAACAAAGAAAAACTCCCATTTCTAACTATAACTAACTCTTGGATGACATCTAACTTCTGCTAACATGATCCTCACCTCTTCCACATTTAAACTAACCTTAGTGACCAATTTTCCCTCTTGTAAGTTCGTATAAGTCATTTATTATGCTAGAAAAGTGGCCAAAAATGAATATTTTGCATATGAGACATAACATATGACCAATTTATGAATTTTAAACAAGTTAAAACATGTCAAATACCACCTTAGGACATTTTAAACAAAATTTTATCCTTTGACTACCCTTGACTAGAGTTGACCAACTTTGACTTTGGTTGACTAGGCCATTTCAAGGGGAATGAGCTCAGATAAGGACTTGGACAAGGCCGAATAAGATGTATAGAACATTATGAGACCCCTATAGGACATGTATAAACCTTCTTCAAACTTTAAAAATACTAGGGGTTGACCCCATTTGACTAGAATTCAAATTTGGTCAACAGTGGCATAGCACAAAAAGATTGGTGCAGAACTAGCCTAGTGCAAAAGGACAAGGGTACAAAAGTATCAGCACAAGAAGACCCAGTCAAAGATGGAATATAACTATGATTAAAATGATAGCATAAGACTCTAAACAACAATGAAATACTTTAGGAATGCATAATAAGTGGGAGATAATTGAGGAATGAGTCTCAAGGCCATCTGGAGATTAACCATCATGATTTCACACTGGCCCATGAATAAGAGGACATATGACAAGGATCTAGCGTAAAGAAAGAACATAGGGGGAAAAAAGGCCTAGGTCCTTAGGAGATAATAATTGATAGAGTACCATGACTCTCATTCTAATAAGATTTCATTGGCTAATTACCTATGTTATCATTTATTATATAACTACCTGGTCAGGGAAAAATAAGTATAAATTCCCCAGTGTGGAAACATCTAAGGTGATTGATGATGAATAGATTATATAAATAATATAATATATAGTTGTGGATATTTCTATAAGTTTAGGTGTTATGTGTTCATGTTTAAGTGACATTTGAGTATGAAATGTGAACCAAATTAACTAATTATGTTGTTTATCTTTTGTAATGAGATATATGGAACATACATTATGAATTGACAATCTATTGAAATCCATGGAATTTTTGTTTATATTCATTATGGTGGTAATTATTGAGTCAAGACCTATAGTAGTGTATTTCTTTCTCTATGTAATTACTAACTAGATATATGAATAATCTCAAGTATATTACTAGCATGTTACTGAGCAACTTAACCCATGGGAACTGGTCTCTTCTTGTACACTTCAGGTGAGTACACAAGACCATAGTCTTGCATGAAGGGCTAGTGCATAATATTATTGGGGATACACTTTAGCACCTAATAAAATGTGATTAAGAGATTAAAAACCCAACATTTTAGTTTTATTGTCGGGACCCATAGTGCTTACTACAAAGTAATGGAAGATGCTTGAATATATAACCCTTGAAAGAATTGAAAAATGGATTACTAGGGTCAAGGATAATTTTTTGGTTCCTTATCTTAAATTAGGAGTTTATGTACATTAGTGGGTGGAACAACATCTCTACATCACATTATATCAAACTTTCTTTGTTAAATTCCCTATTCATTTGCATGTTTAGTTATATGCTTATGCTCAAGGTTGATCATGAAATTTTGGGAAAAGATAATATTGGACATTAAAACATAAAAGGGATTTAGCATAATTGGGAACATTGTGGACACAATCTATTAAAATCTGGTGGAGAGGAGTGTTGAATAGATACATTCTAGAGTATGTTATAACCACTCACTCTTGTCCTGAAGAAACTAAGTTGTAGTTTTTTAGAAAGCCACATGGTCGGTATATTAGGAATTTCCCATTAGAATTCGAGATATTTTTCATTGATCATGGACTCAAAACTCTATCAATGGAAGGCTAAATCCATCCTAACATGAGCCACACAATTGAAATGGGAATATAAAAGTGTTGGTAGAGAATTTTAAGTTCAAAATGGTAGCTAGTTAGTGGGCATTGTAGAAGCAAAAATATGATGAATCTCGATAGAGGATCGTAGGGGGAAGTGGTATGGGAGGGGTTTAGGAGAACTTAAGAAGTGCTATTAGGATCTGAAAGGAAGAAAGAACACACAAGGAAGACTCCATCATTTTCAAACTGTGCCCCATGCCAATTTTATTATATGAAGGAAAAACTAGCCAAATAGAAGATACTGGAGAACTAAGTTTGAACCAACCAAGTTCCCCAACCATAGTGCATGCCCATGCCTTTGAATCAGATGAATTGTGTATACATAATTGGGATACATATAGTATAGAATCAAAAACCGATCCTATAAGGGAAATTGTAATTGAGCTAATTGTAACTCATCCAAAATTAACCCTTTTTTTTTATTCAAGGAAATTTCATGGCCCAACATGGGATGTCTGGTAGACCTGACATTCATAGTGGATAGAGTATAGGCTGAAATATTATTAATCAACTAGCTACCATGCCCCACAGCACAATATTTTCTACTAGAGGTGTTGGAGACAAATTAAGAGATGGCATGAGAAGAAGTGGTGGACTTCCCCCTTAAGGAACAAGATTTTGGGGTTCTCAATAGCTACTAGTGTAAACACTTTAGCTTCCAAAAGTATATTATGAAATGATGCTTCACCTACCTGAATATCAAGGTGTGGAGAATGTTGTAGAGCATGTCCATAAATACAAACTCATTTGGAGGGCATGAGGCATGGCTTCTTCTGAGCAAAAGGCCACACAATTTGTGACCACACTTCTGGAAAGAGCACATAAGTGGTATAGTAATTTTGACCCTCAATAAGTGGTAATCGACTATGATCATCCAAAAATAGCATTACTTCAAGAATTTAACAATCTTGAATTTGAGCAACAAAGTATTGTTACACTAAAATATATAAAGTAAGAGCTCACTAAAATTTTATGGGATTATGATGCATGTTTTAAAACACTTCTCTCAAATATTTCATTTGAAATTAATGCTACTCAGCATGCAAGGTGGTTTGTGGGAGATTTTTTGCTTCCCTTTAGATGAACACTATCCCAGAAGACCATTACTAACCTGTACGAAGCCTTGGAAGATGCCCTCCATGCTAAAGCTATTGGTATTATTCACACTAGAGTCAGTCCTTTCATGGAAGCCCAAATAGCTTTAATAGCATCACAACTAGTAAAATTAACTGCAAACAATGAGTATAATACTTGCAATGGTATTTGGTGTACCAATTGTGAGTTTGAAGGTCATAAATGAAGCACCTACCCATGCAAAAACATCCACACTATACTAAACTAGTCATGTGAAATTTTTCATGAAGATCACAATGTACGCTTATGTCCTCTCTTATAACAGGCTATGCATTCTAAGGTCTCTAAATACTGCAAGATATGTGATTCCTACACCCATGATATAAATTATTACTAGTTAATTAGGGATATCCATGAAATATGTGCATGTGGTACATGCTAAACCTCTGTGTCTAACAATCAAGATAATGGTGGCTATTGTGGGTGAGGCCAAGGTCGAGACCGAGGAGGTGGTCATTTCCCACTAAGAACATGTTATAAGTGTGGGTCCTTGGACCACTATCAAAGGGATTGTCTAATTTATCCAACATGTGATTTTTGTAAAAAAGAGCATCGATTGGAAGAGTGCCTTAACCTATACATGGTCATCACTAAGAAAATAAATGAAAAAGGTGTAAGTATGATTCGTATTGAGAAACTCACTAGTGGTCATGCTCAAGCACCCAAACAGACCAACAAGTGAATATCATTACACATAGTAGTGGACAATCTCAATCTACATCTACTCTTATTAAGAAGGTACAACATGAAGATCCCTGAGTAAGGAAGTATCTTGATGCCCAAGAACAAAAGGATGTACTTCAAGACACTATGATATTGATACAAGAACTTCAAAAAGAAATGCAATTTCTCAAGGACCAAGAAACAACATAATGTGCTAATATTTAGAACGAAAAGAGCCTCAAAACATGGTGTGAGATGATTTCCAAGAGCTTTGCAAGCGTATGTTGGACAAATGCATTGTCCCATAACTGAGCACTTAACTTAAAATTCAAGTATAAACACCAATTGATGCTCAACCTCAATTGACTCGATAAATTGAGGATCATTGATTGAATCATGCTCGATGGTAAGATACCTCTATTCATCCTAGCCCTTGAGAGGACAAATAAATACTGGTGAATTTTGCCATTGATGGTTGGGTGATTCAGGACATCTTGGTTGATATTGGCATTAAGGTTAACATCCTCACCAAGGATGCATGTCATAAATGGTTAGTCCAGTATTGTAACCATCTCCACATGTATTTTTTATGGATAATAAAACTCTTGCTCTACCAATTGGCATCCTTAAGAATTCAATGATGGATATCCTTGGAGTAATTTTTAAAGTTGACTTTGAATTTCTCAAGTTAGCCAAGGTAAATGACTTTCTAGCTCTATTGGGGTAACCTTGGTGTTATGTAAATAACACAGACTTAAGTTTCAAATAATGTTACATCAATTTTAAGAATACTGATCAATGCATTGTTATTCCATTAGATTAAACACATGGGCTCCCATACGTGGAACCTATTAATGTGGAAGAAGATATTAACCACATCTACAATATCACAGCCAGAGATGGTGAATAACTTGATCTTACTCATAATGGCATCCTCCTATGGATAGACACTCAGTCCCTTTTTTATACTATAAGTAATGATTGTAATTATTAGGCTTATGGTGACTATGACATCACTATAAGAGTATACGATGCCATTGGTAGTTGTGAGAATGTCCCATACCAGTATCATAAATGCCATAGGTTTATTCACCTTGTTATCAAATAAGTTATGAGAGGACTAGTTATGTATACACCTTTAGAAATACTTAATGACGCACCTTGATTTCATGGATAAATAAAATTCTATAACTTTATCCAATACCTTGAAGACTTTTATAAATCTAACAATGATCGTTTATGATCATTTGTTCACCTTTTTGATGGTACAGCTACAAGGTAGTGGTAAACCCATAATGAGTGACTCCTCCATTGGGATCAAGTACACTCTACTTTCCATCATCAATTTCATCATGATAACTGAATATGAGGTATAATCATCTATAGTGGAGTATAATCACTTGAGCCACACATAGAAGCCTGTGAATCCATGTGGAGGACTGAAGAGTTTTTCTTGCTAGAGTACCTTTAGGTACATGATTTCTAAAAAACTTTATGAACTTGGGTAAGAGCATGGTATGTTCATGAAAAACAACATATGGGTACTCATTTTTGGCATCTATTGAAATAAAGCATGAACTCGACATTATCCTACTCATCTATGACAAAGGATTTGTGTTTTACTCTCTAAGCCATGCATGTGTAAAGTAGTTGATGGTGACCCTAGCCCCATTAAAGATTGCTTGAGGTATATGTATAGTGTCCTAGAAAAAGGGATAATCCTCTTTAATGATCCCTTTGCACAACTTGTTTCTACACCAGACATTGTCTTTGATCAAGAACATCATGAAGAGATACACCTAGGGAAGCAAAAACTAGTATTTTAGGTAAATGAAGGTGAAGGGCCTGACCCACCTAACCCATTGGAAAATCATTTGGATGTCCTTAAAAACTATGGCTCATGAAATATTCATGATATTAGTCCTGATGTAGACAACCCTTACTCAAAACTAGTTCAAACTATCCAATGTAACATTGGTACAAAGAAAGAACCAAAAATAGCTACTATAAGTAACTATTGGACTGACATAGAAGTTTCAAAGATATTTGAGTTATTAAAATAATACCAAGATGTTTTCCCAAGAATTTATAATGAGATGAAAGGTGTTCATTTATATCTAGGCAAAATGCATATCAAATTGGTTGATAGAGCTCGACCAGTTAAGAAAAGACCATATAGGATGAATCCAAATCCATGGGTGTGTATGAAGGAAGAAATTAAAAGTAGGTTGTGTGCCAGATTGATTACCCCAATAGATGAATCCAAGTGGGTCAGTCCCATCGTTATAAATATGAAAAAATATGGATGTTTTAGAATTTATGTTGATTATTGTATACTTAATGCATCTTGCATTACTGATCCCTTCCCAACACCATTTATAGAGGAAATCCTTGAACTCATCATTGGGTGTGAAATATATACTTTCACAAATATATTCTCGGGATACCATTAGGTCTAGATCATTGAGGAAGATCGACCTAAGACTAAGTTTGCCACCGAATGGGGATCCTTCATATATATCATCATGCCTTTTGAACTGAAGAATGCACCTATTATATTTTCACATATGGCCATGGAGGCCTTTAAGTATTTCATCCATAATTTATTCAAATCTATTTGGATGACTAGATAGTCTACGGCTTGGTCAAGGACTATTGTTCTAATCTAGGACTCATGTTTGAGCATTATCGAGTCTTAAAAAATCATTTAATCTAAATAAGTGTTTTTTTGATATACCTTTTTGGGTTCTTCTAGGACATATTATCTGCAAGGATGGACTTTTAGTATACTCAGTAAAAGTATCTTCCATTCTTTGCCTCCTAGTGCGAATTTCACACTTTTCTAAGCCATATCGGGTATTATAAGAAGTTCATTTATGGTTATGCAAATATTTTCATGCTTTTGGAGGAACTCTTAAAACATAATGAGCACTTTATTTGGACCTGATCTTGCCAAGAAGCCTTTGAGGACTTAAAAAACAAATTGGTCACCACTCCACTCCTACAGTTCCTTGATTGGAAAAAACCATTCCATGTCCATGTTGATGCTTCTGGAATGGCAGTTGGTGCAATCCTTTCACAACCAAGTAAAGTTCACCTTGATCACCCTATCTATTTTTCTGGTAGAAAACTTACTCTAGTTGATCAAAATTACACCACCATAGAGCATGAAGCACTATCAATGGTTTATGCTCTTCATAAATTTTGACAATACTTGTTGGTAACTCCTTTTGTATTCTATATAGATCACGAAACTTTAAATTATTTGGTAAATAAACCTATAATACATGGATGCATCTATTGTTGGATAGTGTTGTTTTAATAATTTCAATTCTTTGTCATGGTAAAATTTGTAAAAACTAATTGTGGCCCTGACCATCTTTATCATATTGATTCTAGAGAACCATCACATGCTATTGAAGATGACCTACCTGATGTTCAACTATTTCAATTTTCTTATGTTCCTAAGGAGTTGGATGATATTACATATTTATTAACTACTAGCTCAATGCCTGATTATCTAGCTCCACAGACAAAGAAACAACTCACAGTCTATGCCACACCTTTTTATCTCATTGGAGGAGACCTATAACAACTTGGTCAAGATGAAATTCTCTAGTGTTGAATCATGAAACATGAGTGCCTTGAATTACTCCAAGAAGTTTAAGAGGGTATTGTATGTGGACACTATGCTACAGACACTACCACATGCAAGGTCTTGTTGGCCAAATTATGGTGGCCTACCCTTTTTCAAGATGGCAAGATTTATGTTAGGAAGTGTGATATTTGTCATCACATAAGAAAACCAAATTGTTAAGATGCCATATCATTACATCCAATTCTATCTCAAGAACCATTTGAAAAGTGGACCATTAATTTTATCAAACCCATCAATCTAGCTAGGTCATGTACAATTTCTTGTTATATCATTACAGTAACTAATTATCTCATGCCCTAGGCTCAAGCTGCACCAACAAGGGATTGTACTATTACTACTACTGCATGCTTCATTTGGGAACATATCATAACCTATTTTGGATTCCCACTAAGTTTTACTAGTGATCATGGTACACATTTCCTCAATGAAACTATTCACATTCTACTTGTTGAGTTCATGATTTCCCATCACAAAATAACACCATATCATTCCCAAGACAATGGAACTACTGAGGCATTTAACAAAAATCTTAGGCAAAACACTTGCCAAGATTTTTAATATTAGTAAAACTAACTAGGATGATAGATTATTTTCCATATTTTGGGATTATCACACAACTTATAAGCACTTGAATAAGAACACACCATTCAATCTGTTATATGGTAAAGATGTAGTTTTACCAGTTGAATTCTTAGTGCCATATCTTGTATTACATGCATTAGATAATTAGATGAGGATTCATCATTAAAATAACATTTAGATGCTTTGTTACAATTGGATGAATCCTATAGTATAGCTCATTGGAGTCAAGAAGTGGAGAAATGCAAATAATAGGCATGGCATGATCTACACATCAAGCATAAAATATTTACTCTTGGGATGAAAGTCTTACTTTATGACTCCAAGTTCATGTGCCATTCTGGAAAACTTTGAATTCATTGGGATGGACCTTTTGTCTTTCATAGTATTTGACTTATCGACACTTGTCGATTACAAAGATTGGACAGCTAATTTCTTCCAAAACATTACAATGGAAGCCCACTACAGTCATATTTCTCTTAATAGTATAAATTTTGTAATAATAAGGCTTATGCCATTAGTTTAGGATTTACTATTTTAATAAAAGTGCTACCTTAGTTGTGCACAATATTTATTTTATATAGAGTTAGTATAATTTTGTACTTGTAATTTCATAGAGGACCACGATGTGGTTTTTAGTGTGGGGTAAAAGGTGTATGTATTCATGGCACGTGAAACTTAATGCATGCAATTTAAATTTCCCTAAGATAAGATATTCCCACTAAATAGCTTGAAAATTAAAAAAAAATAGAGTGACTGTCTCCCACTCTAAATAAAAATGCAAGACACATTTATCTTTCACTTCAAAGAAAAGCACGGGACAAGACGTGTCATTAATGTGAAAGAAATAGTAGTTATAGTAAATGTGCCAATATTGTGACAAGATAATACCATTAAATTCATTTATGGTGAGAAGTGACAATCAAAGAATGGTAACCGTTACAAGTGCATTAATAATGAGAAGTGATGGTCAAAAAGAAAGGGGGTAGTAAATGCAAGTTACCCCCTTGAACCTATAAAAGGATGAGAGAACTCATTTTACTTTTTACCTTTACTTTCATTTGATTCTATAGAGCCAAAGAATGAACTAATCTAGATTGATTCTAGAGAAAGTGCCAGTTGGAGCATCAAAATTCTATAAACATCTATTGAAAGGAGCATTAAGCTAAGTAATCAAGCACAAAGCTAACTCTGAAACATGACCTATGATAAAAATAATTGGTAGTTGTAGGTTATAGAGGTAGATGTTCTCCATTAGAAGGCATCAAATCAAGAAAATCCAAAGTCATCTACACTGTAATCATGTATTATTTTAGGAACTTTGGATAGCCACACCTCAACGTTTAGGCTCCTCAAATAGTGATGAAGCCTAAGAAGAAGGCTTTAAGAACTGATCCATTATTGGCTATACTAGAAGAAGAACAATTACTTGGGGGGAAGCAGTACTAATCAAAGAAGAGTCACCTAAAGAACAAACACAACATGCAAAAGGAGAATAAATTAGGATGATGCACCAAGCAAAGAAGACACAAGCATCTCCACCTCTACCATTGATGATAAAGGAAATTTAGTACCTAGAGATAGTGTTGTGAATGGAAAATTAGGTTGTGAAAGTACCCTCTTGCACCATATTCAACTACAACCACCACCAATCAGGGAATGAGTTTGAGTTATAAAATGACTATCATGTTGAGTGCCATAACACCAAAAATCAATTGGTGTATGACCTTAAAATTTTTAATGCCTTACATGTTGTGGGGCTATTTTAATTGTTTAACCTTCCATACTTTGGAAAATCTATGGAGGCAATTAATTTTTTATTCTCATGCGTATATGAGGATTACCTCTACTTTATTGGGCATAGCATGAAAATTACACCCGAGAGAATAAGTAAGATGTCAAGGTTACAATGTTATAGAATGGATGTGGAATTTGACTTAGAAAACTTAGAGGCTATATGGAAAATAACAATGGTGTTCATGTACAAAAATCAGGGCCATGTCATGCACATCAAGAACCTACAAGATCTTGCTCTTTGGGTGGTAGCGTGCATTATCATAACCAAGACCGATAGTATTGATCATTGGAAAGAGGTGGATATGGCTCACCTCTACATCTCTCACCAAGTAATTAAGGGTTTAAAGTTTAATTGGGCCATGTATTTTTACCACAAAATCATTGAGGATGCTAAAAAGACCCATTGGATACTAGGCCATAGGTTTTCATGGGAGGTATTTTTGTTGTTAATGGTGTTTGATGAGATTAATGTATCAGACTTCACCTTAAGAAAGCTAAAGTGGGCATATCTGCCTAAATACAAGTCCCCTATTAAGCACTATAAAATGTTCACATGCCCCAGAAACATCACTCCCACTTACAAAAATAAAATGAAATCATGGTACAATGGTATGAAGGAGGCCTTTGGGAATGAATGGTGCATTCCTAAATATTTGCCCATCTAGGTTGGTGATCAAACTCAATTTGATATAAAGAAACATTTCTCTTTGGCATGCATCAAGATGGTACCTTCTAGAGAACTTTCAATGTGGTTGAAACTACCCTATGCCTTCTTGGTTCAGTACTTCATTGATTTAGTAATTTGCATTTTGATGTACAACCTCTCACCTTGGAAGTAGACTGGATCGACTTAGAGATTCACACTCTCCAAAAGATGTATGCATATCCTGGTAAGAAGGCCTAAATAGAGAAGTGGGAAACTGATTAGACTAATATCAAGGTCAAATAGACCATGGTGGGAGAACAAGTGCATAATCTATTCTACATATTATGACCCAAGTAGAAGACTTCAAAAAGTGTAGAGCATATATAAGAAAAACTTCCACTGATACCATAACTCATGAAAAAAATCAAGCTAGACACAATGCTAGCACAAGTTCATAACAAGATCCTTTAAAATAGTAGAGGACTATCCAAGTGCCACTTTCTAGAGCCTCACTACTATGAGCTTATCCACCTAGACCTTCTCCACCAAGACCTTCCCCACCCAGAGCTTCACCTCCACAGGTTCTTCCACCCCTGGCTTCACCTCCAAGAACTTCTTCACTAAAGGCATCACCACCAAAGGTTTTGCCATCAAGGGTTTTTTGAAAAATTACACTATAGAAAAAACCTGAGGGGTTAACACCATTACCCACTTTGAAACCAGTACAAGAAGAACTTGAAATATAAAAATAAGAGGCATAGGAATCTGATTCTAAAAAGACACCTTCCCCAACATGAGAGGAGGATCCCACATTTCATGACACACCATTAGACATTGGGGCTCCATTTGGCAAAGAGGGGGATGGTTATGATACTCAAAAAATGAGCGGGATGACCATCAATAGCACTTTTTTGGCTATCAACACAGAGGTCAAAATTTTAGAGCATGACCCAAATAAAAGAAAGGAGCTTGCTATTCTTAAAGGATAACCACCATTGATTGATACATCAACCAACTTGTGCACTCATTATCAAATAGGTGTTCTAGATAGGATTTTCTATCTTTGGTTGCACTTCCTTCTTCAAGATACAACCATTGATACAAGGTGACAAATGTCCTTCTTTTTGGACATGTATGATGAGGAGCACCATTTTGAGATTCCTATAGGTATCATCCTGTTAAACCCTCAATCCCCAACATTACCAAATCCACTATGGGTTGATCCTCAGAATATCTAACCTTTATAATCGAGCACTAGATTTTTAAAAATGGCTATTAAATTCACAATCCAAAATATACTTACTAATTCTGACACATGCGACACAAAGAAAAAACATGGCCAGGTAGTGGAAATGTATGAGAAAGAGGTTTCCACTTGAAAGGCACTCGAATAAAAAGTGGCCATATTAAAAAAATAACTGAAGGAGGCCACAGAGGCCAAGGTAAAAACTTTGAATTTGTGTAAATCAATTTTGGGCTAAGAATCAGCATTAGCGGATGGAGTGCCTCTAAACAGGGAATTTATGGATAAATTGGAGACTCTTGTGAATCTCCCATTGAAGTGTTATAAGGAATAGCTTACACCAAGGAATGAAGCATTATTGGTGATGGAATAGTTTACTAAGGTAGTGGAATTTTTTAATCATGCTCTCGAAAGATTTGGGGAAGTAATCCCCATCTTGGATGGGTTTTTTGAAAAATTGGAGTGGCCTACTAAAATTTTGGAGGCTCAGTTCAACACATAGGAATCTTAAAAGTAGCAATTAGCATATGCTACTCTATTAATAAAATATCGTACTAAGCATGTGAAGGCATTAAAAGATGTCAAATTTATGGAGGAGAAAATAAACACACATCAACAACAACTCAATGCCAATGTTATATCTCTCCAAGGATAGGTTGTCATTGAGATCTCAAATTTAGAATAAGTTCAAAAAGATGCCAACACATCCCTTAAATAATTGGTGAAGAAGGCCAATGAGTGTCCTGACCAACTAAAGGAGATAAATAAATTAAAGGTGGCCATTGAATAAATAATGTCAAAACTACTCAACACATTGTCACATTAGGACAGTGTCAAGAAGCAGATTGAACAAAATGAGCCTGAGTTTTTAGCTAAGTTCAAAATTGAAACTTAGTCTGGGATGGACTAAGAGCATAGTTTGGGGTGATGTTGGACCCAAAATTTTGATTGACTAAGTATTTTGGTATTTTGGCATGGAATCAACATGACACGAGAGTAGCATAGCACAAAAAGGCTATGGTGTGGAACTAGCCTAGCGTAAAAGGATAAGGGCATAGAAGTATCAACACGAGAAGACCCAATCAAAGATAGAACATAAATATGAGGAACTTGAGATCATCGAGCTTAGAATAGTAGTGAAATACTTGGTGAGCACATAAGAAGTAAGAGATGGCTGAGGAGCAAGTCTCAAGGGCCATTCAAACATTAACTATCATGAGTTTCACACTAGCCCATGAATAAGAGGACATGTGGTAGCAAGGATCTAGCATAGAATAAGAATATAGGGGGTGTAGAGGCCTAGTTCCTTAGGATATAATACTTTATAGACCACCATGACTCTTAGCCTACTAAGAGTTCATTGGCCAATCACCCATGTTACCATTTATTATGTAACTACTTGGTCAAGGAAAAACAAGTATAAATACCCCTGTGTATAATCATGTAAGGTGATTGATGATTAATAAAATATAGAAACAATATAATATAGAATTATGGATATTGCTATAAGTTTAGGTGTTATGTGTTTATGTTTAAGTGACATTTGAGTATGAACCATGAACCAGATTAACTAATTTTGCTACTTATCTTTTGTAATGAGATATATGGAACATATATTATGAATTGGCAATCCATTAAACGTTATGGAATTTTTATTTATATTCATTATGGTAGTAATTATTAATTCAAGGCCTATAGTAGTGTATTTATTTCTTTGTGTAACTACTAACCAGATATATGAATAATCTCAAGTATATGAATATCATGTTACTGAGTAACATAACCCATGGGAATCGGTCTCTTGTTGCACACTTCAAGTGAGCACGTAAGACCACAATCTTGTGTGAAGGGCCAACATGTAATATTGTTGGGGATACACTTTAGCACCTAAAAAAACATGATTAAGAGATTAAAAACCCAACACATAATTTTTTTATAGTTCTTTAGCAAGAGTCCACAAATATCTCCAATTTATGAAGGGCTTCATCAATAATGAGAATACCATCCTCAAGCACTAGGTCATTCCTAAAAATTATTTGGTAAATACCCAAAGTCCTAAGTCAAGTTGCTTTGATAGCATCTAGTTGGTGTTTGATTTCTTCAATTTCTTCTTCAAGCTTACACCTCATTTTATGCTCTACCTAATATAGCCAAATGACATCCTGATGTTTGTAGTGAAGTTGGCCCACATCATGACTATTGAGAATGTTTTTCTTATAAACCTCTAGGTTAAACTTGATGAGGGTTTCACCTACTTACACTAGAGAGAAATTCATGGGAGTTACCCAAAGCATGTCTAATACATCTACCACCTTTAGGCTTATGTTAGTGTTGGCCTTTGAAAGCTCAAACTATTCATCATGATACATTTCCATCATAAAAGACATCTTGCACCAAGTTTTTTATGTGGACTCATGTTCATCAAAATAAACCCACAAATATAGTTGTTTATCTAGTGTGTCCTATTGGAATGCGGTGTGAATGGGAGGTTCTTAATTGGTTTTTTGTTGTTGTTCTACCTCCTGCATAGGTTCCTTTCCCTTTTGAGGGTCATAATCTAGATCAATAACTTAAATACTCTTTTTCCCATTATCTTTTGGTACTAACACTAAGGTCCTCTATGTTGGGGCCTTCCCCTCTATTTTATTCTCAGGTTTTGGACTTTTAATGTTCATTTTCTACTCAACAGTAGGATATTCTTTGCTAGACTATGTAGATTATTCTTCACTAGGCTCAGGAGTGGGTTCCTTGGTAGGTTATGCTTCCAGTGATGCCTCGCATGTGTCCAAAATCACCACTCGAGACACTTCATGCTCAATATTTACTTAGGTAGCTAGGTATGAAGTAGCGTTATATTTTTATTTTATAGGTCACCTTCGAGATATTATTGGTCATGGGGTTCACCTTTATCATTTGGGCTTGGCCCTAGGTTGTTCTTCCTACATCCTACTTGAGTTGTGGCCTCTCATCTTAGCCTCTTATCCTTCATTCATGACTTTTCTTCAATGTGTTTGCATGATTGAGTGGGAACGGTGCCTTTTTTGCTTCTTGGCTTCTTGATGCTTTCATTTAGCTCTTAAGCATATAGGAAATCACCCATATCTACCCTTGCACAAATATATTTTAGGGGTTAATATCAGTCTTGTGCCTCTCTAGATATGCATGCCTCCCTAGGTAGACATAAATATTGTAAAGATTATGGATCTCAACATCAATATTGTATGCATCAATACTTATAGGGCATGCATCCTCAATGCAATTCATAGGGTCCATAAAATATCTAGTAGTGAATGCATAAGGCAATTTGAACCATGGTGACAAGTTGTCAGTGTTTTCCATCTAGATTCACATGAGAGAATAATGTTTATTTACAACAAATGTAACCTAGGTTCCCATATATTTGGGTAATTCCTTTGGTATGAGCCATCCATTCCTAAATGCCTCACTCGTGCCATCAAACCAACCCTTCATCTTAGCCTTGTAGTAGGGTGTGATGATGTCAGGGCATGTGAACTATTTGAACCTTTTGATGGGAGAATTATGCTTTGGTGGGTACACCCACTTTAGTTCTTTACTAAAATACTCTGGGACACCAATCTCATCAAAAACCAATAGTATAAAAATTATGCCCCAAAGAAACTTATGGTTAGGCAGGCATGCACCTTCTTAGCATCTTGTTTAATTTTATAATCAAAGTAAAAGGAGTAATTATAATTTTTTCCCTTGTCCATTTGGATGGTGACATAGATGTGGTCCATATCTACCTCCTTCCACCTATCTATGCCTTGGTTGTGGCTAAACATTTAGCTACTTGAATTATAGGATTTATCATGGATAGTAAAGTACATGGCATGGCCTTCCTTTTTATATTACAGTGTCACTACCATTTTATCAATTGATTCATGATCCTCAATACATGTGTTGACATAAAATCTAGATTAAAGTAATCTATTTACTTTACTGATCCATTTAGTGGTAATCCTCATTCTACACCCAACTAAATAGAGGTAGCCTTCATGAATGCACAAAATTAGAAAGTGAACTGCCTCTTTCAGTTTCCCTAAATAAGGTAGTTGGAAGATTTGGAACACCCCTGAATCCTCTAGTAAGTTGTAGACCATGATATCATAGGTGATCTCATTCTTGGTGTTTAGGTACTCCACCTGATATTCTCATTGCAAGTCACCTTTGTTCCTAGTCTAGTAATGATTGTAATCAAGGACCTGGTAGGTGGAAACCTTAGATTCCCAATCATCCATGTCCAAAACTATCTCTAGGTATCACATCTCCTAAATCAAAATAGGAGACACAGGTGGTGTTGTAGCAGCCTTCTTTCCCATGTGTACCATTTCTTGTGCCTTTTTACTGGTCTCTTCTACTAGATTTTTAGGGTCCTTGACTTGCGTATCATATTCACTAGATCCTTATTCTTGAATATAAATGGGACTTCTTTCTTTTAGGCCCTTGTATTCTTCTACTTTGGGAATAGTTGTAAGTTGATCTCTTCTCCTACCTTTCTATTTTTACCACATCACCAACCAGGTCTTAAAAGGTTAATGCATGACTGACTAATTCTTAAAAATGAATACATTTACTCCTTATTATACACCTAAAAGACTTCAGCTTCCTACTTCAATCTCCTTTAATGGTAGACTTAATGCCTGCAACTTGTAAATTTTCTATCCTACTTGCATGGACATGTTTCCACTTCTCTTTTCTTGAATTTTCACACCTAAATCTCTAATTCACTTTTGTAAATGAGAGCATTGTGTAAACACCTTTTTGTTGCTTATTTTCACTTGTTTGAGCTCTATAATTTTCAAGATTTTAATAATAATAAATGAAAATGGGAAGCCTCATGATATTTTATAGTCTACCCCAAATTTTTAGATTGATTCTTCCATGCCTTCGTCCATCACTTCAACCATTCTAATGTTTTAAATAGACTGCCTTGGTATCCATTTGGCACACTTGCCATTTATACCACTCTGTCATGAATAAATGCATGTCCCATCATTTGTGCCTTTATTGGAGTGCATGCTAACTGTAATAATTCAAATTTTCCTTTTTATTCATAAAAAACTTCCTTTTCTATTTTAACCTATTTTTATCATGGTATTTCTTTTGTCATCTTCATTTCACATTCCTGGGTTACACAGCCACTTTTTTGCACTTCCTTCACATGCCTCCTCTTGCGTGCTTCCTTTACACACCTCATCTTGAATGATTTCTTTATGTGATTCATATTGCATACTTTTAGCTTAAATAGCTTATCCATCCTTAAAACCTACCCCACATTAAAATTTGTGCATGGTCCTCCATGTCATAACTTAGTGAAATTCATGTCAAGAAAGATAAATAGAGTGATAAATACCAAAAGAGAATCAAAATGGCAAAAATAAATTCCAAAATGTGCACAACTAATGCCACATTTATTTAAAAATGAAACAAAGTCCTAGACTAACTAAGTGGCATACACCTTATTCACTGAAGTGAAGAATTACATAGAGGGTCATAGTTGACTACCGTTGAAATGCCCTAGTAGGAATTGGACATATAACCTTTTCAATTTATAAGCATAAATCACATGGATAACATGAATAATAAATATACCATCCCATTATATCTTTATTTTTCCTAAAAGGTGCATAAACTCTAAATCATATACCAAGACATGCATACTAGGAAGAAAAACTTTGGTTTTGATATGTCAATCATGTTAGGCTTTATGTTTTTACTTCTCAACTCCTTGGCTCTAATGTGTGAGAAAACATGTTTCATCTAGCTGAAGTAGATCATTCAAGCACACTTTTAGGTACTTCTCATCATCTAATCTACCAATGCACATAATACATAAAGAGGGTATAAGGAACTCCACTGGTATGATGGCTTTAATGTCAAAGATAAAATTAAAAGGAGTAATCTTGTTCAGCCTTTTATATGTGGTCTAATACACCCATAATATTATGGAAACTTGATCATAATAATCAGTGCAAATGATATTACAATTCTTGGTTAGTTTATGACCCAAGATATTATGGAAGCCTTCAGTTGTGCTATTATCTTGTGGGCGGTATGGTGTGGTCTTATGGTGTGCAATCATGAACTCAGCCAAGAGGATGCACATTGTTTCATTGATAAAGTGAGTGCTAAGATCACTTGTTAAACATAAATGGCATAAATACCTTATGATGATGTTTTCCCATATAAATTTGGTGGAAATTGTAGTAGTGCAATTGCATGTGGGTGTTATTTTAGCCCAGCGTGTGAGATAGTTTGTGGTAGTAATAATATATCACATTTTAATCCATCACACAGCTGGTTGAATGGGCCCAATGAAATTAATAGCCCATTTCTTAAATAGTTCATGAGAAATTATGGGATGAAGAGGCATATCATACCTTCAATTTGGTTTACCTACACACTAACATATATCATATTAATGTGCATAAGCTTTGACATCTTTGAATAAGGTGGGCCACCATAACCTAGTTAGTAGAACCTTTTGTGTTGTTATGTCATAAACATAATGTCCTCTTGTGAAACCTTCATAGACCTCCTTAAGGACTTTTTCATAACTTGAAAATGGGGTAGCACATGTATCACCTTAATAGGATGTTTCATTATGCACCTTCATAATGCTTCATCTTGATTAAGTTTATATAGGTCTTTTTTAATAAGCTGGAAAGGGGTAGCACATATAGCTAGTTATTTTTTCTCTTGGGTGGTAAGGTGGTCTGGCACAAAACCTATTATAATAAAATTCATAATATAATCTAATTATTCAAGCACATGCATAACTTGAAAAAATTTACACTAGGTAAATCATCCTCAATGGCATGTAGTGATTCAACATATTGAACACATGAGAGGTGGTCTAGCCCAAAATTAATATTGTCAAGTTTCATGACCATAGTAAACTAAAACTCTTGAAAGAGGAAAATCCATCATCAGATGTATCCATGCAATACCAATTTATTTAAAAAATACTTGAGCACTTCATGACCTGTATAAAATACAAATGGGGTTGATAACAAATATTAGTAAAACTTTTGATGCATATATACCATAGATAAGGCCTCACAATATGTCATAGAGTAGTTTCATTCTGCTAGTATGAGTTTTTGACTAGTAAAATAAATAGGACGATCAAGGTTTCCCCCATTAATTTGTGTCAAGATAATGCCTAATGCCATGCCTGAAGTGTCGACATGCACATGAAATGGTTGATTCTAGTTCAGGAACTAGATAATGGGTGCAATCACTAGTTTGTCTTTTAGGGCCTCAAATGATTAATGGTGTTAAGCCATCCATAAGAATAGGCCATTGTGATTGAGTAGATATTCCATTAGCATGGCTATGGTATCATAGTGCTAAATGAACTTTTGATAATACCATGTGTGACCTAAGAATGTGCAAACCTCATACTGAGTGGTTGGCATTGGGAGTTGGATAATGACTACAATTTTAGTTGGATCCACCAGTAGTCCATCACAACAAATAAAATGTCCTAATAGAATCCCAAAAGGGGTGGCAAAGATCTAATTTTATCATATTTAAATAAATCTAAAGCTGACGACAATGTTAAACATGAGGCATAGATTGTCATAGTGGTTTCACACTAAACCATACATGATCCAATCATCCAAGTACACATGAAGGAGCTTATTGATGAAATCCTTGAAAGCTTCCATTATAATGCATGAGAACATGGTCGGTGCATTCTTGAGGCCAAAATGCATAACATTATATGAAAAATAACCCCATTTTATTGTAAAGGTTGTCTTTACCTTGTCGTCTTCAAAAATTTGAACTTGGTTATAGCCAAAAATTCCATCGATGAAGGTGTAGATCTCACACCCAACAACACCTTACAAAATTTTCTTGATGAAAGGCATTGGGAAAAGGTTCATTTCACATACAACATTGAGTAACTTGTAATCCACATAAATTTGAATGTGACTATCCTTATTGATGTTGATCACCATTGGACTAACCCATTCAAATTCATCAATGGGAGTAATAAATCTAACATGCAACATGTTATCAATTTCCTCTTTAACTCAAGTGTGTAGATTTGGGTTCATCTGATATGGTTTTTTCCTCATTTGTTGAGTGCATTCAACCAAATTGATGTGCATATTGCCTAATGATGGATGAACTCATTTTATTTATGTGTAGCTGTATGAGAAACATCTTAGTATTCATGTAATAGCTCAAAGATTTTGGTTATCTCACCATTAGACCAATAATTTTCCATAGTGGCTAGTTTAGCTGCATCATCCATTCGAATGTTTTATTGAACTATTTAGAGTGGCATAGAATATAGTTTTTACTCAAACTAAATTGTATCTCTAATATCATACACCCCATATTTAGTATGTATATTTAAGTGATAGAATGATAATTTTGGTGGATCAGAATTGGTACCCTCATCAACATGGTACACAACCTTTTGTTTGCCCTTTCATATATGTTCCCTATGTGCATGGTCTAGTTGAAAGTTAAACTCTAATGAAGCCATAGTATGAGTATCAAGTTCTTGGAAGATGGCCAAATTTTCCTCAGTTGAGCCATGCATGTTTTGTATCTAATCTTAAACCAGTGTCTGATCACTCATAACTACCTAATGGATCTCTTTTAAAGCCATCCATGGTGAAAAAAATGCAAATTTGGTAAGTAGACCATGTTTGATGTGATCCCAGGTATCTATGTCTCTTCACATTTATTGGCGAATGTATCATGCCCTAGCCTAGGGGTGAAAAGTACCATAGAATGCAAGTACTCATAATAATTCTAGTAGAAATGTTTCATCAATGTTCCAAAGGCTTTCACATTAGGTTATATGTGCTTCCAAAGAAGCAATACCATTGTAACTTAGGGTGGTGTGAACATGGTTATCATGGTGAAATCGATTATGATGGTTGTGCATACTTATTCCCATGTATCCAATTGGTACCAATGAGTAGACCACCATTGAGCATTTGTCCCTTGAAATAGAAATTTGATCATTCAAGAACCTTTCATCCTCATTAACATAGTAAGCCTTTAATTGTTATAAGTATTCCTAGACCTCCATCTAACCATGAAACCTAGGTGCCTATTCTAAATATAAGGGTGGTCCAGCCATCAGGCATCCACCAATGAGGCAAATAGTTTTTTGGTGATAAACAAGATTTGGAGGGGAGCTTAGGCAGCTATCTAAAACACCACAAATGTTCCTTGTTAGATCATATGTTCCTTGAGCCCATTAGTCACACACAGTACTAGTAGCATCAAAAATAGACTACATGTCTTCCCATAACAAATTTTCATTCCTGTAGGCAGTAATGTTATAAATTATATTGATATCAATGGGTTCTATAAATGGGGGTACTTGGTTGTTATTTAGAGTAATCTCTATGTGCTAAGTGTCTTTCTCAAAGTTGATATACCACTTATTGAAATGTAAGTCATCATTATTTACATATCACCAAGGTCAACCCAAAAGAGTATGAAAATCATCATCTTCAATAAGATTGAGCACCTCAAAATCACCCTTGAATGTGACTCTCAAGATGTTGATGACGGCATCCTTAAGGACACCTATAGGTAGTGCACAAGTCTTGTTGGCCATGAACAAACATGTGGGGTAGGTTACAAAGTGGGGTTACCCATATTTTTCCAAATGTCTTTGGTTAGAACATTAACCTTTATGTCAGTTTCCACCAAGATGTCATTGATCATTCATCCTTCAATGGATGCATTAATAAGGACCTCTTTGTCGTATTCTGGGTTTGGTTGAATATGGGTCTCTTTTTTTCATGCATAGTTAAAATGATGATCCTCATAAGGCTTTATCATTTATTTTCATAACCAATTTTTGAGGAGAGGGATTATGTCCTCATTAAGTAATATTTTAAATAGATTTTAGAACTCATCATGCCTTGAGTCCATAGGTATCATATTTATTTGCATCTCAGACCACATGTTATCATCCTTATCTTTTAAGAACTCAATTTCACCCTGCACTTCCTAGACTAAGACCATTATCTCATGCAACACTTATTTCTAACATTGAAAATAGGGATAATGTTTCACATGAGGTTCTTCATGCTAAACCTTTTCAATAGGTGGATTTGAAACTGGTTGGGAATGAGTGCCACTTTGTGTAATAATATTGACCTTGGGTTTAGCTCGTGGAGTGGTAGGGCATGGTCTTTGTTGACCAATTTTGAACCCAAAGGTCAAAAGGTCAACCCATGTAGGTAAAAACTTGCTGGTCATTTCTTTTTAACCTTATTCATAATCTTGTAATGCCTTATGTGGTCTTCAAAAGGTCTTTCTAAAACCTTATTAACAAAGATTAAGGTTTATTTGACAAAGTTAAGGTAATGTTGTATCTTGGTCTTGTGATGGCTTAAACATGTTATGGTGTAATTAATATTGGTCAAGTGGTGTCATGGGTCCTTTGGTGTCCCTCAAATTCATGTTTCCCCTTAGTCACTTTATATAAACATGTCACACATGTTTGGAAAGTTTAACGTATTTTGCAAATTTTGAGGTAAGTTAAATTGAATAAAAAGATGTTTTTGACTAACTTCCATAAGTTTCAAAACTCACAAAGGCCAAATATATATACAATCACACTTTCCAAGTTTCTTGTGGGACTTATATAACTATCATATATGTCAAGATATCAAAAAGTGATCAAATTCTTACATTTGAACACTTAAGAAGAGCTTGTCACCCACTTGTATGGATTTGGGATGTCCACTTCCAGGTGAAAACATTGTAGAGGTGTTTATTGAGATTTTCTATGTTAAATCCATGCTTATATTTTAGTTATAGGTCTTAAAAGTGCAAAAAAATATCTTCCTTATCTCCATTGCTCTCTTCACAAGCTTGCAAAGGTCAACTTCAAGTGCTCATTTCACACAGTATGGTAAGATTCAGGGTCTAATATTTTTGAAAAATTAGGGGGTCCTAATTATATTCAAATCCATGTAAATTTTTTTCATATTGGTGTTCCCTCCTTTATGAACAATCATTAAGAAGACAGGGCAGTCTGAAAAAGCTAGTCAACCCCAAAAGCTCAATTTCTCTCATTGGAATGATAGTTTCAAGCAAGTTGAATACATGAGAGAATTTTCATAAGATATAATGGGTTTTTTAAGACATTTCACATGTTTCTCCAAGCCACATTTGGCATGTGTGGGCTTAAATTGACAAGAAAACTCCATTTTTGCATATATTACAAGATGGTTGTCATTATTTATTCATTGTTTCAAGGTTTCCCATAGGTTCCAATGAATATAAGTGATTTTATAATGCCTTAAAACATTATCCAAATCCATTCAAGGCTCTCCAACATATCTGGTTATCTTATATTGGCCTCTCCAAGTAGTTTCTAAGTTGACTGCCAAGCACTGTGTTTTGAAGTTGCCTACATAAGTATGGTTTTAGAAGTCCTAGTATTGAATATCATAATTTTTTGATGCTATTGACCTCACGTGAGAGGTATGAGTCAATTTTAATATGATATCAGACTTTAAAAAATCTAACTAGCACCATTCAAGGCCTAAATCATGAAAAATTATAGACCTACAGGTTTGTAGACATGTAGGTCTATTTTCATGAGAAATACAGTGAAATATGAATAAAATTTGATCTTTAAGACCTAATCTGAAATTAATATGTTGATTTTATGCTTGGATAGGTCAAATATCAATATATAAAGTGTTAGTGCAATACCTAGTGCTCAAAACACCTAAATAACTACCTACAAGCAGAATTGGCAAACTTGAGTAATGAGAAGCATTGAGTTGGCATGAAAAGTGTATGAAATGCACATGTGAAATTTGAAGGAGACATATTTAAATATAATTTAAAACTCCCATAATGATCTCAGTGGATGACCAATGCATTGAGGAAGTGAAGAGTATAAACTAACCTACAAGCAGAACATGAGAGAGAGTGTGTATTCAAGAGATGATAACAAAGGTCATAATCAACCTACAGTCAATTCATCTTTAGAGCCCCTCAATGAGTGGTTTTATCAGCACCTCCTTGATGCATCATTACCAATCTACCAATTTCTCTAGTTAGATTTTTACAATAACTTTTGGAATATAATATCATATCTCTCCCTCCTATTCGAGAAGTTTATCCAACAAAGCCTCTTCCATGAGGATATGATCAGAATGCATTTTGTGACTTTCACAAGGCACCAAGCCACATAAAAAATAAATTCATTAGTTTTAAACACAAGATACAAGACTTGATAAATGGAAATCTTATTGATCTTGGCACTCCAGTTGAGCCTCTGCAGGAAAACCAAACACAAGACAAGGCTCTAAAAATCTTCTCAAATCCTTTCCCATAGCATTTTAAATAGAATACAAGGCACACATCAGGTGTTCACCATGCATATCATTCACATCCACCACCAACTACATACATGTAACTTTCAGTTGAGTCACATCCCTTAAATAACGTGACTAGTGTGTACAATTCTAAAGTTTTAGCTAGACCTTCGATATCCTTCTCAGAGCAGGAGATAGTTGAGAATGATTCAAATTATAATGCACTTTTTATCATAGCTTACAGTCATAATCATCCTATTCATAGTGTTCTTATAGATAATGGATCCAGTGTGAACATGTGCACTATGACATTATTGTAGCATTTGGGATATTTATAGTAGGATAATACCCTGATGGACATATTTATCAGTAGATTTAGTGGGCACATATAGAATTCATTAGGTGAGATTATAATTCCTTTATAGGTTGGTCTAACACATATGGCCACACCATTTACTATAATTCATAGTATAAGAGTCTTTGATATGTTGCTTGGTTGACCTTGGATTTAAAAACTCCAAGTAGTACCTTTTATGGTTCATAGATGCATGAAATTCATTCATGCTAATCAGGTTGTTATAGTTGGTAGATTTATATCTGAGTTACCACTCCCCACTTCAAATCCATCTACTACTTTATAGTCACTAGTTTTAGCTCTACCACTAGTTTTAGTTTCTCCATCAGTTATAGTTCTTCCTCTAGTTTAGATTCAGACACAATCGAGGCCTCCATCACCAACACAGAGAGTTCATATACTTCTATAGCTACATTTTTTAGAGCAACCATAGTTTTATAACTCTAGATAGTTTCTAGCTACAGTGTTCACACCTAGGGTAGTGTCATTGAGGTCTTGTGCCTCTACACATAGAGTGCATATTTAGAGAGCTTCTCCTATTACCAGATGGGTCCCTAAGAACCCCATAGTTGCATCCACTTCTCATATTTATAGGGGGACCCCACAATTAGTTTTCACTATAGATATTTTAGAGCATTTATAACATATACCACTTTTAGAGCCACAGTCTTATCCCTTTTATCATGCTTCATGATCACACATGATCCCTCTCCTTGATATAGAACACCATGATAGGGAGTCTCTCATGAGATTTATCAGTTAGTATCACTTCTTTTCAATAGTTTTTACATAACTTATTTTCCATTACTTGTATAAAGTTTATTTATGATTGCTTGTACATAGCTTATTTCAAAAATCCAAAAACATTCAAATATTCCAAAAATCTAAAAACATTCAAATATTCAAAAACATTTCAACTATATGCATCATCCATGCTTTACATTTCTACTACCATGTTAGACTTACATTTTTTTATTCTATGTTATTGTTTGTCAATTTATGTACATTACCATGCTTCACTTGATCTTCTTTAAGTGTGTGTATTAACTTACAGATCCTTGATTGCTTCACTCTACCCATTGAGGGAGCATCCTACTTCATACATTCAAGACACATATCGATATATCTACCTACTAGGGGAATCTTCTATATGAATAAACCATCAAGTTATGTAATTCCTATACCACACACTTTAGTTATCATGCTGATGTACATTACTTACTAGCTTACACAGATTACTCTATCGACACTCACTAGTGTATAACACTTGTGTATTTCTTAGCATATACCTAGTATTTTACTATGTCTTGCATACTTTCACTTCTTGCTTTGATTGGTTAGATGTGAATGTATTTCTAGTATTTAAATACTTTCCTTTATTACTTTGCATAGCTAGATATGATTACATTTCTCAATTCATGTTCTATGTCTTGTGTATGTCTAAGGATATTTGTTAATGTCCTTTGCTTGTACTCTTCTATGTGTCTATGGCCCTTATGTCAACCTTGTGTGTTTCATTTATATGTGTATGTGGCATTTGAGCATGCCTTGTATGCTTGCTTTCTAGTTTGAGTGACATGTGTCCATGTCCCTTGTTTACTTGGCCCGTTGGCCACTTTTTTATGCTTCTTGTTTCTTACCTTATATGTTTATTTTCTTCTCAATTATTTGAAATGCCATTATCCACATCATTCATTATCTTACTTTCTTGGATGCCATGATGGACATCATGCTCTATCCCTCCTTAACAACTAATAACTAACCAAACTTCCAGTTTTAGTTCACTATATTTCACATGCTATTACTTTTTTATATCTATCTAGCCATACCCCTATTGATTTAAAAATCTCTCTTACAAACCATTCTATATCTTGAGATATCTTGTCAATTATCATTAATATATCATGTATTTTTTATAGCATAACACATTTTTAGGGTTCTTTCTTTTGAGGATAGTCATTACAGGGTCTTCATTCCTACCCTTAGAAGAGGGAGCAACAAACAGGGGTTTTTATCAAGATATCAGAGCCTTTAACCAGTTAAAAAATATCTTTCAAAACACTTAGAATAGCAACTAGATTTCAAACCAAGCAAAATAGACCAGACAAATAGTGACAATTACAAAATAGTATTTAGAATCAACATACGACAAGAGTGCTAAGTTTGGACTATAGTTATAAATAGTAAGGTGTCTTATTTTTATGCTCCTATCCAAATAACAAAAAAATAAATTTTCTAGAAATAGATAGAAAAGTAAGTACAGTTATAGTTTTGTCAGTAATAGTTCAGTTCAGAATCAGTAATTTCAATACAATTTTTCTCAAAGAATCCAAATATAGATGGTGTCATGCATGGCATGATGGCTCTCACTTCTAGTTTTAGATTAGGTAGTTGGTATAGCTTCCAAATCAAAATCCATGTTACAAATGTTAATTATTAGGGGCAAAGTGCACAGCACATTTGTTTTTTCTTCTTTACAGTTCATAGCATTACTTAGGCATTCTTAGTGGTTATGTGCCTTATTCCATCTATAGGTGGTTATCATCATTCCAAAGTGGCTTTCACATAAGCATATTGCCCAATTTTAGAGTGTCTTTCATACAATCCCAATCTCCTCCTTTTCCAAGTGGCCAAAATAAGCCTAGTTTCCAGCACACATTCAGTTATCCATGCCATATTATCAGATTACAAAACATTAATGGGCTTTAGGAGCCATCTTGTATGACACACATTTCATACCAGTATAGGTTTATAGCTTCACTTCATGAGGCAATTATGGAGCCAAAGGAATAGCTAGCCTTTGTATTCTTAAGCCACCTACTCAGAGGGATTGGACACATAATCCAAACATTGATTAACATATGCATGATCACATAGCTTTACTTAGTGTGCGATGATGGAGTTAAAGGTCCAACCTTTGCATTCTTGAGCCACTCTTAGGGAATTTATCACTCATATCCATTCATGATATTACTTTTGGTATAATATTATTCAGCATATACCCAACATCACTCAACATCACAACATGTTTTGTACTGATTCGCATACCTGGTGAGGTGTATTCCTTCCTTTCTCTTTCTCTTTATTTTACATAGATTTTTATACATTTTTACTTAAAACATAGTGTGTCTATTAAGAACAGATCTACTCCTAATTTTATTTTGCAAATTTACACTTCATGGCGTGCTCTCTCTATGCACACCTAGCATCACATAGCTTCAATTGAGCTTTAGCCTTATAGGTAAGTTTTGGTATGATTTTTACTTTTCCTTTATCTTAGTATTTCCTTCATTGCATCACTAAAATAAATAGGGGGGAATATAGTCATATAAAATGTCAAAATTTGTAGCTTGAGTGTGGTTTGTGACATCCAACCCATAGGTCTTTTTTGCATGCTCTCATGACCCTTTTAGACGCCTTTTTACTTATTCTCAGTCATCTTAAGCTTTCCAAATGGTCATTCCACCTCAACAAGTAGCATTTACTAGGCCAATCCTATCCCTCTAGAACCCATACCTATAGGATAGGAGTACCCAACTTGGACTATAGCACCAAACTCTAGGGTGTCCTATTTTGGTGTTCCTATCCAATTGTATTTTGAGTTCCAATGGTTATTTCCTTTCGATTCCTCTCTTTCATCTCGTCGGCCTAGAATGAATATATTTAACCCATGACCAATAAATCTCTATAAAATCCCATTCAAAGTTCATTTATAAGGAGGTTGGCAAATATTAAAAATCAAGCAAGAATACAAGCAAAACCACTGAGGCAAATTTCTCTATTCTCTACATACAGCCATCCAATACAGCTACAAGCATATCAAAATCCTCACACCAGTCCCTAGCCACTTTAAGCACACCCAATTTAGCTTTTTTACATCTACATTACACTATTGCATAAATCATATTAAGTGGGAGAACTATATATGGCTTGATCACTCTTCAGAGTATTATTATATAGGCAGCTTCCCCACATAAGGGGTGTGGATACACATTCAGTGCATCTGACAAACACTAACCCCTATTTCTTTCTCAAGTTTTATCAAAGCACAATGAAGTCTATGGTTTGAAGATTAAATTAGCTCTACAAGGAGTTCCATAGACTTTCAGTAGTTGAGATTTCAAGGTAGGCTCACACAGGGATAGTGAACAAAACTTAGAAAAACTTAAGTCTCTATGAGTAGTTTGGACAACAATAGTAGAAGAGGACAACAACACCAAACTCCAGGGTGTCCTATTTCGGTGTTCTTATCCTTTCATAAAACAAAAGCTAGATCCCGATTTGTGACAATGTCCTAGTCCTACACACCTAATATCAGACCCTACAATAACCATTTCAATTCATTTTAAGCTAAGTCTTTTTTTCTCCATACTTATTACTATCTATAGAAAGGTTAAAAAAATACAAATAAATTTTACAAATCAATGGTTAAATTATTACAATATTATTTACTAATTTACTATTCCAAACCCTTAATAAAATTAGGAATAAGACTCCATTATTCTCAAAAAAGTCAAATCATTATCTAAGCGAGGTTAAACACCTGGAAAGATTCATTTAATCGACATTAAGACTATAGGAAAACCAATAAATGGGATTGGTTTTCATCGATAGTAGACCTGGGTTCAAATTCTAAAGTAAGGGTAGATATTTATGATTATAGGAAAATGTCTCATCCTTCTACATGGTCTTATTTTTGACAATTAGGTACTTTCCAATGCTTAAAGCAGACATAGAGATGGCTCTATCAAAATTATAGATATGAGGATTTTTCCCTTATAGTAAAGGGAATTAATGCAAAAGAGCTCAAGAAGGATCCATGCAATGGGGGTGGTTGCTTCCTACAGTGGTCTTGACCTTCATGATCCATTATTTCACATTAGATAGAGTCCCAATGACATTAATGCAATCAAGAGCTCAAGGAAGATGTGATATCAGTCATTATGATCCCTTCTCCACTCTCCCACATGTCCCTTCCCCTCTCTTTCATCTCATTCTGATATAAATATAAGCTTTTGAGCCTTAAAAATGATCCCTCTCTTGGGCATGACTAGACTCTACCAAGATTGATATTTGTAACCTCTTGAGATGAATAAAAGACTATGGTAAGATTTCATTATGCTTATCTAGTGTGTCTATGGTAGTTGATTTGCATATATGGTAGATCTTTCTCCCTTGTCAAGTCCTAATCTCACCTAGTTGGTAGTTTGTCATGTTATGCAGGTTATGCCTAGTGTTTAATGTCATTTGATTGAAGATAAAAATTGGATGCATTGACTAGTTAGTTTCTTAAATCAAGCCTTTCCATCACTTCCCTCAATTTTTGATCACTCGGTGAACCTCTACATGTAATAATGATACATAATAGACATTTGGAGTTGTAGATTCAGTCTTTTCTTTATCTCATTAATGTTTTTAGAATTTCAAATAGAGTGGATGAACAATCAATTTAAGTGTATCACTAACATTAGCTTAGATTTCCCTCTTATTTATCTTTCTCTCCCTTTTCACCCCAGCAATTAGTAAGTTTTAGTGGGAATGAGCTAAGTGATACATCAAAGGAGATAACCTCATTAAAAATCTTAGAGGTTTGACCCAAGATTAGGTAACCCACAACCTAGGGTCATTCCCATGTTAGACTAGATTTGAGTAGGGGACCTGAATAATCCTTTGCTCAACTAGGGTGTAATCTAGGCTTCCAATGGTTCTGGCACACCTAATGGGACCCAATTTTAGCTATTGAAGTAAATTTTCAGCACATTCATCTTTAGAACCAGTTTCAAGTATTCATTGGTTCTTATTTTAAGGTAAGATTCACATTCTTGTACATGATTTAGTTATATTCATGTTTTCTAGGCTATGATAGCCTATAGAGAAGAGTTTAATCTTTCCTCTCCTCATCAGTAGTTTCAAGATGATCCATATACATCTTGTTATGATCCTCATGACCCCTATCATCCCTACCATAATCTATATCAGCCTTATGATAAGAATGATCAACCACACTATGATCCTCACAAGTAATATGAGGACCTATATTAGTCATACATACAGGAGTACTACCCTGATCCTCCCTATGAACAACTAATCCATCATAATATTACCCCTCCCTAGTCATATGATGAGCCCCCTTATTACCAAGATCATCAAACCTATTATGAGTCTCATCTACCAACTCTACACCCTGATTACCATCTTGATCAATCATGGCAACAACACAACATTCCTGAACAATGTACTCATGCCCCAAGCCATTCCATATCTAGCCTTAAACAATCCCTATTAGACCAAAAAAAGAATATGATAAACATTGATGCATTGAAGGGGTATGGGAAATAAATTCCAAAACATGTCATTAGAGGGGGAAAGACTTCAGTGCAATAGGCAAAGGATGAGTGGATGTATTTCATTAGGAGAGGTTATTTTAGAAATAGTAGTGACATGCTTAACATAGATGGACTCATTTCTAAGATTAAGAAGCTGGCAGCCCATGAAGAACAATTAACACTTCATCACCCATCTTGTCTTCCCTCATTCACTCCATGTCAACCTCATGCTGAGCTTCCCATCATCACTCATAATCCCTCACCAAATAAGTTTCAAAGTCATCATAGTTTCCCCCAACTCCTCTCAACCTTCCCCTCATGGAAATCTATCTAAGGGAGAGTCTAGGAGGAAAGGCAAGTTAGAGTTGGGAGGGATAATCAGCATGAGAAATCGAGGTCTAATTTTTAAGTCTCCCTTGTTAATAAAATTAAAGCTACACATAAACATTTGTACCAAACATTGGTAGTTACAAAGGCAACATCACTTCAACTGCACATGCCTCCTTTCATTCCTAGAGCCACAATGAACACTATGCAAGAAGTTCATAAGCACAAGTTTCCATCATGGATTCAAGTCATGTAGTCAATCAAATCCAAAGTCATTCAATCCCCACCCTCCCCTCTTCAGGAGTCTAAGTCATTTCCATCTTGAAAATCCATCTAGAATAGTATGCAAAAGGAGGAGGACATGAATATCAAAGATAAATAGTTGGGCCAAGGAGGTGTCACATATATCTATTCTTTCTTGGAGTCATCCCAAGAATATCCTATGCCACTCCTTAAAGAGGTGAGAAATGAACTCTATGTTGAACTCATAGCTGACAATGATGAATTATCAAAGTTAGAAGAGGAGCTCATAATTGGGATACCAATGGGTAAGGGTGAGCATGTTTTAGTACTTTAAGATGCAAAGATAGATGAATTCAAAGAGGAAGTAGAGCTACCATCTTATGTTGAAAATGAAGAGGCAGAGGTTACCAATCAGCCAAAAGGCTCATTTGAGGACTTGTTTGAAGTTTTGGGAGTAGGATATGCTCTTCTTCGAAAAGACTATGGTCTAATTACAACCAAAGAGAATAGCCTTGTCAAGCAAATCAAAGAACATGGAGTGAGCAGTCCTTCAATACTATCACCTCAAGATTTTATTATAGACATGGACTTGTTTTAGATCTTTATAATGGGTTATTAGCTCGTTGGTGAGCCTACAAACATGTATGCTTCTAAAAGGTAATATAGATCTATTTTATGCACAACCTAGTCACCTAGATTGTGAAGGAATGGAGCTTGAATCTAAGTTGAGGGATGCTAGTAGGATTGCCATTATAATAAGGTGTCTTTTGAGACACCAATTTCAGTTGGAGATTAATAAAGAGGAAGAGCCACTAAGTGAGTATGTTCAGAGTTGACAAAGAAGAGACTCGCTTCCTCAACCATTAGGATTGCAAGGGAACATGTGATAGGTCATTCTTCATCTCATCACGGAGGTGAACTCAATTTTTTTTAGCTTGGTATATCATGCTTTGTCTTGGTTAGTTAGGTTCTTTTGTACATTATTAATTGTTTATTTTCCTCCAAGTGTTGTCCTAGCACATTAGTTTGTTTGTTCTTGCTTTGTTTAGGTTAGTTTCCCTATTTTGTGTACTTCTTTTCTTGTTTTGTTGGTTGTTGTCTTTGTCAAAGGGGTTGTTTGCAGTCATAGCTAAAGTTTTTCCTTTATTTTATAAGTTCAAATCATGTAAATTATCTAGGTTCTCAAGCATAGTAGGCATGTTTCCCATTAGAATTGATAGAACTGTCAACATTTTGGCCTTACAAGATAAATATTAACACTTATCATTTGAAAATTTTGGTGGTATTTACTTTAGCTTGCTTTTGATGCCTCATAGTGCCCTTTTTTAAGATAAAAATGACTAACATAAGCCTAGAAGACCAGATCATCATGGCATGTCATGCAGAAATGAACAGAGTAGGATTGGTTATGCATTTAATAAATGCACTTGAGAGGCTTATTAGAGCCAAAAAATCACATGGACTTGATTTTTTTGGTCCCATTAACATCCTATACATATTTCATATCTTGATGAGATTTCTATGTCAAGATATAAGCTTCCAAAGTTAAATTTGTAGAGCAAGATGTGCGTGCAAATGTCAAATTTAAGTTGTGATAAATAGTCATTTAAATTTAAATGTTCTAAGGTTTAACATGGGGCTAAAAAGCATCCAAATCATAGAATATTGATTCAAGATCTAATGACGAGCAGTGATCTAATGAGTCAATGGGTCTCAAAGATCCAATAGTGCACATTCAATTTTGCATCAAAATAATGATGAGCTCACAGTTAAAAGGTCAGCAGGATCCAAAGGAATCATGTGAGACTAATAAGTGTCAATTCTCAAAGGTCAAAATCAAAGACCAATGTAGGGATGCTAAGTGGCATTATCTCTTGAGCTCGTAGCAGATCCAATGGTATGTAGGTAAAGATAGAATCAATGGGTTTAGATAGATCAATAGAGCATGTGAAATCATACAAAGAAGATCTAATGGTGAGAAATGGGTCAAAAGGTAAATGGATCCTAAGAGAAAATGCATAGGTGAAAAATGTCTCAATTTCATTAGATTGGTATAAGATCTATGGCTCCCATATATTCGTATAGAATAGAATTGATAGTGTGAGTCAAGGGTAAGAAGTTAATAAGACTCAAAAGAGGTGTGAGGCTCTCAAGTGTCTTAATTTGATAAGCCCAAATCAATAAGTTGATGGCCAATGAATAAAGGTGAGCCCAAAAAAATTTGGTGGAGGTCAATGAAGTTATTTTCAACCCAGACAAGCAAATGCATAGGAGCCAAATTTAAAGACAATCTAGGTTGAACCAAAATGGATATTTCAAGGATCAAGCATCACCATTAGAGCTCCATGGAGGTAGGTATTTTAGACCTAATATAGATAAAATGGTGGTGACTTGTTTTCAAGGCAAGTTTAAACACCTAGAAAGCTTCATTTCATCAACATTAAGACTATAGGAAAACCAATATATGGGATTAGTTTTCGTCTATAGTAGACCTGGGTTCATATTCTATAGTAAGGGTAGATATTTTTTATTATGGAAAAATGTCTCATCCTTCTACATGGTATTATTTTTGATGATTAGTTACATGTCACTACTTGAATCAGACATGGAGATGGTTCTATTAGAATTATAGATATAAGGATTTTATACTTACAGTGAAGGGCATTAATGCGAAGTAGCTTGAGAAGGATTCATATGATGGTGGTGGTTGCTTCCTGCAGTGGTCTTGACCTTCATGATCCATCCTTCCATGTCAGACAAAGTCCTAATGACATTAATGTAATCAGGAGCTCAAGGAAGATGTGACCTCAATCATTATGACCCCTTCTCCATTGTCCCACACATCCTTCCCCTCTCTCTCATCATATTTTGATATAAATACAAGATTTTGAGCCTTAGAAATGATCCCTCTCTTGGGCATGACTAGAATTTTCCAAGATTGAGCTTTGTAACCTCTTGAGATGAATAAAAAACTATGTTAAGATTTCATTATGCTTATCTAGTATGTTCATGTTAGTTAATTTGCATATGTGGTAGAGCTTTCTCCATTGTTAAGTCCTGATCTCACCTAGTTGGTAGTTTATCATGTTATGCAGGTCATGCCTAGTGTTTAATGTAGTTTGATTAAAGATATCAAGTGGATACATTGATTGGTTAGTGCCTTGAATTAGGCCTTTGTATCAATTATTTTAGGTTTGTATCACTTGGTGAATCTCTACATGAAATATTGATGCATAATAGACTTTTGAAGTTGTATATTAAGTCTTTTGCTTGTCTCATTAGTGTTTTTAAAAGTTCAAATAGAGTAGATGAACAATAAATTTATTTGTATCACCAACATTAGCTTATATTTTCCTTTCAATTATCTTTCTTTCCCTTTTCACCCCAGTAATTAGTAGGTTTTAGTGTAAATGAGCTAAGTTATACATCAAAGGAGATAGCCTCATTAAAAATCCTAGAGGTCTAACCCAAGATTAGGTAATCCATAGCCTAGGGTCATTCCCATGTTAGACTAGATTTGAGTAGGGGACATGAACAATCGTTTGCTCAACTAGGGTGAAATCTAGGCCTCCAACAGAAACCTAAAGAAGTAATAAGATAAAGTGATTCAAACAAAATCACTTTTGACCCTGCAGTCACATAATCAATGTGACTCCTATAGGCCTGCCTAATTTTGAGAAAATAGCCTATTTGGTTTGAATACAAGAGGTGTGAGGGATAAAATTCCTATTAAAATTATCCTATTGTGACATCATAACATTCATATGATCCTCACAGCTAATGAAAAGACAAAAATAAAGGACTAAGGGTTAGGAGCCACTATTAGGTCTAGAACCTCAATGGGCCTGCTAAAGTCAAGGAAGTCAAGATTTGAATTTAGTTGGCCTAAAAATTCAATGAAAATCATATTCCAACACAGGGAAGGAATATTGAAGGATTATGGAGATGGTCATGAACAAGAGCTTGTGAGTTTGAAGGGGTTTGGTACTCAAAATCTCATTCTCAACCCCTCATAAAGTATACTAGTCGAGGGGTCATTTTTGAGTGATCATAACTCCTTAAAGGAGTTGTATGGTGATAAGAATCCATTAGAAGTGATGTTAGGGGTCTTCTACCTTAAATATCTAGCATTGGTTCAATCTTCAAATCTTACACATGTATGAATGACCTCTAAGAACTGAAGCTACTCCAAACTTTGTCTTAACCTTATGAGGAGCTTGAGAGAAGAGAAAAAATTTGCTTAGATATTGGAGGAGAGTTTACATGGGACTGAGTGGTATTTAGGTATGATGAATAGGTTCCCCCATTTCCACCTTGTGGTATTAGGAAAGAGAGAGAGGATATATTCTCTATGAACAATCCTTAAGAGATGAAGACACTTAAAACCCTTGTTAAACCCTGGTAAGAACATAACAGATAAGAATTTGATATAAATTAATCCAAATGCATTAAACTAGTCTTGGAAGTAATTGTAACATCCTACACTCTGAGAGGGTTATAATCATGCAACTGATTTGTGCTAACACTTATACAGATGTAATAAATACTTTATTTTTATAGGATTTCAAGGTAAACTCAAGGTACAAAGATAGGTAAATAGATAAAAATCATCATAGAGGGTGTATGGGGATGTTTTTTAACCTCTCAAACCTCAAAATCCTCTTAGTCATGCACGAAATTGATCCTACAAGTCTTATTTTTAAGGGCAGTCTAAAAAAGGATTGAGAAAGGGTTAGACACTTAGTCTATTTCACGGTTCTCATACCTACACAAGGTCTCAAGATATAAAATTTTGTATGCAAGAATTTTATAGCCTATGTAAATTTAATCACACACTTTTGGTGGTTTCACATATGTGGGAGAAGTCTGGAGCAAAAACTCAACCTTCTAGGCATGGAAGCCTAATTGGGGAAAGAGATCAATATAAAAGGGACACTTCCACTTAGTCTCGGGTCATGAAACATGAAATAGAAATATAAGGGGATACTAGGTACTCAAAACTACCCTTAGTTTCCCAATATCATCTATACATCCTTCTATATAAGGATCTTTGTGTGTTTTCAGACTATAAGGATTTGAAGGCTAATGAGAGCTTAGGGGGAAAGATGAAGTTTTGGGGGTTGTTTGAGGCCTCCAAATGAGTTGTTTTAGGTTTGATATGATATTAATATGCCATCCATTTAAAAAAATTGTAGTTATGAATACAAAGTTAAGATTTGACACTTGCAAGCAAGGTGAGTCATGACAAGGTTAAGGGGTTTCAAGACACCTAAAGAATTAATAAATGATTACCACTGAGATGTCAGTTTGAGGAGATCCTAAGTAGATGAAAGGTTTCAAGAATAGATTTATAATCTAACTCAACATGACTTGACCATCAATGAACCCACTTGTCATCTCATAAGCCAATAAAAAGGATAGTTTTGGAGAAGAAGATAAGGTACCAAGTGAGGTTTAAAACTCCTATGCCACTTGGAGTAGGAAAGCATCTTTAGGAAAAAACACATGTCCTTCAAGACCTGTTGAGACAATTCATACCTATTTTATTGAATGTAACTCTCACGAGACACTTTTCACCTCTCTCTCATATAGCCTTCTCTCTTCTCTCCCATTCCTCTATAAATTGAGCCTTGATAAGTGTTGGGTGAATATTTTGTTGGCCAGCTAACTGGTGACCAAAATAGTTCCTATCACCATAGCATAGGGAGATGGGTCATCCTGGTGTGCAGTTTTACTACATCAACAGGGGACAAATCACTCCTCTCATCATGGGGAGGTTCCCTATTAAATATGTGAAGGCTATATACTATATAAGTAAGTAGAAAGTAAGACACAGGGGTGGGATAAACCATCCATCTCTCTTTTTTTAGAGATGATGTTGACAAAGAGAGGAGAAATACTGGGTGATTGGTGATGGCACTTCTCTTCTTTTAAAAGTAACATTTAGCCAAGAGCCAGATCCCTTCCTAGATAGTAGAAATCTGGGTGAAGCGACAAAAGGCACTTCTCTTCTTTCAGAAGTACTTGTTCTTGCAAACAACAGGACTCTTTCTGGTAACAAGTGACTAGTAACCAGGTCAAAGTAACCAGCAATCTAAGATGTAGCACAAAGTCTACACCTTGACTGCCCTAGAGGGAGATACGAAAGACAATGAGGGCACAAAGTCATCCCAAGGTCTTTTACACAAAAATAGAAAAGAAAAGCACACACTGAAGACAACTATGACAACGCAAAGTCTAAAAGTAGTTGGCTTTAGGACACCTTCCTTATCACCTCCACTAGTTCTACTTATTAAATCAAATAAACAAGAATACTTTCAGAAGATAGACATATGAACAATCTCCTAAATTAGCACAAGCTATAATAACACAAAGTTTGCAAGTAACTTGCTTACTCATTCAATCAAAGAAATATGAACTACAATCTGAGCTCAAAGTCTCAGTAATGCCTTTCAATTTGGGCAGAGTTTCACTTCTGGTAAGGGGAAGATCTCCCTTCAAATGATACAAGAGATTACATTATATAAAGGCCTGAGGGAGGCATCGCACTGTCCCATAGAGTGACCCATTTAGTGCATTCAATACCTTGGATGCATTCTGGTCTTGTCAGGAAGGGCCATGCTAGAGTAGGGAAACTACCTTGATTGTGGCATGTCGATTCATCTCTAGTGCCTCCTCTCGAGCCTGAATCTCTCATTCCATCACCTGCTTAGTTGTGTAACTATTTATTCTACCTTTATCTCACAGGGGACAAACAGACAATGCTTTCAATGTTTGCAGGTGCCAAATATCTACCCAGTGAACTGCTTCACCTACTGGAATTAACTCCTACTAAGTTTCCCTCTTTGTCTCTTCCTTCTCTTGGTCCTAGCCTTAGGCTCTTTTGAATGCATTCGGGTCTGCACTGTAAGTCTACTAAAATCAACAAACACTTCATCATGACAAATTTGATGTTTGCAGTCCTATCATTCTTCTTAGCAATTCTCTCATGTCTTTCTCGCTTGCTATGGCTACTTTCCATTGTGACATGGGTGAGGACACGTGGCAGCATCCGTAGCATTGAAATAGGCTTATCAAAATAAGATTTGAAACTGTTAGAGGCTGGGGGGCGTGGATGTAGACACGTGGCAGCATCCGCTGCACTAGGTCAGGACACGTGGTGAGTTCCACGCTTTGAGGCTTTATTCAAAATTGTGTCTCAACTTGTGACACTTGGCATCTTCTAATACCCTCTGAGGCTCAAACCTTTTCTAAAGGGAACATGCCCTTTGGTGTCTTCTAAGTGGCCTTCGGGCTTTGATTCTTTGGTGGGCTATCATCCCTTTCATTTCCTTCAAACAAAATGTCCAAAGGAATTCCTTCAGACAATTCATCCGAAGGAAACCTTTCTTTGGCTCTATATGTGCCTTTGTATCATGAGTGCCCCTTTCCTTTGACATGTGGCACCTTTCACTCTTTGAATAAGTGCCATGTGGCATCTTCTGCAAGAATGGGTGAGGACACGTGGCATCTTCCACTATTGACACTTGGTAGCATTTGCCTTCTCAGGCCTTTGCAACATCATAGAAATATTTGGGGCTCTGTCAAGCTCTCACAAATGATGACACTTGTCAGCCTCTATTGATCTCTACAAGGGACACATGGCACGGTCTGAATACATTTGTTAGTCGCACAGATGTAGACAATTGGCACGTTCTGCTTCATTTAGTCACTCATCCCCAGGCCCACCATGGTCTTTGCTCAAAACAATGAAACTAAGGGAAGAGACTATGGATATTGACACTTGGAGGCTCCCAACAAGCTTCAAGAGGGACATGTGGCAATATCTACTAATTCACAGAAACAAAGTTTAGTGGGGCTCAGCGCTCGACACTTGGCAGCATTTGCTTGACTCTTTCTTTTGCATGCACTTCTTTTCTTAACTAAGGCAACCTTTGAACCTTTGAACCTAGCACATTGAATTGATTAAATGTTGAACCCATTGAACTGATGAACCAAAATGGTTCAAGGTTCAAAAGTTCAAGCTTTTGAGACTTGTTAAGTGATCGGGGCCATAGAACCTTGAAACGGTCAAACTTTGAACTTCCATCGAAGCGCTTAGCTCTTGTTGATGATGTTGAACCTTTGAACCCATTGAACTGAAAAGGTTCAATGTTCAATGGTTCAATGGTTCAATCCTTGTTTTGATGCTTGCTGACAGACCCTTTGAACCGGTTGAACCTGCTAATCCTTTTACCAAAAAGTTGAGAAAATGATGAAATTAAATGTTTAGAATAAATTTATGGAAAGGGGACAGACAATTTTGGCCATGTAGGACTAAAATAGTCATATGTTGTCTAAAAAATGAGGAGTCATTTTTCAGGGACAATAGCTAGCTCTAGTTGGGGAACTTCCTTCAGTTGGAAACTTGAAACAGCTGAGGGGAGTATAAACCAGAATCTCCAGCCCCTTGAAGTGTGCCATTGGGATACGGAGTCATGTTACTCAAAAAGAAAGGCTCTAAAAGAAACAAATGAACAAAACAAAGCAAAAATAGAAACTATACAAATATACATATGTACAGGTGAACTTATCTAATACTTCAAGAATTGAAGTACTTCAGACGTTGCTCATCGTGGGACAAAGAAAAGGGGATGCCATCCTGATAAACTAGCAGGAAACCATTTTGCCCCTAGAAATGGTGGCGGGCGAATGGAGCTCTCCACTAGGAAACCAATTTTCTACGTCTTCCTCTTGGCCTTTTCTTCTTCTTGCCCCATGGCAGGATGTGGTCTTACCTCTGAAAACCGTAGCTCCTTGCTCTCCCTGTGAAGAGTTCCTTTTGCTGACTTTGGAATACAGTAGTATGGTCCACCACCATAGCTTGATGTTCTATTAGTTTAGTCTATCACATGATTTGATTGTCAGCCTCAAACCCCTGACAAACCATCAGCTCAGCATCTCTTTTGGTGTGGAATTTAACCTCTTCATCTTAAACAATTTTCAATCCAAGCAACAGAGATCTGCATCCATCTGTGGAATAATTGCTGCCATTGAATTCTAGGATCCAAGCATCATCAAGAGCTGATCTTTCATCAAATTTCTCTTCATTGGAGATGGAATATCCTTCTTGATTTATATTGCACCCTACTAATTCTTCTGATGCCTTGTTTAGATCAAATCCTAGATTGTCAGCTGTGGGGCTTTCATCAGCTAAGACATGAGCATCCTCTGTGGTCAAGAAGTAATTACCCCTACCTAAAGGCTGAAATAGAATTTGAGATATAGGGGCTGACGTTTGGGTGACCACAATTTTTGCCTTAGATAGGTCTACACCTGGTTCTCCATCAATGTCTAATTGCTCAAGATTGGCTTGTAGGGATTCAAACTCAGTGATTTGAATTTCAAATTTCTTGACATGATCAACTATGTCAAATGACTGAGATGGACTTGGAAGAGAGGATGGGAGTTCATCCTTTTGGTTTTTGGGAAGGGGAGGACTGGTCTATGAATTTGAAGTAGAAGGTGTAGAGATGTTTGATTTACTTACTTCTTTTGCAATCACTGGGTCCTTCGACTAGAAAGGGAAAGGGATTCTCTACTCAGTAATTGAAATTGTTGGTTGGGGTCGCTTCTCTATCTTTTCTTTGTCATCCTACTGGGTTGACTGATTCTCAAACTGGGTGAATACTGCATTTGATCCTTTGACTGCTTCACCTTCACTCCTGGGTTCATCCTAATAATTCAGAAAATTGATGTGGGAGTTGCCAGTTGATTCTTCTTGATCCTCCCTGAAGAGATCAGTGCCATTTTCTTACTCAAACTTAGGCTGGAAATAGGAAACATGTTTTGTTTCCAAATATCCAACTTTTGAGTTGGTTAGAGGTACTTCAAGGGCAAGGTTCCTCTGTGGGGGAGGAAGACGATTTGGTTACCCTTGACTTCTGGTAGCATTGCCTTGATATGGCTAATTAGGGAACATCCTCCTTGGTGCATCTCTATATAGAGGAGCAGAAGACATACCTTGTGTTATTTTCTTTTTCAAGGCTAGCAATTAATTTGCCAGCTTTTGGACCATTGGGTCAGTGGTGGCTATGGGTGAGTATCCAGAAGATGAAGAAGGTTTACCTCTGTTAGGATCTCTCCTTATCTTTTCTGCCAAGATAAGGTCATCTTCTACCTCAGTAGCCAAGTCCTGAGTAGCAGTAAGGTCTATGTGTCTGGCTCGTCTCAGCAAGAAACTCACTTCAGGCAGTTGTGAGTTGATGAAGAAGCATTTGAGGTTCTGAGGTGTCAGTTGGGCGACCATGGGAATCATGTGCCTCAGCTTGTTGAACCTGGCAATAAAATCCCTCATAGGCTCATGAGGCTCTTTCTTCATCTGACTGAGTTGGGCTAGTAAGGCATGTGCATCTTTTGTAGGCTTGAATCTGGCTTCAAATTTGTCTTTCAGAGTGTCCTAATTAGTCATTAATCCAGCCTGCAGGTGGTAGAACTAGTCTGCAGTAGCACCTTGTAGGGTCTCCACAAAAAGTCTGACTGCCACATCTTCAAATTCCACCCCTATCACACCATAGGCTATGCTGAAGGCTTCAATGTGTTCATTGGGGTGAACTATCCCCTCACCAAAGAATTTGGGGAAATTCTTTCTTGAACTACGTGGGAGTTCATGCAAAGGTGGAGTCAAGTTAAGTGGACCAAAATAGTTACCCCAGGGGCCTCGAATTGCCATGATTTAATTATGAAAAATAGGGATAACAAATTTGGATAGAGTGGCCAGATTACAAAACAAAAATGGAAAAGGACTGGTCATGCTTTAGCTTGAGGCTTGAGGCTTCAAATTGCACACTCTTTCCCAGTAACTCTGGTTTTGCAAACCAGATAATATAACGAAGATGGAGGAAGATGGTAGGGCTATAATTATAATGGGTAAGACATGGAATAGAGTTGCCATAGTCTATATAATGGATAAGGGAAGGAACTGCTTCAATCTAAAACTTGAGGCTTCAGACTACACGTTCATCCCCAGCGGAGTCGCCAAAAACTATTGTGTGAGGCTGGGGAAGAAAAATTAACAATGGGAAAGCACTGAAGCATTTCATTCATCCATAGTAGAATGCATGGATAAGGTTATAATTATAATGGGTAAGACACGGGTGATGTTTCAATTTGAAACTTGAGGTTCTAAATTGCACAAAATTACTATGTCCCCAGCGGAGTCGCCAAAAACTATTGGGTGAATATTTTGTCAGCCAGCTAACTGTCAGGATCTTACTCTCCCCAATAAGATTATATATGATTACCTCTTGTATTAGAAACTAAACATGGAATTTAACCAGAATGATAAGTAACTAGAAATATGAAACAATACAAGATATGAGAGACAATACACAATTGTATTAATAATCACTCAGAAGAAAATACAATAAAGAAGATGTCACTTCTTCTTCCACCTCAAAGGCTTCCCACACCTCAAGGACTTCTTCCCTCTCTCTCACGGTCCCAACACATAACTCAAATACAAAATTGGTGTTCACCTCTCCAAATAGTCAGTAACAACGCTGCTAGTACATCAAGTACACAACTGTACTCCAAGTAGATCTCCCTCTCCTTGCTGCCACCTGCAAATCAATAGACCTTACTCACCATGTAGATGTCTCTACACCCTGAAGAACCCTTGTCCTTGCCTCACCAAGTCCTCATGATTCTTCAGCCAGTACCTCGATGGATATCCTAGTAGAACTTGCAACTCTCTCTAATCATACACACTCAGCACCCCTTTGGAACTAGGAGGAGCTACTCTAGCTCTCTTCAAGCTCAATGGCTTTCTAGCACACTTTTACAATATAGCATATGAGTCTATTATATATATCTCATGCATACAATAATTAGACTTTCTTAATTACAATAATTAGACACGCAACTCAAGACTATAATTAGCCTTTACATGCAAACTCTCGATTCAACAAACTAACTGTCCATGCAACAAATAGTTCTGAACTTCCACAGGCGACCGACATCAATCCTTGTCTGCCTGGAGGTGATCGATGTCGACCAACCTCCTACCGATGCCAGTTGTCTTCAATTCACACCTACCGATGTCGGTTACCTTCTGCACTATACTCTACCGATGCTGGTCTCCCTGGAACTCAGCAACCTCCTCCATGTTTGCAACAGTTGAAGCTTTTAGCTCCACACCCTAACAATCTCCCACTTAGAGATAAACAGCTGCAATTGTACCTGTCCTTGTACACCATCTAATTTGTTTCCTAACTTTTATCCCTCTTCAAGCTCCATCTTGAAGACCACCCACCACACACCCTGTGATGCCTTTCCTGTCATCCAAGTAACCTGCCACATCCGAACTTACAACTCCATGTAGTGAAGACCTTGACCCTACATAACAAGTTAACCTGATGCTAGTCCCTCTCAGATACCTGATAATCCACTAAAATGCCCTCCAGTACTTCTTCCATGAATTGGCTCCAAACTCTCTAATAACTCCCACTGCTTGGGAAAACTCAGGTCTACACTAGACCTCATGTGATTTCGAACACTGTTATAAGCTCAACTTGAACTGTCCAGCCCTTGGTGTGCTTACCAATTCTGCATCCTACATCTTAAACCTCACCAACACCTTCTTCACATCAACTCCCACTGGAGACAAAATCTCCATGTCTCTTATGCCAAAGAATTTTGCTGCTCCTAAATTCTTCATGACACACCACTGAACTAACCTTACCTTTAGCTCAGAAACCCTGTATGTCTGAACCTGTAACTAGTATACCATCCACATACAGTAACTGGATAATGTTGCAACTCATCATCCACCTGGTAAGACAAACACAATGATTACACTGACATTGACTGAAGCCCTGCTTTGTCATCCACCTGTCAAAACCTGTACCACTATCTTGCAGCTTCTTCAAGACCATATACCTTGGCCTTTTGTCTCACGTATCCATCCACTCTCTTCTCTAACTTGGAAATCCATCTGTCTCTCATTGCTTTCTTCCAGCTGACAACTCCACCAACAAACTCCTGTTTGGTTCTCCTCCAAGGACTCACACTCCTCATCCATGCCAAGCTCCCACTGTTTCTGGATTCTACCTGCATTGCCTCTTCACATCTTCCTGGTTCTCGACCATCAGTAAGCAACTAGTAAGAAGGTGAACAATGAATATGAGGTCCACTTACCGTTTTAGTCCTCTATATGGGCATTTGAGACTCCTTGATAGCTTGTTGTCTGCCCAATATCCGTTTCAGTGACCGATCTCAGTTATCTCTCAATCTGCACCCAACCGACATCAGTTCCCTGCGATTGACCCTGTCTACCGATGTCAGTTTCTTGACTGACGCTGATGTACTTGTTGCCGATGTCAATCACTGTATGACCAACATCAGTTCCTACTGCCTGACACCATTGACTCTGCTGATCTGCACATGACCGACGTTGGTGCCTGTCTATTCGATGTCGATTCCTCCTAATCGATGCCGGTACCTATGTTCACCTGTGAGTGATGACTTTTTACCCATGAGATCCTTTTAGGTCAAAACCCTATTCAAATTAACATAGCCCTGCTCAGAATAATTTAGTCCCCTTAGCTAATCTCTGTCCGTCATCTCCTCCATGAACACCAAGGCTTTCTAGTTCTTAAGTTTGTCAAAGATATCTGTCTTTCGCTTAAGAACATGCATTCCCTTCTTACATATGTAACCAAGCCTACAAAGCCACATCTCTGCAACAGAAGGTGAATCAGTAATATAAGTAGATAGATAAAGGATACCTACTTTCTTACCACTGTCTAATTCAAGTGCATCCACTATGAGAGTTACTATGCATCTCTCATCACCTAACTTTCCTGAAGAAATTAGACTCATCTCCAAGACTGGTACCTGCATGACCTCCTTCAACACCCGTGTGTTATCTGTCTACAATTTCAGCTTCACTTCCCCTTTGTCAACCATTTGACAAGGCTCACCAGTTCCTAAATAAATCTCTCCAAAGTATCCAAAGACATAACCATGAAAAGATGCTCTATTTCGGGCTGCATGGAAAGAGGTAAAAGAATCTGTAAACCAAGATTCTACTTTATCCAGAGCATCCTGTGCTACATCACCTGCAACATCTGCTTCTACACGCTGATCTTCTACCGACCAATAATCTTTTTTTCAATGCTCTTTCTTTCCATCAATCAGACCATTCATGCTATTCAATTTCTCCATTCGTAGCTTACTTTCTTCTACCATTGCTATACTCCCACTCAATTAGAAACTCCTGTGAGTACCCTGTAATCAACAAACACTCACCAGATCTGAACCACCTGTTAGTAACCCAACCAAAAGCTCTAATACCAACTATCAGGATCCTAATCTCCCCAATAAGAGTATATATGATTACCTCTTGTATTAGCAACTAAACATGGAATTTAACCAGAATGATAAGTAACTAGAAATATGAAACAACACAAGATATGAGAGACAATACACAATTGTATTAATAATCACTCAGAAGAAAATACAATAAAGAAGATGCCACTTCTTCTTCCACCTTAAAGGCTTCCCACACCTCAAGGACTTCTTCCCTCTCTCTCATGGTCCCAACACACAACTCAAATACAAAATTGGTGTTCACCTCTCCAACCAATCAGTAACAACGCTTCCAGTACACCAAGTACACAACCGTACTCCAAGTAGATCTCCCTCTCCTTGCTGCCACCTGCAAATCAATAAACCTTACTCACCATGTAGATGTCTCTACACCCTGAAGAACCCTTGTCCTTGCCTCACCAAGTCCTCATGATTCTTCAACCAGTACCCTGGTGGATCTCCTAGTAGAACTTGCACAACCTGCAACTCTCTCTGATCATACACACTCAGCACCCCTTTGGAACTAGGAGGAGCTACTCTATCTCTCTCTTCAAGCTCAATGGCTTTCTAGCACACTTTTACAATACAGCCTATGAGTCTATTATATAGATCTCATGCATACAATAATTATACTTTCTTAATTATAATAATTAGACACGCAATTCAAGACTATAATTAGCCTTTACATGCAAACTCTTGGTTCAACGAACTAACTATCCGTGCAATGAACAGTTTTGAATTGCCACAGGCGACCGATGTCGGTCCCTGTCTGCCTAGAGGTGACCGACGTCGGCCGACCTCCTGCCGATGCCAGTTGTCTTCAGTTCACACTTGCCGATGTCGATTACCTTCTGCACTATACTCTGCTGATGTCGGTCTCCTTGGAACTTAGCAACCTCCTCCATGTTTGCAACAGTTGAAGCTTTTAGCTCCACACTCTAACACTAACTAGTGACCAAAATAGTTCCTATCACCATAGCATAGGGAGATGGGTCATCTTGGTGTGCAAGTTTACTACATCAACAAGGGACAAATCTCTCCTCTCATCAAGGAGAGGTTCCCTATTAAATATGTAGAGGCTATATACTATATAAGTAAGCAGAAAGTAAGACACAGGGGTGGGATAAACCATCCATCTCTCTTTTTTCAGAGATGATGTTGAAAAATAGAGGAGAAATACTAGGTGATTAGTGATGGCACTTCTCTTCTTTCAGAAGTAACATTTATCCAAGAGCTAGATCCCTTCCTAGATAGTAGAAATCCTGGTGAAGTGATAGAAGGCACTTCTCTTCTTTCAAAAGTGCTTGTTCTTGCAAACAGCAAGACTCTTTCTGGTAACAAGTGACTAGTAACCGGGTCCAAAGTAACTAGCAATAAAAGATGTAGCACAAAGTCTCCACCTTGACTGCCCTAGAGGGAGATATGAAAGACAATGAGGGCACAAAGTCATCCCAAGGTTTTTTACACAGAAACAAAAAAGAAAAACACACACTGAAGACAACTATGACAGCGCAAAGTCTGAAAGTAGTTGGCTTTAGGACACCTTCCTTATCACCTCCACTAGTTCTGTTTGTTAAATCAAATAAAAAAGAACACTTTTAGAAGACAGACATACAATCAATCTCTTAAAGTAACACAAGTTATAACATCACAAAGTCTGCAAGTAACTTGCTTTCTCATTCAATCAAAGAAATATGAACTACAATCTGAGCTCAAAGTCTCAGTAATGCCTTTCAATTTGGGTAGAGTTTCACTTATGGTAAGGGGAAGATCTCCCTTCAAATGATACAAGAGATTACATTATATAGAGACCTAAGGGAGGCTTGGCACTTTGTCCCATGGAGTGACCCATTTGGCACATTCAATGCCTTGGATGCATTATGGTCTTGTCAGGAAGGGCCATGTTAGAGCAGGGTGACTGCCTTGACTATGGCATGTTGATTCATCTCTAGTGCATCCTCTCGATCCTGAATCTCTCATTCCATCACCTTCTTAGTTGTGTAAATGTCTATTCTGTCTTTATCTCACAGGGGACAAATAGACAGCACTTTTAATGTTTGCAGGCCCCAAATATCTACCCAACGAACTGCTTCACCTACTGGAATTAACTCCTAGTGAGTTTCCCTCTTTGTCTCTTCCTTCTCTTAGTCCTAGCCTTAGGCTCTTTTGAATGCATTTGAGTCCACATTGTAAGTCTTTTAAAATCAATAGACACTTCATCATGACAAATTTGATGTTTACAGGCCTGTCATTCTTCTTAACAATTCTCCCGTGTCTTTCTCACTTGTTATGGCCACTTTCCACTGTGACACAAGTGAGGAAATGTGACAACATTCACAGCATCTAAATAGGCTTATCAAAATAAGATTTGAAACTGTTAGAGGCTGGGGGCGTGGATGCAGACACGTGGCAGCATCTATTGCACTGGGTTGAGACACTGGTGAGTTCTACACTTTGAGGCTTTATTCAAAATTATGTCTCAGATTGTGACACTTGGTAGCTTCCACTGCCCTCTAAGGCTCAAACCTTTTTTGAATGGAACATGCCCTTTGGTGTCTTCTAAGTGGCCTTCAGGATTTGATTCTTTAGTGGGTTGTCATCCCTTTCATTTCCTTTAGACAAAATGTCCGAAGGAATTCCTTCGGACAATTCATCTGAAGGAAACCTTTCCTTGGCTCTATATGTGCCTTTGTATTGTGAGTACCCCTTTCCTTTGACACATGGTGCCTTTTGCTCTTTGAACAAGTGCCACATGGCATCTTCTGTAGGAACAAGTGAGGACACATGGCATCTTTTGCTATTGACACTTGGAGACATCTACCTTCTCAAGCCTTTGCAACATCGTAGAAACATTTGGGGCTCAGTTGGGCTCTCACAAATGATGACACTTGTCAGCCTCCATTGATCTCTGCAAGGGACATGTGGCACAATCTAAATACATTTGTTAGTCGCATGGATGCAGACACTTGGCACATTTTGCTTCATTTAGTCACTCGTCCTGGGGCCCACCATGGTCTTTGCTCGAAATAGTGAAGCTAAGGGAAGAGACTGTGGATATTGACACTTGGAGGCTCCCAACAAGCTTTAAGAGGGACATGTGGAAATATCCACCAATTCACAGAAACAAATTTTAGTGTGGATTGGCCGTCAACACTTGGCAACATCTGCCTGACTCTTTATTTTGCACGTGTTTCTTTACTTAACTAAGGCAGCCTTTGAACCTTTGAACCCAGCATGTTAAACTAATTGAATGTTGAACCCGTTGAACTGATGAACCAAAATGGTTCAAGGTTTAACGATTCAAGCTTTTGAGACTTGTTAAGTGATCGGGGTTGCGAAACCTTGAAACAGTCAAACTTTGAACCTCTACCGAAGTGCTTAGCTCTTGTTGATGATGTTAAACCTTTGAACCCATTGAACTAAAAAGGTTCAAGGTTCAATGGTTCAATCCTTGTTTTGATGCTTCCCAATAGACCCTTTGAATCGGTTGAAATTGCTAATCTTTTTAACAAACAGTTGAGTAAATGATGAAATTAAATGTTCAGAACAAACTTTTGGAAAGGGGACGGACAATTTTGGCCATGCAGGACCAAAATAGTCATATGTTGTCTGAAAAATGAGGAGTCATTTTTTAGGGACAACAATAAGATAAGAATGTATCCTTCACCTAGATATGGAGAATCCCTACCCATTTTTAATCCTTTGATCAATGAGAAACTTATTGTTTTACCTCCTCCTTTGACTAGTTTCAATGTGTGTGCATGACTAATTGATCTTGTCAAGAGATTAGCTTTTCTTCCTTGACATGTTGTCATTTTTTGCATTTATATTCAATTTGAAAGTCTTTTTACAAGTCTTGTAAAGTGTTTAAGTGAAGTGTGAAGATTGAGTGTGTTATCTATTTGCTAGTGTCATTATATGACCTCTTGAGTAGTCCTCCTAGACTAAACATCTTTCACAACCTTCATGTGAAATTATGATGTAGAGAGGAAAATTAGGAGTAGTTTTCAGGTTAGCCTCATGGTTGATGTGTACTTGTAGTTGGTTGGTAGTGTTCAAACTATTTTGGTGCATCACCTCCATTAGAGTAGGTTTATCTCTTTTGCTAACAAATTGGTAGATTAGTGAATGATCCTAAGTGAGACATCAAGGGGAGCTAGCCCTTTATCCTAGAGATTCAATCCATCATTAGGCCACCCAAAGCCTAGGATTGTCTCCATGTTACCCCAAAAATTTTAGGCTTGAAATACCTTCTGAGCATGTAAATTTGGGTGATAACAGTCTCCACTGATCATTTGGAGTTTTTGTAACACATATCATCCTAAAAACCTTCTCATTTCATTCTTTAGTAATGGAAGAAAATAAATTGGGACATTCTTTTAGGTGATGCTCATTCTTATAAAAGGTGCATGTTGGATAAACCATGCAGTCATGTTAGTAGTGGTCCAAAGAGCCACCCTTATAACATGTCCTTGGTGGAAAATGACCACCTCTACATCCATTTCCATATACTTTACCTCTAAAATATCGATCTCCACCAACCTCATATTTGTTAGCTATGTAGGTTTGGTATGTAACTAGTATGTGCACTTCATGAGTCTCATTAATGACCTATCAATCATTGATATCATGTGTATATGCATCACATATTTTATAATACAATGATATTTTATTTTGGGTGGCATATTGTATTAAGGGAAAACTCCTTACATCATGATCTTCATTTCAAATCTCACATGATTATTTCAATATAGCATGAATATTCCTTTGTGGATAGTTGTTCCTATTATGGTCTTTCACTTCATATTCAACACACCAAAAGTTATTTTGGGTGTCATGAACATTATTGGTCATAAGCTTCTCTAGTTGAGAAGCCATTGTAGCAATCTGAGCCTTTATAAAGGGGTTGATCTCCATATCTATACTTCCCATGGCTTTGTCATGGAGGGCAACTTATAAGGCCTCATGTGGTTTAATGAAAGTCTTGTGAGATAAGGCTCATCAGAATGGAAGTAATAAACCTCCCACAAATGATTAAGCATGTTGAATCAAGTTAATCTCATATGATATCTTCAAAAGAAGCATTTTGAAATGTACATCATACATGCAAACACTCTTAGTGAAATCTTACTTGATATATTTTAAAGTAATAATTATTTTTTACTCAAACTTAGGGATATCAAATTGTTGTATAAAAATAGTCTTTAATAATTCATAATTCATAACCAATTATTAAGGATCAAATATTTAATACCATTTGTGCACATGATCTAATAAAGTAGTGGCAAACTAATTTTCCTTTTGATCTGAAGAAGTTATACCTTAAACTTTCCAAATGAGTTCGTACTTATGAACATGTTCTATTGCATTTTTGACACCTCAATATTTAGGCAAGTGAAGTGTCATCTTGCCGTAGATTGTAGGTGTACTAGGTGGTTATAATGGACCTTGATGTGGCATTCCTCCAGTTCCTCTTGAAACCTATGGTAGATATCCTCTAGTACCTCTTGAGTTGCCTCCTGATCCTCTAGCTCTAATAGAACCATTGTCATTACTATCTCATATGCCTCCTACTATAATATGTACACTAAAGATAATGGGTGCTAGGGGAGGTTGATTATTTATTGTTGGGTCTGTAATCTGCCCACTAGTTAGATTTGGTCCACTAGGCATTCCAAGGTGATCCATAGGTCTTTCTTACAATTGAAAGGTATAAATTAATGGTAAATTATTATCTTGATCTTGCACTTCTAAAAATTCCTCTATGATCTTGGTTCTAGATTCAATTTTAGATTCCACATTGTTAGTATCCTAATTTATAACAAGAATTATATCAAACTCTAATACATGAGCATGCATTGTGGTAGGGGAATTGGGTCTATTTGGATTGGGCTCTGATACCAATGTTTATCCTACCTCTTTCATGCACACCTATGCTAGTGATGGGTGTGGATCCATGCTTAGGGAGTACTCACCATGCCTTTCTACCCTCTTGGGATTCTCATGACACTTCTAGTATCCCCTCATTTACCCTTGGTATTATTTCCTCTTATATCCTTATTCTAGGCTTTTTCATACTTATGCTTCCATAGTTCTCATTATCTAACTTCTATGTTGAACTACCAATCCCATATCAATGCATACCCTTACATTTCCCTATAGTCACATTATTTATGCACGAGAGAGTTTAGCTATCCATGGGAAAGCTCTCAAGTCCAGAATCAACCATAAGATTCTTAATCTCTAAAGGAAATTGCTTGAGATACCTCCCATGTAGTTCCCTAAAAAAATTGAACCGTGCTTCCTCCGAACAAGAGTATATAGAGATAACATATTGCAAAATGTAGATATTAAGCAATCCTTTCAACCATACATTCACCACACATGTCTAAGTAGATTTTAGCTTTGTTAAGGCTATTTGATGCTCTATTTACCATGAAGCCTTCAATCCATAATTTATTGAATGGTATTACATGTATGTCAAAATCCAAGCATGCAAGTGAATGGGTAATTATACAAAGAATGTTTCATATAGAGAATCATATAAGTGTTTCTCTACCCATGTACATGTAGAAACTCTTAGTTGCTCGAGCATATTTCTACCATCATGCTAAAAAATGTAATGGTTCTTGGAAATGGAAACAAAATTTTGGGTTTTCTTTTTATCCTTAGTTTTATACAACTAAATACTATTTGTGCACCTAGAGGAAGGAAAAATCCAATGTGTTAGTGCATCAACATATCATACGAATGTCCTCACATGCTCACCTAAGGCATGTAGCCTAGACTAGTTCTCATTAGTTCTATTGCACGATGGTGGATGCATAAATGTTAGTCACTTGAGTTAACATATTTAACCATTATTACTATGAATGTTATTCTAGAGTTAGTCATTTGATGCATTCACATAGTGCAAGTAGTCTAATATTATAAAGTAAAATTAACACCAAATTGACTCAACACATCAATATTTATAAAGTATTAGTTCTATTGATATCATTTGATAGGATTACAAAGGTACTTCATTTAGTACACATTCTCTCTAGATCTCTATCTTGACAGCAACAACACATCTACATTAAACAACACTTCTAATCAAAGCTAAAGTGGTATTTATACACAAGCAAATTGCTTCACAGGTTGCATCATTAATAAATTAAAGATGACAAGCCAATGACTATTTCAAAGAAATATTCCATGGTGATCCATTATAATTAAGTTCCTTTTGATTTGGCCCAACAACCCCTATATATACTCTCTTTATGCTAGATAATTTCTTTTGTTCCTCCTCCTTCATGAGCCAATGCTAGATTTGTGCTCCCATTAATCTCTAATACTTATGCAAACTACTTTGTAACTACCTCTACTTCTGTGCCCTTGTTTTATTCTTGAAATTTTTAAGTCCTACATTTTAAGCTCTTTATTCTCCATTTCCTTATCTTTCACAACTCCTTTGTCTGCTCTAAGGTCTTCTGCATTGTTCTCCCATATTTTTCTCTTCTATGTCATGTCATTGCTCTCCGTGTTCTTCTTATGCCCTTGCATCTCTACACTTATGGATCTAAAATACTTAGAATATATTACAAAATTTGGATTGACCTTTGAATCTAATTGCTTTTATTTAGTATTTTTTGCACATTTGAATTTTATTCGATTGTGCCTCATCTAGATTTTGTTTATGTGTTTATAAAGGGAGTTACATGTGAGAGAGTTCTGATATGGTCCACATATGGATATAAAGACTAACCTTGGATTAGATGATGTTGATTGGTATATCCTTCATAAATTAGGGCTTGGACATGTGGCTCATTTAGGGTACATTCTCTATGATATGCATATGATGATTACCTTGCTGAGAGGTGGAATCCTGATACGTGCACATTTTAGCTTCTTACAAGGAAGATGAATTTTATGTTAGAGTATGTATGGAAAATACTGATATTTCTAGTAGTTGGTGAGTATATTGTAGTACGAGACATGATGGGGTAGTATACATTATTCATACATAAAAATCCATGACTAGTCTTGCTTATGGTGATGAGTATGCATCACATGATTCTATCACATTGCTTGGAAATATTGTTACTTTAAATGTTCCATGAATTACATGGGTTTGTATGTTGTTAATTTGCTTCATTTTTTGTCATGGATGGCAATGTTATAGCCATCTCCTATCATATGTATGATTTTGTGCATGTTATTGAGGAGAGGTGCACTATATATTCACGTGGATTCACCATGGTGGCCTATATATACATGGATGTTTATAGGTTCACATTGGAGGATCATGTTGGAGGCCTTAGCATGATGACCTTACTACATGTTTGTGCATATGAGCATATCATTGTTATTCAATTATTTCAAAGATCTTGTGGAGGTTGGGTCCACCCTAATTGTTTTGCATAGTGGTGGGTTATAGATAGCCATCCCATCTTGAGTATGATGAAGCATCATATGATCCTTGATAGGCTCACACTTGCTAGCATAGTATTAATACCACATCATAGGTCTGGTAGGTGGCCTTAAGATGTAATAAATTTGTGTCTCATGCATGTCACTATGTGGATCTATGAGTAAATTATTGGGTTTGTGGATACATTTCAGTTTGAGAGGGTGATCTTCCAGTTTGACATCCAGTAAGAAGTACCACCAACCTCATACCCTTAGACAAAGACTATCAATTCATCTTGTCATCTATGTGATAGACCAGTATTGAATGGTGTAGATATTGTGCCTTTGCCTATAAGTGATGTGGATCTTCCACTTTTAGCTATAGATATGTATGATGTGGGGTGCATCATATTGTATACTTAAAGTTGGATAAGTGTGAGATGGATTATTTTCTTTCCCCTTGTCACAGATCATGTATGTGTACCTCTAACTCAAGGAGGAGGAGATGGAGTAGGTGGAGGGGATGGAAGAGCATGTTAGGTTACCCTCCCAACTGGTAATAATAGATGTTATAGTTGTTTTTGAATCCAAACATAAGCATATATGTGTACTTGTAATTATTTTTAATTTTTTGCTTTTTACTTATAAGTTACTAATTTATTATATATTTATCTTGCACATGAGGATTATTGGGATATGATGGTATTTGTATCCATTTAAAATTTTACATGGGATATCCCTTTTCATATAGTTGGTAGCAGGTTACTTGGGAGGGTAGATCAGATTGCAAGTGTACATGAACCCCTTCTTATCCTATTTCTATGCATACCACTACTTTTATTGTAATTACAGGTAAGTGAGATGATCTACATGCCATACTAGATATATGACCAGTGGACATGGTTGAGTTTGATTTATTGAAGGATCAATTGGATTGTTATAGCACTCTATAGGTAGATCACTCACAAATTATGCTGAAGTTGGGAGTTTTGTGGGAGCACATGAGGCGATATAGATCTTGATCATGCAATCATAGAGGAGATAGTCGAGCCTCTACTTTTAGGGCTAGTAGACATATTGATAACAATGATTCATATGCAATAGGGGATGTTTCCTTGATTATTGATTGACTCTTATTGTATTATAAAATTTGATCTATTTTATTATTGTCTCACATATTTTTACTTTATACATTTAATTTTTGTTTATCACACGTTTGTATAAATGTAATGGTTAATTTGGTATCATGTTATTTGATTTTATATTCATGTATTATCTTGGTTTGGATGTGGTCTATATATTTGTTTTATATTTGATGATATTAATCGATAGTATTTTATGTTATCCTTAATATTCCATTGATTTACACACCCACAAGGTAATAAGAAATTATTGAAATCTTGTGAAACCAATTGATGATCCTTTGTTGAACAAATTGAATGAATTTTGTTGACATTGTGGATTACACCCTTGAAAAGAGGCTTAGCTCCTATCTTCCACGCGGCACAATGGAAACTCCTCTCTTGACTGTGGGTCTAGCAAAACTGAGGGGAGAGTCTCTAGATAAGGGCTAGCTCCCTTTGACATCTCTAATTTATTCCAGTACATTTTCTAATATATATATATATATATATAATTGGGGTGGTTGAAAAGAGAGAAAGATACTAAAATAGAACCTAAACTAAGAGGGTGATGAACCCAAAAACGTTTGATCTACTTATCTTGAGCATACACTTTCCACCAAGAACAAGCTAATGTACACTTCATTTGATATGAGAAATTCTCCTGTATCAGTGAGCTAGGGGTCCTCTAGAGATATAGGGAGGAAGAACTACTAGAGGTGTTCTAAGACACACTATGGCAGCCTGTTCACATGCACCTATACTCTAGTTTAGACACTTCTGGCTAACCTGCAAAAGAAGAACTCACAATACACTAGACATGCTAGAATCATTCTGTGAAAGCATAAGGTAAAATGGCTTAACACAAGACAAAGCCATAGACATATGTAAAAGTGCAAGCTCAAATGGAGGAAAAAATGCTTCTTTTTTATTCAAGGTAAATTTTGGCAAGGTTCCACCTTACAAGCTGAGAGAGATCTCCCTTCTAAAAATGAGAGATTATAATATATATAGAGAAAGAGAAAGTAAAATACACCCCTTTTGGAAAAAAAGACTTTGGCACCCTTTGACAAGTGGCCTACATGTGCTGAGAGCATTGGGAAGAGGAAGCCACTGAAAGAGAATGTTGTGTCAGCTCTGATTTTGACTTTAGGTGTTTAAATATATTAAACATCATGCATGAAAATATAGGCCGTGCCATTTGTCTACAAACAAGACCGCTTCTTCAAGGCATTCATGTGGTTTGTCTGCTCATCAATGCAAAGTCAATAAAATTGGGTCACACTATTCACTATTTGTGCTCCTTGATGACCACTTGGTAGATACTGTGTCAACCACTATAGTAACTCCTTGAGTCAATAGTTTCTTTTGCCACTTGGACTGTTTTATCCATTTCTACACTTGGCTCTTTTGTCTCTTCCTAGCTTTATCTTATCTGAATCCTTCAGCATTCGAGGGCTATCTTCTGCTAATTCTTTAGCTCTTTGGGCTCCCTTCTTGGTAGTCTCTTCCTTTTGGCCTTAAGCCTTTGAATTCCTTCAAGTTCGTGCCTTTCATTTAAAGACCAACGATTAATTCATGGTTGTAAAATTGACATCTGCACACCTGTCACCATTTTAAAGCCAACAGCTATTTTGTTGTCCTAAACTTGACATCTGTGGGGACTTCATTGGATGTCTGGATCCCAATGACTAGTCCATGATGCTCAACTTTGACATCTACAAGCCCATCACCCCTTGGTCAATTCTTTCAGCTTTTGTCTTTGGAACCTCTCGAAGGCAAGGTGTCCCTTCGAGCCTTGAAAAAGGTCCTCCTTTTGGCAGCCAAGAGTCCCTCACAAGGGCACCTGCCCTTCAGGGTCCTTCAGCGGCCTTGCTCTTCAAATATTATAGACAAAATGTTCAAAGGAATTCCTTCAGACAAAATGTCTAAAGGAAATCTTTCCTTTGTCTTTCTCGCTTATCGCTTTTTGTCAAGCTTTTCTGTCAGGTGAATTCCTTCAGACAAAATGTCTAAAGGAATTCCTTCAGACCTTTTGTTTGAAATAATTTGCTTTGCTCACTTTGATGTGGGGACTTTTTTGAAAGAATTCCTTGCTCTTTACCTTGTGAATTTCTTTGAACAAAATGTCTGAAGGAATTCCTTCAGGCATTTTTCCTGAAGAAATTCAACCTTTGCCTTAGCATTTTTGAAGGAAAATCACCCTTTTGATTTCTCTGCAAAGGTTCCTTGCCCTCTGCAAGGGTACTTTTGGGTCTGGGACTGCCCTCTATAAAGGCACTTGTCTTTCAGGCTTTGGAAGACCCCCTTTGAACCTTCCAACTTGAACCAACTCATTAAACCAACTTTTTAAACCAGCATATTGAACCAACTCATTGAACCAACTCGTTGAACCAATTCATTGAACCAACTCGTTAAACCAACTCGTTGAACCAACAATGGTTCAAAGTTTAAGTTCAAAGTTCTTGGAAAGGTCATGCTATTAGACCCCGACATCGAACCACTGAACTGGTTCACCCTTTTGCCAAAATACTTGTGCAAATCAAATTTGAACTATCTCAAAATAGCAGGGGAAGGAGATCGATTTTGGCTTGCAAGGCCAAAATGGTCAACAAATTTATTTTTTTGTTTTTTATGAGATAATGTTGTGTTGGAGTTTATAAAAATCTCAGCCATGATCACTTATGAAATCCATTGCAATAGTGAAAAAATCATGCACAATATAAGTCTATCATATTGATATCACGAGTTTGTGTGTGTCTCCTCATAAAATACAAAGCTAGTTCCCAAATTTATAGTTAGGCAAGGTTTGTTTCATGCAATAATAATTTGTTTCATAAACAACCATAATATTAAGATAATATCTTAAATTATTTCACCATTCAAATTTGAGTTCATACTTTTTTGTTCAACTACAATAATATTAACAACTCCTTAATTTAAACATACCCCCTAAGTGAGTGTGAACAAAGCTCAAACCAATCTAGTTAGGAAATAACCCAAACCACTAGCCAATGTGAACGTGAACACTCCAACACCCTACCTTAAGTGTAGAATGGGGAGTGATAAAGGAGGAACTAAAGATACTAATGGGTCCCAAAAACTAGGCTTGATTAGGTACCCATGTATAAAAGAACAGTGAAATACTACGTGTCCCTATGGTAACCAATCTAGCTTACCAAAATACATAGATGTCTAGTCATTATAACCATGAAGTTGTATAAGAACTAGTACTCTATATGAGGCTCACTTAGTAAAAACATTTATCAATGAAATAAAAAAAAAGTTTTCAAGGATGAAATATGTCACTGTAAGGTATCCAAAAAACATTAAAACATCAGTGAAAGTGGAGTATGACACAAAACTCATACACAATGTTGAAGTAAGTGTAATGAATGGAATGAAGTTCATCAACCAAAATGCACTCAATGGATTTGAAATTTACAAAACATATGGTGAGAACAAAAGGTATGAAGTTGCTACTAAAGAGCTAATAGGTGTTGGGAATGCTAGACATTACATATTATCAAGTTCAAAACCACAACTCATAAAATTTCTATTAACCAAAAACATCTACCTAAAATAAAAGATGTGGTGTTCCAAGTGATGATAGAGGACATGACACCTAAATCATTATGTGCACCCCCCCCCCACCATATAATGTTGAAATGGGTGTAGTGACTCAAAATATCTATATGAGTGGGCAAACCTGCAACTATAACACTAACAAGCTGACATTAGGATTCACCAGTCTAACTACACTTCAAAAGGAGAACAAGATCCACCATAAAGCTAAGGGATGTTGTCAATATGTATAAGGTGCTAAGAATACAAATATAATACACCTCTTAATAAGAAAGCAAGATAATTTATCTACAATTGTTAAAATAAAGCTTAATCACTAAGGGAGATACAAAGGGTAGGAGGAGTGAAGTGAAAAATATGAAACTAAAAGGTGGAGGAGGCATGTTTGTACTACCCTCTCAATATATTCTTATAAAGTCACCAAAATTGATATGAATACCATCCCTTATGAGTAAAAATGGAATAATATGATGTAATCAATGCAACGTGCACAAATATAAGATGCATGAAAATATCTGGTAGTTTGTTAGGAAACATGCTTGATATGAACAATCCCAGTATTCTTAGGGTGCTCAAACATGAGTGAAGGTGTATAAAAGATATGTAGCTCAATATCCTCACAAAGAGAGGAGCCAAAAAAAAAGGAGTTGAGTTTTCATCATGAGATCCCAAAGAAGATGCAACATTTGTAGCATAACTAATGTCATGGTGAGAATCCTATTTAACAAGTTAAATGGGAACAATAATGCCTTTTGAACACATTCCAATGCCTCTACTAAGATGACCCATGGAATAGAGCATGTAGGAACCAAAGGTAGTAGTGTGATTCCCAAAGGAACTAGGCAAATAAGTAGGTGCATCTATAGTAGGATGTGTAGAAACAACAAATATAGTAACAATTGTAGATACTAAAAAATTAGAATCAACAGGTGCATGATTAGTTATTGTAGGTGAATCTAGTAAGTCATAGTATAAAAGTTCATCAAGAAGATGCATATTAGATTCAAAAACATTACATGATGGACTAGCAATAGAGCCATGAATGTCTAACATATCAAGATTCTACTGAAAATTAATACTTTTGTTCTATAGGGAGTGAATAAGGGAGCCCTTGTTGTGAATGAGGGAGTAAAAAAATAAATTATGCTTCATTAGTTTCTTTCTCACATCTTGAAGTGTTATAAAAGGGGACTTTACAGAAGGCATTAGTCTCATTCATATCACCATCAAAAGTTAAGTCCTCACTTATAAATTAAGGAGGAGGAAGTGGAAAAAGAGGAGGTGGACTAAATGAGGTCTCAAAAGATTTATAAAGCCCAAAAACTCATTTTCCTCTCTTAGTAATAATATAAATTTATTCAAACTTCCTTTGGTGACTTGGAAACTATAAAGTAGAAGTGCATGTTGTCTTAAACATTGAGGTTGATTAAGTAAAGAGACTCTTTTTGCATGCATGCAATCCAAGACTTATCTTCCTCTAAAATAAAAATTAGAATGTCACCTTGAATGATTTTCCATAATCCTTTTGACTACAAAAACATTTTCCTCTTTGTTTTCCATGTTTTGTAGTTGGAGGTGTTGAGGGGATCAAACAAAAGGGGGATCTATTGCCAAAATAAGGAAGAGAATGAAGAGAAGTCAATAATTAATGATCCCCCTTAAAAATAATATATCCCCCTTATAAAAAAATGATAATAAAAAGTAAACCCTTTGGAAAAATAAAAAAACACACACCAAATTGGATGTCAGTCTCTACTAAAAATGCATCCAATAGTACAATGAAGTACCACAAAAGTATAATGCATACTAAAAAATGAGACATCAGACTCTACTAAAAATGTGTTTAAGAGTTACAAAGTGTGATGGAAAGTACAATAATGTGGGCCAAGTGGGTATGAGTGCAATGCGAGGCCCAAATTGGGGTGAAGGAACAAGTAGGAGCTACAAAGCATAAGAGATTAAAAAAAAGTCCTTTCGAAACAAATAGTCTACTATACAAATTCTCCTTCCCTTTAAAAAGAGGCCCCATCTAAAATGTTTCTACCCCTCACATAATATTTATCACTCTATTTATATAAAAAACTTAACCCCCCTTAAATACAAAATTTCCCACTTCACTATTAATAATCACCCCCCCTTAAAAATAAATGTTAATCACTTTAAATATCTTTACTCATTTTATAATTAAAAAAAAATCTTATAAAATAATGTTGTGGTGGGAACAGGGGAGAGGGGTTGAACCCTAGACCTCTAGACCTTCCCTCAAGATCAAGGTCTTAGTAAAATGTATATAGTCGATTGGGCTATATAACCCATTGAAATTGTATGTGAGAAAACTTAATTTCAAGTTTTATAGCATGTATGTCATCACTAAAATTAACATTTAATAATAAAATAATGCACTTGTGACCATCTTTTTATACACACTTAGCTCATGCTCAATTCCATGGTTTTGAGTTGTTATTCCTCTAATTCTATGTGGATTACCCTTACCCTTAAGTGATTATGATACATGATGTTCCTATTCTTCATTCTGAGCAACCTAAATTCACTATTAGACTAATCCTCATTTCTAGTTTAGCTCTCTTTTCTCCTCAGGTAAGGCTACTATTTCAATACAATACCACTCACTGGTAGTGTTTAAAGTCACCAATTTTGACCTCCTTCTAAATAATAAGTAATTTTTGAAATTTAAATTCACCTAATGGTCAGCTACACATTTTTAAGTCCCATTCGAAGCAAAATACTATATAAACATATTTTTTATTTATTTGTTCACTAGATGGAATGGGAATTCTATATTTAAAACACCAAAATTATAATAACTACACATTGAGAGGAAAACACTTATTCTTCCTAATTTATAGTCCACACAACCCAAGTAACCCTAAGCTAACTCTAGATACACCTTCAAGGTCACAAATCATTGTTAAAGCACATAATTAAACTAGGATTTCACCATAATATAACATTACACCAATATTTCACACACACCACCATAGAATGGGATAACTACATAGATTTTGATCCCTATTCAGATTATTTATACATAGGTAGTGTTCAACATAGGGGGTGTTGAGGTTAAGCACAACATCATCCACTAGCCCCTATTTTCCATGTATTTCATTTATTCCTCTTGGTCTATTGAGCTAGGGTTCCAATTGAATAAGAAGGTACATAGAAACTTATATAATGAATCAAGTGAACTTTAGCACAAACATATAACCTATAGTTTAAGGCATGTCATTCAAATTTCACATAGAGGGATAAAACCCTTACGAATGATAGTGCACCCTATAAACACTAGCATAGGCCAACCTAGTCTAGATATTGTAGCCTTATCCCAAGTAGATGTGATGTCATGTTCCTGATTCACAGTGAGCTCACATAGTTGTACAGTGAGTTTAATAGTCATGATCACAGTCTTACATGTCTAATTTTTAGCTAAGTCATTCCTCTTTGGTACTTTCCTCTTTTAGCATATTTTTAAGAATATAAGTTCCATATCAGTTTACGTGATTTATTGTAAATTTAGCATTCTAATTTACTCATAATTTTGTCATTATTAGATTAGATTTATTTTGAAAAAAAAAGATTTACTGATTTTAGGGTCAGGGCTTGCATGTTAGAGGCTTGTTGAATCAATTTGTCAACTCCAACTAGTTTGAGGCTTAAGAATCAAAGATGAAGCTCGTAAATTGATACATGTAAGGAGTTTATGCACAATGGCAAGTTGGATTGAATAGTTGAGGAGATCAGGCTAAGTTGATGGTAGGTTTCAATCACCAATGGAAATTGATAATGTCTTCACTAAGTTTGAGTGATATTTAAAACATCTCATGAGGTAGGAGTTCACCAAAATAATTCATTAAGATATCAAAATACAACTTATGGGTACAACTCATAAAGGAGAGTAAATCACCGAGAAAGGTCCACTGTAGATGTAATTAGCTCGATCTGTGTAGAATATGATATGACAAGTAATGTTGGAAGACTTTCATGTCAAAAATGGAGATATCTCAAAGGTACTCTTGATTTTGGCATATTGTATAAGAAGACTAGATTTTGAGCTTTCAAGATATTATGACTCTGATTGGGTAGGATCAGCAGATTCAATAAAATCTACAATGGGCTATGTATTCACTCTTGGTTTAGGAGTTTTCTCATGGCAAAGCAAAATTCAAACTACAATGGCATTATCTTTAACAAAAGCAAAGTATAAAGTTCTGGTTAGTGCAGGTTATGAAACTATGTGGATAAATAAAATCTTGGAGGATCTTTAGTTTGAGTCATCAAAGTCTACTCCAATTTTATATGATAACTAGAGTGTTTTAAATATGGTGAATAATCTAGTATTCCATGTCAGGACCAAACACATTGAGGTTCACCATCATTACATTTGATAGTCGTTTACAAATGAAGACATCAATCTCTTATACTAACCCATTACAGAGCAACCAAATGATATAATGACCAAACCACTTGGTTCAAATAAGCTCATAAAATTTAGGGATAAACTTGGTCTTGTTTCTGGTTTAGTCATTAAGGGAGAGTGTTAGCATATTATTGTAAATACCTTAGGTTTATGACTAAGGTATATTACCTATGCATTTGGTAATAGTGGTTTTAACCACTTGGGTAAATAGGTTAATTAGTTTGATGGGCCTACCTATTTTAGGCTACCTGATGATTATTATTTCACCCACCTCACATATTCTTAGGTGGTTCTTTTGTGCCTATTTAATAGGATCCTAAAGTATTGTTCAATACACTAGTTAATTTATTTCTTCATATCTTTTTCTAAATCTAATAGAAAAACCATCTAAATTGTATATGTTTTGAAATATATGGATCAGTCTATTTTATTATTGAACCCTACCATGAGATATTTCCAAAGTGTGCAGTATAAATAAAAATATAAGCCTACTCATTACCCATCTAGTAAATACAAAGCAAGGACCTATTCAAACTCATTCAATCAATTGCATAGTCGAGTTCTACTAACCTATTATTTTCAATTTTTATATTAGTCATAAGATCATTCATATTATAGGTTTGAATCACACAAAGAAAAACATTTGAGTGGTATTTGTCAATCTAAAACCTAGATCATTTCATGCACTTGCATATAGTGTATCTCACCCTTATGCACACATAAACCAACACCTAGGGGAAAACTACATATCTCTAAGGCCCTCTTCAGAGTATTGGATATGTAGGAAGTGCTCATTAATAAGGGGTTCCTTGAGTTTAACTCAACTTCATGATCCAACTAACCCATTTTTGGCAAGGTACAAAGACCTAAGGTGAAGAGCTAGGGTTTGATCCACATATAGCCATCTACAACCTATACATGTGAATAAAATACATCGACATAAAGGGAAAAAAAACTCAAAAAGCTCCAAGTGGTAACTCTATAATACTATGAATATTTTGTACTAGATAGTTCTTGTGATATCAAGACACCTACATCAACATAAGTATCCCAAGGCTAACGTAAGTGTCTAAGCCTTCATAAACAATATTTATAGAATATTACAATTGGGCCCTGATCTTATTCATGTATGTTTTCATCTCTACACTTCTCACATATGCCTATGCATTTATAGATAAGCTAAGAGTTATCTCTTCTTCATATTTATGCAATTAAATTATTGTTTTGAGTGTACTTTATATATTTAGCATAAGTCAATGTTTTAATTTAGAATATTAATTTATCTAAGTTTTCAATTGATTGGCCTAATCTAGAATAGTTTTATTCATCATTGTGTATAGGTTATTCTATCCTTTATCCCTCATCCAAACATATTTAAAAAGGTTAAACAACACATTAATTCCCTTCCTTAGTGTTGCCATTAATCTATTATAATCCCTAATCATCCCTAATTATCCATTACCATCCCTAATCATCCTTAAAACATATTTAATTATACCTAATCATCATTAATTATCTATGATCATACATAATCATCCATAATCATCCCTAATAATCCCTAATCATCCCTAGTTGTCCCTAAGAAATCATTCATAATCATCATTATTCATCTCTAAACATCATTTTAATCATCCATGATCATCCTTAATTATCTCATTTAATCCCACTAACATTTCCCTATTATTAATTAACTAGTTAATCCTTATTAATTAGTTAATTAGTCCCTACCAAAATCCATGGACACACAAAATCAAATAAAAGTTAAAGAAATTAATTAAACCAAATATCAAATAAAATCATTAATCCCAAGGCAAAAAACAAATCCAATCAAGCACATTCCTCATCAAATCAAATCCAACTTCCTCATCCAACCTCATTAATCTTCTAACTCCCCCAACTTCTCCATTAATGAAAATATTAACTGAATTGTATCCATCCATTTATAAACAATCTTAACCATCCATTTTCCCCATCCAAAATCCATAAATTCATCCCTTCTCCATTTTCAACAAACTTGGATAGACTGAGGAGATCGTTTCCATTGTGTGAACAAGCCATAATCCATAAGCTTTGATATCATCCTAGCATCCATCATCAATCATAAGGACATGCTGCCAAAATTCTTGCATGAAATGCATTGAGAAATTATAATCAAAGTGAGCAAATCCAACTAAAAAAAGAGGTATTCATGGTGACTGAAAGTATAATTTTATTTTACTAGCTCAATATAAATTTTGTGTTTTGCTTGAGGGTAGGAGTTTAACATTTTTGTTGATTTCTATTTTATAGCTCTAAATCTTGATGCTTACAAGCTCAATACTTGCATGAAGTGTTCCCCCATGGAAAAAAATCTCTCTTTAGAGGATGTTTCATCATCCTTATTGGGTGATTATTATATTTATTTCCTAAACTCTCCTCATACCTTTCCTAATTTTTATTTTTGCCTTGAATCTCTTCTATGATCTTTGATTTGATTCCTTACCATAGGTACTTTGCTTGACTTCTTGAACTATCTTGATTAATATTCCTTTTTTTGGATCCTATGCATATTTACAAACATAGTTCTCTTTTTTTTCTCTTGAAGGCCTATCAAACTTCATCTACCTCTACAATCTCTCCTTCCTTTTCACCAACATCATCATCTCATAAACAATTTCCAAAACTACACTCTCCATTCTTGCCTCAAAATTGTCTCTCTTTGATATAGGTACATAGACCTAAAAGCCTAAAACATGGATCCAAGGTTATTGTATTTTCACAAGGACTCCTATGGCCATCCACATATTTATTTTAACTTTCTCACACGTCCAACCAAATCACACAATCTCCAAGCAAGAACTCTCCAACCATCCACTTTTTCTCTCTTTAAGGCCTAGTCCTTGTGACCCTATTTTCACATAAATCTAGTAGGTTTTACCAATATACAAAGTTTATAGACACACTAAGGACACTTTTGGATAACATTTTTCCCCTTCCTACTTCACACAATTCTTTAGGACCTAACTCTCAAGGGAAACTAATTAACTCAACAAGCCTCTTTGGCAATTACATCTCTTTAGGCCTAGTGTAATCCCAAAGACTTAGTGACCATAATGTAAAACACTTTACCAAATTTAAGACCAATTAATCCTCTATATCACCCCAAAATATATTATATTTCAAAATTTTATCAATTTTAGCTAGTGGAAACTCAAGTTATTCAAAATGCAAGATTGAAACCTTGCGTCTAGTTCTTGACAAGCCTATGCAAGGTCGAGAGTAAACAAAAGGGGTTGTTTTGAATTCAAAGACACTTAAAATATGAGGTATAACCCAGCTCACTTAACCATCCCTAAAGGTTTTTTGTTCATAAACAATCACTAAATGTCTCCAAAAGGCAAGTTTACAAAACTTTGTGTGTACACTAGGACTATGTGTGAAGGTTTTCTTTGACTCTTGCACTCCTTAATATATGTATGAGCCCAAAAAGTGGTGATTATCACCAAGAAAAAAACATAAACTATTTATAATATCCTAATAAATTCAATAACTTTTTAAACAAACATGAAACATACCTCACTTACTTGATCTTCTTGACTGTACATTGGCAAAATTGATACTAATTGACTGCATTTTAGATGAACTTATGTTTTTATAAAAAATACTTGTAATAACATACTCTATGGAAGGAAAAAAACAACCTAAGATTTATCATATGAAAATAATCTCATGAAATCACATAAATGATTCTCCAAAACATTATTTTCTTTATTGACTTATTGCTTACAAATAATCACACGCATATTATGTACAAGGCAGGAGAAGTTATTCAAATTTTGATATTTTCTCCTCCTTTCTCAGAATCTCCACCTATATTATTTGTATTTTTCCTACTCTAGCTCCCGAATCTACTCACATTACTCTCTCACATGAATTTCCCTCCTTTATATATCTCAAACATACAAGAATAACTCCTTTTTCTTGACAAATCCACATAGGGTGGTAGTTACCATACAAGATTCTTTGCTTACATTGTTATTTTCATGTCATACACATTAGAATATCTATTAAACACATTCCTATGACCTATTGTCCATTTTTTCCCACATGTGAAGCTTTTTTGCAAAGAGGAAGGTTCAAGCAGGTTTTCATGGTGTTGAACAATTGTAGGGACAAGTCCAAAGAAGCCAAAGTTTACATATATTCAAATTTTGGGCCAAGTGTTAACATTCAAATTTCCTTTGATAGAAGTGTTCCACACAAAAACCATGGCAAAATTATAAGGATTTATTTATTTTAGGAAGATTTGTTCCACTTCATTTGACTAAGTATTGGAATTCTTTTGGAGGAATACTTTCAGGATTTTTGTTTTGGCTTTTTTGTTTAAGTGTTGAAAATTGTTTCAGACTTTTTATCCAAACCAATTTTTCCAAAAAGTCCTTTTCAGAAGTTCCAAAGGGCATGTCTCTCAGAGAAATAGTCCACTTCAATTTTTTTGAAGGGTACTTTTCTTTCAGAAAGGGCACTTATAAAATATTCAAAGGGTCAATTTCTTGGGCAAATACCATCTACATTTTCTCTTAAAGATATTTCTAGTAATATGGACCCAATCAAAGAACTGACAAAGGGGCCCTTGACTGATTATGGGTTTGAGAAGTGTCCATATCTTAAGAGCCCATATCAAATCCAATGGTGAGTGAGCAAAGATAGGATAATGGGCCCAATTCAGATCAATGATGTGTGAGATGAGTCAAATAGTCAAGAAGCACGTGGGACCTACAAGTGTCAAATTCTCAAAGGTTGAAACCAAAGACCAATAGTGGCATGATCTCATAAGCTCATAGTTCAGATCCAACAATGTGTGGAGGTCAAAGGGTCAGTGAATCTCAAGGGCAAATGTGTGCATGATAACTATTAAAGATGCATTTAACTATTAGAGCATTGATGGTTCTCAAGCATTCATATTGATCTAAATTGATGGAGTGAGTTGGTCAATGAGTCAAAGATTTGGATCAAGCATCGATAACTAATGAAAATCAAGGTCGAGAGTAAAGGTGAGCCAAGGGTTTTCAATGGAGGTTAAGAATCCATTTTTAACCATGGAAAACAAGGTCTTGTAGGGTCTTTTTTATATTATTAAAGCTCATTCAAAACCCACGGAGTGGTTCAACTAATGTAGTCTAGTATGAAGAACAAAAGGGACCACCATTGGAGCTTAATGTGGACCTATGGTTTGACTTTTTTATGGCTTGCAGGGTTCATTTTTGTGACCCTATTTGCTTTTCTAAAGAAGGACCTAGTTTTGATGGACTTTTGGCTACTATAAATATAAAGTGGGTCCTTTTGGACCCAATGGAGTCTATAAGGTGTTAAATGATCCATGGGTCCATTTAATATAAAATACTATAAGGAAAACCAATGTCCTTAGATTGGTTTTCTATCTATATTAGATCTATAAAAATGGAGCAGATATGTGATAAATGCAAAAGGGCTCATCTGTTGATATGGCTCTATCATCATCAAAACAAGTACCCCACCACCCAAAGCATGGATATTTCAAGTCCATGAATATAAGGATTTTGTCCTCATGATGAAAGCAGATGGTAAATGGTGTAAAAATATCAACACAAAGGGATTTGGAGATCAATAGGTACAATAAAGCATTTAATTTTGATACATAGCCTTTAAGTTTGCCTCCTTAAGTAAATCATGATTCATCACTTATAGGGGGTTTCCTATTTGTTAGTGTGATCCTCAACCAATGAGAAGAGCTTGAAGACTTTCGAGCAAATGAGGTTAACTTGTTGGTAAAGGTTTGGTCTTGATGGGAGGGCAAATGGTTCAAAATTCAAAAAGGTGGTCGAGCATTCATTACAGCAAGGTGGTAGCTCATCTATCAATTCTCAAACTAGTTCCCCCATTTTCTTTATCTCTCCCCTTTCTCTATATATCCCATTCTTCCAATTTGTAAAGGGTTCCCAACTTGTTAGAAATTTTTTCATCTCTCTGAGGATTCATAGATTTTAGACATTTTTCATCTTTTTGGGAGACAGGCAAATTCTTTGAGATACTATAAAGTATGCTTAGCTTGATTAGGCTTGATCTTATCAAGCATTTTTAAGAATTTCCTCTTGATGCAATACAAGACTTTATTTGCCTTTCTCTTAGCTTGGATCTAGTTTGGTGAATTGTGCATGATGGCATAGTGAAGGAGAATATTCCTCATCCATTATCCTCCTCTTTGACCTCATTTAGGGAGTTTTCAATACTTTTTGCAAATCTAGATTAGTGTACTACTCTAAACCTCTTCTATGAAATACTTATGCATTTGACTTGATCTTGGGGTTGTGCAAGATAGTACTGTCTTCTACATATCTAGTGTGGGTTCAAGCTTATGGGAGTTTCCCTCTTTTATTTGGTGCATCGCCTAGTTAAATTTTTTAAGATCCCTTATCCCCTTTCTAACCCTTTTCTCTGTGAAAAATTAATTTAGCTTTAGTCTTTAGGTGAGCATCAAAGAGGAAGCCAATCTAATCTGGAGGTTTAACCCCATTACAAGATACCCACAGCTTGGGGTTGTCCTAATATTATAGCTTAGTTGGAGAGAGACTAAATAATCCTCTCCAAGGGCGCAAATTAAGCCTATAATAGTTTTTGGCACACTCTATGGGACCAAGTCCAAAGTAGTGGAAAGATTTTTTGATGTTCTTCTACATATCAGCCTTTAGAAGCAAGTTTTCAAACATCAATGGTGACTTTGAGCATCTATCAGCTAGTTAAGCAGCCTAATTAAGTGTCTAATCATCATAATAGAGTATGTACAACCAGTCATCTTTTGATTAATATGTTTATCCTCTACCTCAACATCACACTTATCAGGTAAATAATGTTTATGTGTTCCCCCCAAGTGGCCATTAAACAACCTATCAACCCCATCATGGCCTTTGTCCTCCTTCCCCTATATATGACCAAGGTCAGGCTCCTTTGCATTCAAACCAGTTCTCTACTTCCCCTTATCAATATGAGGCTTACCCTATTACTATTGGCCATTTTTGCCCAACATATAGAGTTCTTACATGGTTTGATGAAGCAATGGATCAAAGGCTTAGAAATGGATCCAACATTTGCAAATAGAGAGGGTCTAAGAAAGGTTTTATAAGGATCTAGTAGTAGTGTTCAAGGATAAGCCTACAATCTAGAAGCTAAGTGCAAAATATTTTATTATTTAGCTAAGTGTTTACTTGTTCATTATTTCAAACTTTATGGGGACTAAGTGTTTCTTTTTCTTTTCGAACCTTTTTTGGCTAAGTGTTAAGTGTTGAATTCTTTCAAATAAGTTGTCCAAGACAAGGTTTTCAAAGGGATAATTCTTTTAGACAAAATGTTTAAAGCAAAAGGCAAAGACCATTTCCTTCAGGAAAATTATTTGAGACAATTTTCTTGAAGGGTAACTCTTCAATAAAATGGTCTTTTTCAAAATTCTTGAAGGAATTCTATAGCAAAGTGCCCCAGACAATTTCCTCGAAAGGTTTTTTTTCTTGAGAAATGGTCTAGTTGAAAGTTCTGAAGGAATTGGTCTCTTCAAAAGTTTCAAAGGTTTATTTCCCTTTGGGAAAAGGCTTTTCAAGGTTTTTGAAAGACCATTACAATAAATCTGAAGGATTCTTCGTAAAAACTTTTAAGGGACTTTTTCAAATTCTGAAGGGTTATTTCCTTTTAGAAAAGGTTCTTTGCAAAAACTTTGAAGAGTACCTTTCCTTTAGAAAAGGGTATTTCAAGTGAAAAATAAGGCACTTTACAAGAAATATGAAGGTCCATTTTCAAAGAAAATCATTCAAGGCCAAAGAAAAGGAATGAATTATTTCAGGAGAATTGTCCATGGAGATAAGTTCTAAAAGAAAACCCTAAAAGAATAACTGTCAAAACAAATAAAAGTCTGAAGGAATTAATGACAGGCCCGTAAATGTCAATTTTGAGCCCCTATAAGTAGTCATTGCCTTTGGTCAAGTTTTCAAAAGGTTTATCAATATTTTTATGAGCTTGACACTTGTCAAGATCTAACAAGGAGATCAATGGATGAGAAAAGGCTAGGTTTTCAAAAGGATCCTAGGGGGATTTTGATAGTGAATCAGCAGAAAAGGACAAAGATTTCTCCTTTCAACTCTGATGACATGGTCTACAGCTCACATTCAGAACATGAAATGTGTCAAACTAAGAATATATGCATCTAGGTGGAGCAATAGACATGCAAAGTGAAGAAACATGCCAAGTTTCAATTGCAAAAGATCAAATCATTTATGCTTGGTAGGAATATACAGCTACTCGTGACATGGCTCTCTTAGCTCCAATCAAGGGAGACTTGAATGCATGAGGGGCTCGAGGAGATTTGCAGTGATCTTAGATGGTTCATTTCATGATCAAGGTAGTTGCATGCTTTTAATATAAAAGAGCTCAAGTAACATAGTAGTGGTCCTAGTCATTATTGATTTCTTCTCTTAGTTCTCCATTCTCCCGTGCAAGCCCTTTATTTCTCTCTTCCCTTTCTCTATATACATCTCATGTTTTTCCATTTTGTGGGATTCTCAATTTTTTTTAAATTGAGAACCCCACAAAATACAAAATATGCTCAACTTGATTAGGCTCGACCCTGCCAAGCATTTGTAAAAACTAACTCTTGATGCAATAAAGGATTTTCTTTGCCCATATCTTACCTTGGATTCGTGTCTATTAAGTTGTGCACTATGGCATTATGTGAAGGATAATCTTCCTCATCCATGTTCTTCCTTTCTGACCTTGTTTAGGGAGTTTTTTAATGTTGTTTGTAGGTCTCGTTAAGTGCTCTTTATGGCATTGATGTGAACTTTCAGTGAGTCTTTAAAATCCTCTTTGTTTGCATTCATTGCTTCTTGAACCTCATCCATGAAATATTAATGCAACTAGCTTGATCTTAAGGTTGTGTAAGTCAATATTGTCCTTTGTAGAACTAGTGTGGGTTAAAGATTATGGGATAATCCCATTTTATTTTGGTGCATCACCTAGTTAGATTTCTTAGAAGCCCTTATCCCCTTTCTAGCCCTTTTTCCCATGGAGCAATGGTTTAGCTTTAGTTTTAGGTGATCTACCAAGAAGAAGTCAACCTTCTTCAAAGGTTCACCCTCACTACAAGATACCCACTACCTGAGGTTGTTTAAATATTGTATTTGGGAGTGAAAGAGCATGAAAAACTCTCCCACAAGGTCACAATTCTAGACTACAACAGTTTCATCCTTGTTAAAGGTCAAATAGGCATTAGCATCTTATATCGAGTTGATAAGGGATATTGGTAAGGGTTTGGAGTCTTCTCTGGTTATACCTATCCATGTTTTGTAAAAAGTAGAGAGTGATCTTTAGTTAGTCAAGAATAGATGGTCAGTTTATGAGGGAGAACAGTGGTCACCTTATAAGAATGAGGATATAGTAATGATAAGAAATAGGGTCCAAAATGTAGATAGTATGTTAATATCATATGAAGGGTAGTAGGCTCATTTGGACCAGCCTTATGTGCCCTCCCCCCTCAAAGATCCTTAATCTCAACCTTTAAGAGTCCCTAATCAATCCCCTAGTCAACCTTATTAAAGTCAATCCTTGTCAAAACTCAGAGAGGCAATATTGGACCAAGGAAGAACAATCATGAAGATCAATGAGGGGGTCAATCTCAGAAAAGAATTCCCTTTTCAATCCATGGAAGGGATAAATATATTATTTTAAGAGTTATGGAATATATGGATATCTATTGAAGAATCTAACTACCACATGTTGAGAAGCAAGAAGTGAAAAGTTGGGTATTATCCATTAAAAAAATGTTTAAGTAGTGGGAGAAAGAGTATGTCAAGCTTGAGCCAATCATTTTTCCCTCTCCTACCCCTATGACCATTCTCACTCAAGAGCATGAAAATATTCCATCTTGGATCCTCTCCTATGACCCTAACTATTTCATACCCTCTCTTGTGAAACCACCCTCTCCCACACTCATTCAGGAAAAGGAGAAAGTGGCCAAATCTTACACATTCCCCTCGTGGAAATAAATTAAGGAGGGCACAAGGAAGGAAAGGGAGGTGTTAGTTAAGGCAGTCTAAGAACCAATCCTGGTAGAGGAAGGGTTATCCATGTGAGAAATGAATCAAGCAACCATAGCTTAGCTCAATGAGCTTAGTGTACAAGAGTTCCAAGACACTATCTCCTCACTTTAAGAGACACCTAAAACATCATTCAAAGTACCTAGTTAGAAGGATACCCTCCTAAGCTGCAAGTAAGGTGAACTTCTTCACCCTCCAACCATATCACTATAAAAGAGGAGCTTATTCTACAAAGGATAGAGGAGGAGCTTGCAGTCACAGGTGAACCTGATGAAGACAATGCAAGTATCTATGATGAGGAGATCATGATAGGTAGCCCAATTCATAGGGAGGAACTTGTTTCAGCTTTCAAGTTGTAGGAGCTTGATGAGAAGCAAGAGGACAACCTTCATGAACCTAGTATGGAGGTTAAGATCAGCCCAAGTAGTTTAGAAGATCAATGGAAGAATTTGAGCTCAAATTTCTTGAGTGAAATAGAGAATCTTAATGTTGTAAACTTGTCGAAAAAATAAAATTTATAAGTTGAACATGGGGAAGACCCTAAATGGACTACTAAAGGTCTACTCTACATAGATGAAGAAGAGAATAATAACTAGGTGCTTGAGGTTGGTCCATTTCAATATGAGGTGTCAGTTGAGGATAGCCCTGATATGTTGGAGCTAGAGGAAAGCAAATCAAACTTTGAAAAAGAAAAATATGATGTTTTAGACATGGGATGGTCAAATCAACCCTCATTTGTAGTTGAAGAGAAAGATGAAATATTTAGTGAGGTTGATGAAGGGGACATCTCAAGTGCTCAAATGATACAATTTGATGAACATACCAGTGAAGAGCCTGAAGAGTCATGGAAGCGGTTCAATGCCATAACCAAAAAATTTGAAGAGGACAAGGGACATGTCCTTCTAAAATACTGTGAACATGCTGCTCTGAGCATGATCAGTCATAATTTACATAAGGACAAGGTAGAAAAACATGGCCTTTTTTAACCAAGTGCAGTTGCTCCCAAGAGCCCAAATGAAGCCTTCATTCAAGACTTTCTCAAGAGTGGAGAACAACATCAAGCAATTGCTCCTACAGTCCAACATGAACCAAGTTTGGAAGACTTGGACCAGTATGTCTACATTGGAGACATGTTCATTCCACTCCATCTACTAGGGAGCACATCAAAAGGATTGGCCATCAAGCTGCCTGATTCACCAATTCTAGTACCTCTACTACAAGGTATCTTCCATCCTAATTTATTACGAGTAAATGATACTACAAGGTTTCCCTTTTGATCCAGGAGGACTATTTTTAATAAGGACTTGTATATATTACAATAGGTTCATGCTTTTTTCTAAGTGCCTTTTATGCACATTTGTTCAGTAGGATAGTTATTCTTTCTTTCCTACAAGTGCCTGCATGTATTTTCCTTTGGTGTTTTACTTTTGGTCTTTGTTGTTTAAAGAAGAAGTTTCAAAAAGGATCAGCTTGTATCTAGTTTCAGACTAGCTTAGTTGTAGAGGCTAATGAATCCATGCCTAATGGACTAGATAAGGCACATGATTTGGGTTCTCTTGCATAGACAAGCATGCAACCCTTATGATTCACCAAAGATGTTGGCCATTTTGTCCCACATATGAAGATTTTTTGCAAAGAGGAAGGTCTAGGCAAGTTTTCATGGTGCTAAACAATTGCAAGGACAAGTCCAAAGAAGCCAAAGTTTACACATCTTTGACTTTTAGGCCAAGTGTTAACATTCAGATTTCCTTCGGCAAAAGTGTTCCACACAAAACCCATGGCAAAAGTACAAGGCTTTATTTATTTCAGGAAGATTTATTTCACTTCATTTGACTAAGTAATATAATTGTATTATAGGAATTATTTTAGGGTTTTTGTTTTGGCCTTCTTGTTTAAGTGTCAGGATTTTTTTGGACTTTTTATTCGAAACATTTTTTTCAAAAAGTCCTTTTCAAAAGTTACAAAGGATATGTCTCTCAAAGAAATGGTCCACTTCAAAGTTTTTGAAGGGTACTTTTCTTTTATAAAGGGAACTTTTCAAAGATCCAAACGGTTAATATTTTGGGCAAATGTCCTCTACATTTTCTCTAAGGATCTTTCTAGCAAGGTGGATCCAATCAAAGAACTAATAAAAGGGCCCCCGACTAAATGCAGGCTTGAAAAGTGTCCAAATCTTGAGAGCCCAAATCAAATCCAATAATGAGTGAGAAAACATAGGATAATGGGCCTAATTTAAATCAATGGCATGTGAGATAAGTCAAACAGCCAAGAAGAACGTAGAATTGACAAGTGTCACATTCTCAAAAGTTGAAACCAAAGACCAATGTGAGGATGCTAAGTGGCATGATCTCAAGAGCTCATAGTTCAAATCTAATGATGCATGGAGGTCAAAGGGTCAATGAATCTCAATGGAAAATGTGTGCATGATAAGTGTCAAAGACATGTTTGACTAGTAGATGATTGATGGTTCTCGAGTATTCGTACCGATCTAAATCAATAGAATGAGTTGGTCAATGAGTCAAGTATTCAGATCAAGCATTGAAAACCAATGAAAATCAAGGTTGAGAATGAAGGTTAGCCCAGGGTTTTCAATGGAGGTTGAGAATACATTTTTGACCATGGAAAGCAAGGTCTTACAGGGTCTTCCTCATGTCATTAAAGCTCGTTCAAAAGCCACGGAGTGGTTTAGCTCATACAATCAAGTATGAGGAACATAAGGGACCACCATTGGAGCTTAATGTGGACCTTTGGTTTGACTTTTTTATGGCTTGTAGGGTTCATTCTTATGACCCTATTCACTTTTCTAAATAAAGACCTAGTTTTGATGGACTTTTGGATCCTGCAAATATAAAGTGGGTCCTTTTGGACCCAATGGAGTCTAGAAGGTGCTAAATGATTCATGAGTCTGTTTAATATAAAATACTATAGGGAAAACCAATGGCCTTAGATTATTTTTCTATCTATAATAGATATATAAAAATGGAGAAAGTATGTGATAAATTCAAAAGGGATCATCTGTCGACGCGACTCCATCATCATCAAAGCAAGTATGCCACCACCCAAAGCATGGCTCTATCAAGTCCATGAATATAAGGACTTTATCTTCATGATGAAAGCAAATGGGAGATCACATAAAAATATCAACATAAATGGATTTGGGGATCAACAAGTATAGCAAAGCATTCATTTATGATATGAAGCCTTTAAGTTTCACTCCTTAAGAAAATCATGATTCATCACCGACAGGGGGTTTCCTATTTGTTAGTGTGATTCTCAACCATTGAGAAGAGCTTGAAGGCTTTCAAGCAAATGAGGTTAACTTGTTGGTAAAGGTTTGGTTTGATGGGAGGGCAGATGGTTCAAAATTCAAAAATTTGGTAGATCATTCATTACAACAAAGTGGTAGCTCATTTTTCAATTATCAAACTAGTTCCCCCCTTTTCTCTCTCTCTCCCCTTTCTCTATATATCCCATTCTTCCCATTTGTAAAGGGTTCCCAACTTTTTAGACTTTTTTCGTCTCTCTGAGGGTTCATAGATTTTAGACATTTTTCATCTTTATGGGAGATAGAGAAATTATTTGAGATATTGTAAAGTATGCTTAGCTTGATTAGGCTTGACCTTGTCAAGCATTTGTAAGAACTACCTCTTGATACAATATAAGACTTTCTTTACCTTTCTCTTGCCTTGGATCTAGTTTGGTGAGTTGTGCATGATGGCATGGTGAAGGAGAATATTCCTTATCCATTATCCTCCTCTTTGACCTCTTTTAAGGAGTTTTCAATACTATCTAAAGGTCTAGATTAGTGTTATAGTCTAAACCTCTTCTATGAAATACTTATGCATTCAGCTTGATCTTGGGGTTGTGCAAGCTAGTATTGTCTTCAACAGATCTAGTGTAGGTTCAAGCTTATGGGAGTTTCCCTCTTTTATTTGGTGCATCACCTAGTTAAATTTCTTAGGATCCCTTATCCCCTTTCTAACCCTTTTCCCTATGAATCATTAGTTTATCTTTAGTCTTTAGGTGAGCATCAAAGAGGAAGCTAACCTACTCTAGAGGTTCAACCCCATTATAGGATACCCACAACTTCGGGTTGCCTCAATATTATAGATTAGTTAAAGAGAAACTAAATAACCCTCTCCAAGGGTGCAAATTAATCCAATAACAGGACTATTATAAACATTCAACAACATTTACATTTCACACAAGATCCAAACTACCACTCCAAGCTAGTTACACATTTTAATTTTTCAAATCTTCCCTTTTGGTAGGAAATTCTAAAAGGTCTAGAAACACACACTTATAAGACTCTAAATGACTCCAAGACAACACTAGGGACCCTAAAATACCTGTAACAATTATATCAAACCAAAAATAGTTAGCATTAAACACTTAAAGAAACTAACATCTTTTGTTGCCTTGTGATGATCTATATCAAGTTCCCTAAGTGGAAAAATGTGAGCTCTTGCTTAAATGAACTTTACCCAACTTCTTCCTTGATTTATATTTATTTTCCTTTGATGTTATGAGTTCCTCTTATCGATTCCCCTCTTGTCTTTCTCCTTTCTTCTCATTTTATTCCTTTATCTTTGTCTTCTTGCCTTATCTTGCCTCTTTGCCAACTCATCTTCTACCTGCATGAAGTACATGATCTGTTGCAACTCTTTGTCCAATTCATATTATATCTCCTCCATATAATATTTCTCTTCATCATAGTCTATCCCAAATGGTTGGTTCTTATTCTCCTCTCTAGCTTCTTCTCCATGGCTTCCTTCCACATATGTCGTGGGTTGTTCATACACTCCTTGTTGGTATTTCTTCTTAACAATACTTTCTCCTTGGTCTTCATGCTCTAATGTATTCACATGCCTCAATTATTCCTTCATGCTTATCAACTCTCATTGATATCTTCTTTAGTTGCCTCTTCATGATACTCCACCTTCTCATGGTGAGTCTTCTCTTAGCCTCCTAGCTTGTCTTGCAATGATAACTCCTTGACCAAAATATGCACATGATAACATCACACTTCTTAGAAAATTTTCCTCATGATATTATCATGCATACCTTCACCCAACTCAGATGCAACATTACCAATTGAATACATTAAGTTCTTACCTTTTTCTATCTTCATTTGTTTGCTATCTTGCTCACTTATTTGTAGATCTCCTTCTATGAGTTTTTGCTCTTCAATTCTTGGCATGTTATTTTAACTGGTTCTTAGGTTAAGACTATCCTCTCTTTGATCTCTCAATTTTAAATTTCTCTTACTGCTTCCTTAGATCAACTTTGGACTGATATTGTCCTCCTTCAAACATGTTTTATTCATCCAAACATCTCCATTATGAGGAATATAGTTGTCCTCCTCTTTCCTCGGCTCTATTATGAGCTCTTGTGCCTCATTACTTATTTTATCCATGTGATCATGGAGTGACTCCCTCTCTTACATCTCCATACTATCACCATCATGCTTAGTATATAATAAATAAAATTCATGAGACTTGATAGTCTTTTCTAGGATCTCATGGTCCTTTCCATTATCTCTTGCTTTTGTATTCTTCTTCCAAGCCTATCTAGGCATTCATTTCATCTTCTTGAGTTTCTTATGTTGTCCTCTTGACCTATACTATTTAATTGCATCCTTATTTTCCCATACTTATTCCTTGATCAATTTACATGATTATATACTCAGCTTGTTCATAATTTTAGGCTTACCTTGCCTTGAAAATTGATTTGATTCACTTTGTACTAATAATTTTCCATCTTCTTGCCTAAAAATCATGGATTGATTCTAATTTTCTGCCCTTGTATGACCTAAAATTTTATGTTATTGATGTGTTCCCATGGGCAATATGTTCTTTGTCCTTGAAATCTTCTTTGCTTCATATTGAAATTCTACCTCTAGCTCTTGTATGACAGCTCCTACCTTCTTTTCACTCTGACTAAGGAACTCTAATAGATCATCTTCAACCTCTTGAATCAATCCTTTCCATATCAACTCCTCTTCCTCATTATGTTCTTGCATAACTTGTACCATATCTTGTACTTGACCTCCATATCCTTCTTGTGTCAAGCTAGACACTACTTCATACTCTTCTTGTATCCACCCTTGTTGATCCATGATGTATGTTACCTTATCCATCAATATTTCTCTCTCTTGCGACTCCATTATTTCATTCCCATTGCTCATATCCTCAACTATTATTCTAGGATAGAGTTGGTCCTTTTATCTATTATTTCGGGCATGTTCCAAGGCTGACATCTTTGCTTACAATTGATCCCAACTCTTATAGATAAATAGATGATCTTGTTGCTCATATAACAACTCTTCATCACCTATAATCTTCTGTTCAAGCTCTTTGATTACTTCATATAATACAAATCTTTCTTCTTGATATTTATACCACTTGAATCCATCTTCATGATTTATTTCTATCACTTTTATGCCTTCAATAAGGCATCCTTATTCTTGAAGTTCTCATTCTCCAAGCATCTTTCTTATTTCAGGGTAATAAATCATTGTGCCTCTATATATGGTTGCCCAATCAATCTATTATTCAACATAAGCATATTATTCATGCCTACTTTACTTCATGCCTTCAAGTTTTATGTCCTCAAAATGGGTTTATTCTTTCTTCACTTTTGTACTTGCATACACACATGACAAGAAATCATCAAAATCAAAATCTTGAGGCTTGTTTGCCTCTATCTTCTCCTTCTTAGGTTGATTTACCTATTTTTCTCTCATCATCCTCTGTGACTATCTCATTCTCCTCAAGGTGATGATCTTCTTCCTCTTATCTACGAAACTATTCATTCATCATAAACTTCTTCGTCTCCTATTTGAGATATCTACATAACAAGTTTTTTTCTTCTCATTGTATCTGATGATAATCTTTCTTCTTCTCTCCATGAGTAGCTTTATAAGCCACTTAACTCTCTTCCTCCTCATTACCCAGCCATACCTTTGGCTTTCATCATCTTATCCTCTATATCCTCTCAAGTTCCTTATGTTTTCCTCTTCATATTTTCTATTTACTCACATCATTAACTACACATACTTGTTCCTTGATCAATTCAAATGATTTTATACTCAGCTTGTTCATAGTTTTAGCCTTACCTTGGCTTGAAAATTAATTTGATTTACCTTGTACCAATACATGTCCATCTTCTTTCTTGAAACTCATGGCTTGATTTTGATTTTCTACCCTTATATGGCCTAAAATTATATCTTCTTAAAGTGTTCCCATGGGAAACATGTTCCTTATCCTTGAAATATTCTTTCCTTCATCTTGAAATTCTACCTCTAGTTCTTTATGACAACTTCTACCTTCTTTTCACTTTGACTAAGGAATTGTAATAGATCATTTTCAACCTCTTGCATGAATCCTCCCCATATCAACTCCTCTTCCTCATTGTGATCTTGCATAGCTTGTACCATGTCTTGTATTTGAGCTTCATCTCTATCTTGTCTTACTTATATATACCCTTACTGCTCCATGATGTATGTTACCTTATCCATCAATATTTCCCTCTCTTAAGACTACATTTTCTCATGCCCATTACTCATATCTTTAACTACTATTCTAAGATAGATTTGATACTTTTCTTTATTTTTTAGAGCATGCTCTAAGGTTGACATCTCTACTTACAATTGATCCCAAAACTCATAGACAAATGGATGATCTTGTTGCTCATCTAATAACTCTTCATCACCTGCAATCCCTTGTTCAATCTCTTTTATATTTTCATGTAATATAAATATCGCTTCTTGACATTCATACCTCTTGCCTCTATCTTCTTGATTCATTTCTATCTCTTTTATGCCTTCAATGAGGCATCTTTCTTCTTGAAGATCTCCTTCTCCAAACATTTCTCACATTTCAAGGTAACAAATCATTATGCCTCTATACATGGCCACCCAATCAATCTCTTCTTCAACATAAACATGTTGTTCATGTTGTCTCTCATTCGTACATTCAAGTTTTATGTCCTCAAAATGGAACTATTTCTTCACTTTTGTACCTATATACACACATGACAAGAAATCATCAAATTCAAAAGTTTAAGGCTTGTTTGCCTCTATCTTCTCCTTCTTATGTTACTTTAGTTGTTTCCTCTCATCTTCCTCCATGACTACCTCATTTTCCTCAATTTGATGCTCACCTTCATCTTGTCTTCCAACTTGTTCATTCACCATAAAATTCTTCATCTCCTTTTTGAGTTGCCTACATAACAATTTGTTTTACTTCTCATTGTTTCTTATGACAATCTTTCTCCTTCTCTCCATGAGTAGACTTATAGTCTACTTGACTCTCATCTTCCACATTACCCAACCATACCATTGGCTTTCCTCTTCTTGTATGAGCTTGACCAAGAGCCTTATCCTCTCTATCCTTTGATATATCTCATTCATCTCCTCTTCAACAACCAACCTTTTTCTCTTTGGGTCTTCCTTATTTCTCTCATTGTGGTACTCTGACTCAGCTAAGCCCTTCCTCTCTTTCATCTTCTCTATCTTCATCTTCTCTCAAGCAATTATTTTTCACCTTGCTTTAGCAAGTCTCTTTCACTTTGCCTTGGTGTCTCAACCTAGGTTCTCTCCTGTACCTGGTCTATTGACACACTTGTCCAAGTCTTTTTCACCTTGGCACTACTCCTCTTCTTGAATTATTTATTCTCTCTTCTTAAGGATGCTCTTCTACCACAAAATCTTTAACTTTCTTTGTTTTCCTCTTCCTCTAATGACTCTCAAAATTTCTACATGGTCTCTATACCTACCTTTAAACTTGTCCTCATTTGCAACTTAACTTCATACAACCTCAAATAGAAACCTTTAATATTTAAAATCATAAACTATTTCAAGAGCTTACCTGCTCTAATACCACATGATGTAGAGTTATTGGCTACACTCTCCTCATACCTTACCTATATCTAATTTTTGTGTTGAATGTCTTCTATGATCGCTAATTCGATTCCTTGCTACAAGTATTTTGCTTATCTTCTTGAACTATCTTAATAAATCTTCAATTTCTTGGCTCATATTTCTCTTTGAATAAATATTTATCTTCTCTCTCTATTGAAGACCTATCTGCCTTCATCTACCTATGCACTCTCTCTTTCCTTGTCACCAATGTCATCATCTCATAAACAATTTCCAAAACTAAACTCTGCATTCTTGTCTCATACTTGTCTCTCTCTTTCATATAGGTACATAAGCCTAAAATATGGATCCAAAGTTCTTATATTTTAATAAGGGATATTATGTACATCTACCTACTTATTTAAAATTTCTCACACATCTAACCAAATCACACAATCTCCAAGCAATAACTCTCCAAACATCCACTTTTTCTCTCTTTGAGGCCTAGTCCTTGAACCCTAATTTTCACACAAATATAGTAGGTTTGACCAATATGCCAAGTTTTTAGACACACTAAGGACACTTTTGTATACCCTTTATCCCCTTCCTACTTCACACATTTTTTTAGGACCTAACTTTCAATGAAAACCAATTAACTCAACAAGCCTCTTTGGCAATTAGGTCTCTTTAGGCCTAGTGTAATCTAACAGTCTTAGTGACTATACTGTACGACACTATACCAACTTGAAAACTAATTAATCTTATATATCATATAAAAATACATTATGGCTAATGAAAACTCAAGTTATTCAAAATTTAATATTGAAACCTGAGGTCTAATTATTTACAGGCCTGTGTAAGGCTGAGAGCAAATAAAAGGGGTTATTTTGAATTCCAATACACTTTAAATGATTATAATGAATATATGAGGTCTACCTTAACTCACTTAACCTTCAAAAAAGATTATTTGGTCATAAAAAATCACTAAATGACACCAAAATGTGAGTTTACAATATAATGTGTGTACATTAGGACTGTGTGTGAATGTTTTCTTTGACTCTTGCACTCTTACCTAGATTTAGGAGCCTCAAAAGTGGTGATTATCACAAATCACAAACTATATACAATTTATAATATCCCAATCAATTAAATAACTATTTAAACAAACATCAAACATGCCTCACTTACTTGATCTTCTTTATTGTACATTGGCAAAATTGCTACTAGTGGATTGTGTTGTAGATGAACTTATGTTTTTCTAAAAAATAATTTTAAGAACCTACTATATGGAAGGGAAAAAAAACCTGAGATTTCTCATATGATATTAATATGATGAAAGTACATAAATCATTCTCCAAAACATTCTTTTCTTTATTGATCTTATTGCTTACAAACAGTCATACACATAGTTTGTACAAGGCAGGTAGAGTTATTCAAATTTTGATCTCTTATCCTCCTTTATTATATTCTCCACATATCTTATTAATATTTATCATACTCTACCACCATAATCTACTCAAATTACTCACTCACATGCATTTCTCTCCATTCATATATCTCAAACATGCAAGAATAAATCCTTTTTCTTGCCAACTCTTCATAGGGTGGTAGTTACCATACAAGATTCTTTGATTACATTATTATTTTCATGGCATGCACATTGGAATACATATTAAACACTTTATGAGGACCTAATAGTACCCTTATAAATAATCAACAACATTTACATTCCACACAAGATCCAAACTACCACTCATAGCTAGTTACAAATTTCAAATTTTCAAATCTTCCCTTTTAGCGAGGAACTCCAAAAGGTCTAGAAACACACACTTCTAAGACTCTCAATGACTACAAGACAACATTAAAGACCATAAAATACCTATAACACCAATTTTAAATAAAAAATGGCTAACATGAACATTTAAAGACACTAACATCTTTTGTTTCCTTGTGATGCTCTGCATCAAGCTCCCTAAGTGAGAAAATTTGAGCTCCTACTCAAATGCACTTTGTCAAACTTATTTATTGCTTTCTATTTTTTCTCCTCTGATGTTCTAAGATCATCTTACTATCGATTTTCTTGTATTTGTCCTTTATTTTTTTATTTGATTCTTTTGTCTTTGTCTTCTTGCCTTATCTTACCTCTTTACCAACTCATCTTCTACTTCCATAAAGTACATGATCTGTTGCAACTATTTGTCCACTTCATATTATATCTCCTCCATCTCAGATATCTCTTCATCATACTCTATCTCAAATGCTTGGTTATTATTCTCATATCTAACTTCTTCTCTATAGCTTCCTTCCACATATGTCATGGTTTGTTTATGCACTCCTTGTTGGTCTTACTTCTTAATAATGCTTTCTCCTTGGTCTTCATGTTATAATGGCTTCTCATGCCTCAGTTATTCCTTCATCATTGTCAAACTCTCATTGATATTTTCTTTGGTTACCTCTTCATGATACTCCACCTTCTCATGGTGAGTCTTTTCATAGCCTCCTAACTTGTCTTGCAATGAAAACTCCTTGACCAAATTATGCACACCATAATACCACCTTTCTTGGAAACTTTTCCACTTTCTATTATCATGCATACCTTCACCCAACTCAAATAAAACATTACCAATTAAATACATTGTCTTCTTACCTTTTTATTTATTCATTTGCTTGTTCTCTTGCTCACTTGCTTGTAGCTCTCATTTTATGAGTCTTTTCTCTTCAACTCTTGGCATGTTATTTGAATTGATTCTTGGGTTAATATTTCCCTCTCTTTGATCTCTAAATTTTAAATTTCTCTTGTTTTTTCCTTAGATAAACTTTGGATTGATCTTGTCCTCCTTCAAATATGCTTTCTTCATCCAATCATCTCCTTTGTGAGGAACATAGATGTCCTCCTCTTTCCTTGGCTCTATCATGAGCTCTTGTGCCTCATTACTTATTTTCTCCATGTGATCATGGATTGATTCCCTCTCTTTCATCTCCATACATGCACCACCATGCTTAATACATACCAAATTACACTCATGAGACTTGATAGTCTCTTCTAGGATCCCATGGTCCTTTTCATTCTCCCTTGCTTTTGTATTCTTCTTCCAAGCCTCTCTAGGCATCCATTTAATCTTGTTGAGTTCATTATGTTATCTTCTTCATCTTTTCTCTTTACTTACATTTTTATCTACCCATACTTGTTCTTTGATCAATTCACATGATTCTATATGTAGCTTGTTCATAGTTTTAGCCTTACCTTGGCTTACAAATTGATTTGATTCACCTTGTACCAACATTTGTTCATCTTATTGTCTATAACTCAAGGATTGATTTTGATTTTTTTCCCTTATATGACTTGAAATTTTATCTTCTTTATGTTTTCCCATGGGTAACATGTTCCTTGTCCTTGAAATCTTCTTTCCTTTGTCTTTAAATTCTACCTCTAGCTCTTGTATGACAACTCCTACCTTCTTTTAACTTTGACTAAGGAACTCTAAAAGATCATTTTTAGACTCTCGCATCAATCCTCCCCATATCAAATCGTCCTCCTCATTATGCTCTTGCATAGGTTGTACCATATATTGTACTTGAGATCCATCTCCATCTTATATCAAGCTAGACACTACTTCATACTCTTCTTGTATCCACCCTTGCTTTCCCATGATGTATGTTGCCTTATCCATCAATATTTATCTCTCTTAAGACTCCATTATCTCATGCCCATTGCTCATCTCTTTAACTATTAGTCTAGGACACATTTGTTCCTTTTCTCTGTTGTTTAGGGCATGCTCCAAGGCTATCATCTCTACTTATAATTGATCCCAACTCTCATAGATAAATGGCTGATCTCATTGCTCATCTAGCAACTCTTCATCACCTGAAATCTCCTATTCAAGCTCTTTGATTTCTTCATGTAATACAAATCCTAATTATTAATCTTCATACCTCTTGACTCTATCTTCTTGATTCATTTATATCTCTTTTATGGATTCAATGAGGCATCCTTATTCTTTAAGATCTCCTTCTCTAAGCATCTCTCCCATTTTATGGTATTAAATCATTGTGCCTCTATACATGGCTAACCAATCAATCTCTTATTCAACATAAGCATGTTGTTCATACTTGTTCTCCTTCATGCATTCAAATTTTATGTCCTCAAAATGGACTTCTTATTTCTTCACTGTTGTACCTGCATACACACATGATAAGAATTCATCAAATTCAAAATTTTAAGCCTTGTTTACCTCTATCTTCTCCTTCTTATGTTGCTTTAGTTATTTCCTCTCATCATCTTCTATGACTATCTCATTCTCCTCAAGGTGTTGCTCACCTTATTCTTGTCTAACAACTTATTCGTTCATCATAAAGTTCTTCATCTCCTCCTTGAGATGCCTACATATCAACTTATTTTTCTTCTCATTGTCTCTCATGACAATATTTCTTCTTCTCTCCATGAGCATCCTTATAGGCCACTTAACTCTCTTCTTCTTCATTACCCAACCATACCATTGGCTTTCCTCTTCTTACATGAGCTTCACCAAGAGATTTATCTTATGTATACTTTGATCTATCTCACTCATCTCCTCTTCAACAAATAACCCTTTTCTCTTTGGATCTTCCTTCTTTCTCTCATTGTTTTACTCTAACTCAGCTAAGCCCTTCCTCTCTTTTGTCTTCTTTATCTTCATCTTCTTTCAAGCAAGTCTTTTTCATATTATTTTAGTAAGTCTCTTTCACCTTGCCTTGGTGTCTCAACATAGGTTCTCTCCTTTACCTAATCTATCGACACTCTTGTCCAAGTCATTTTCACCTTAGAACTACTCCTCCTCTTGGAGTCTTTCTTTTCTCTTCTTAGGGTGCTCTTCTACTACAAACTCTTTAACTCTCTCTCTCTTTTCCTCTTCTTGTAATCACTCTTAAAATTTCTACATGGTCTTTATACCTACCTTCAAACTTATCCTCATATACAACTTAACTTCATGCAACCTCAAATGGCAACCTTTAATACTTAAAATCATAAACTAGTCTAAGAGCTTACCTGCTCTGATACCACTTGATGTAGGGTTGTTGCCTACACTCTCCTCATACCTTCCCTGGCTCTGATTTTTGCCTGGAAACTCTTTTATGATCTCCAATTTTCTTCCTTGCTATAGTTACTTTGCTTTTCTTCTTTAAATCTCTTAATTTTATTCTTTGGCTCTAATTTTTACCTTGAATCTCTTCTATGATCTCTGATTTTATTCCTTTGCTTGTCTTCTTGAACTCTCGTGATAAATCTTCCATTTTTTTTACTCCTATGCCTCTTTTAAAACATAGTTCTCTTCTCTCTCTCTTTAATACCTATTGGTCTTCATCTACCTCTATGCTCTCTCCTTCCTTGTCACCAACATCATCATCTCATAGATAATTTTCAAAACTACACTCTCCATTCTTGCCTCAAACTTGCCTCTTTCTTTGATATAGGTACATAGGCCTAAAAGCCTAAAATATGGATCCAAGGTTATTTTATTTTAACAAGGGATATTATGGCCATACACCTACTTATTTAAACTTTCTCACACATCCAACCAAATCACACAATCTCCAAGCAAGAACTCTTCAATCATCCACTTTTTCTCTCTTTAAGGCCTAGTCTTTATAGCCCTGTTTCCACAAAAATCTTGTAGGTTTGAAAAATATACCAAGTATATAGACACACTAAGGACACTAATAATTCACACAAATTTTTAGGACCCATCTCTTAATGGAAACTAATTAACTCGACAAGCCTCTTTGGCAATTAGGTCTCTTTAGGCCTAGTGTAATCCTGTAGTCTTAGTGATCATACTGGATGACATTGTACCAACTTGAAAACTAATGAATCATATAGATCATCTCAAAATACATTATACTCCAAATTTTTTTCAAATTTGTCTGGTGGAAACTCAAGTTATTCAAAATAAAAGATTGAAACCCTAGGTCTAGTTCTTGATAGGCTTATGTAAGGCTGAGAGCAAATAAAAGGGGTTATTTTGAATTTAAAGACAATTCAAACACTTATAATACCTATATTAGGTATTCCCCAACTCACTTCACCTTCCCCAAAGATTATTTGGTCATAAACAATCACTAAATGTCTCCAAAATGCAAGTTTACATAATTTGGTGTGTACATTAAGATTGTGTGTAAAGGTTTTCTTTAACTCTCATACTCCTAACTAGATTTATGAGCCTCAAAAGTGGTGAATATCACCAAGATAAAACTCTATACTATTTATAATATCCTAATCGATTTAATAACTGTTTAAACAAACATCAAACATATCTTACTTACTTAATCTTCTTGACTGTACATTGGCAAAATTATTACTAGTTGACTGTGTTGTAGATGAACTTATGTTTTTATTAAAAATACTTGTAATAACCTAATTTATGGAAGGAAAAAAATAACCTAAGATTTATCATATGCCATGAATCTAATGAAAGCACACAAATCATTCTCCAAATCATTCTTTTATTTATTGATCTTATTGCTTACAAATAATCATACATAGAATTTGTACAAGGCAAGCATAGTTCTTTAAATTTTATGTTTTATCCTCCTTTATCATAATATCCAACTCTCTTATTAATATTTATCCTAATATAAATCCATAATATACTCACGTTACTCACTCACATACATTGATATCCTTTCATATATCTCAAACATGTAAGAATAACTCCTTTTTCTTACTAACTCTACGCAGGGTGGCAATTACCATACAATATTATCTATTTATATTATTATTTTCATGTCATGCCCATTGAAATACATCTTAAACACATTCTCAATACCTAATATGACACTTAAAAACATTCAACAACATTTACATTTCACACAAGATACAAACTATCACTCAAAACTAGTTACAAATTTCAAATTTTCAAATCTTCCCTTTTGGCGAGAAACCCCAAAAGGTCTAGAAATACACAATTTTAAGAATCTCAATGACTCCAAGACAAACTTAGGGACCCTACAAGACCTCTAACACCCATATCAAACCAAACATGGATAACATGAAACACTTAAACACACTAACATCTTTTATTGCCTTATGATGCTCTGCATCATTGAAGATCTCAGCCAACTACCATTAGTGAAGGACTTACAAATGTATGCAAGTAATTTATACAAGAAAAATCTGTAAAATATTTGACATAGTTGTCACTCTCAAGATAATATTCTGATAACAAGATAGTGGTCCATTCTAGATTAGTTTCAAAAATCTACATTTCAACATTTGAAATGTTGAGCCGACACTCAAGGATTGGAAACTTATGATGTCTCATACATATGAATTCTAAAGTTTCAAAGAAATACATGTATTCCATTATTCTATTCATTTATATGCAACTAATTTTTTGGTTTCATTACATGATATATACAAGGTGAAATAACTAAGCATGCCAATTTTATAGAGTATTTCAAGCAGAAAAAAGGTTGTCATTACGTTGAAAATGATGACAACAAGTTTGAATCTAAAGTATTGTTATGCATAGGAAAATAAATCATGATAACATCCAACTTATGGGTGGAATATAAGAGGTTAATGGATCTCTTAGGAAATTTATTAATATTGTCTATATGCTTGACAGACACCCCTATATCACCATTATATGCGGTCGTCTACTTCATCAACTACAACGGGTCATCATGGGATGAAAAACCTAAAACACGTTCCAGTCCCACCCATTACATGTGGTGTTCATAAAAAAGTGCCCCTTGGAATGGTGTGCATTTTAATATCACAAATACAATGGCTTGATAATAAATAATTAAATAATAAACATTGGTAATAATGATCAACAAGGCGTTAATTTCAATGTGGTTTTAGGAGTAAGGTCATCAATGGAACTCTATGTCTCTCTAATATTATCTTTAAAATGATATGGAAAAATGCAAAAAAATAAAGCATACATTTCAATCAAGAATCTATAAGAGGCTCACCTTCATGTAAAATATTTATAAATACCTTTAATGCACACCACCTTTGCTCTTGCACACACCACAATTTCACTGCACTCAGCCTCATTTTAACATAAAACACACTTTTATATTTTTTATATAATTAATGTTGAACATTAAAATTATTGGCATTGAACCACACTAAATCCAATAAGCATTAAACTAAAAAATAATATTACTTATACCTTCTTTGCTTATTATATTTATATTTTTTGACTCTCTACTAACCTGCTTTGAATTGAAGTAAATATCCACTTATAATCCATGCAATATTTGGATTTTGTATGGTTGTTTTCCCTGGGGTAACTTTGATATCATGTAAGTTTTATTTTTATATTAATGATAGGGTGAACAACCCATCAACCTTCCATTTACCGATAAAAAAATCCATGTAATATTGTATGTTTTGTTGTAGCAAATTTTGTACACTTGTTGGCCATTTTTTGGCCCCCACATCAAATTTTGCCTAAGCATGGGAAGATATACTTTCAAGAAAGAGAATGGCAATTCTTTGGGAAGACTTCAAGTTTTCCAAAAGTTTATATCAGGTTTTCAAGGGATCACAATGTATTTATTTTATAAGTTACAAGAAAATGAGAACCTAAAGTAATGAGACTTAGGGAACCCGACTCATTCTTGAGTAGAGTGTTTTGGGTTTTGGAAGCAACACTACTTATGAATTTATAAGTAGTAATCAAGTAGAAGCCCAAAGTAATGAGCAAGTTATGATCTCTAGAAAGCTTGATCAAGCAAGCAGTTCATCCAATTTTTTCCTAAAAGCTTCTTCATACACGTGTTTTTTCAGAGGTTTTGGCCAAATCTTTGGAAATTGTCTAAGTTTTATTTTGATATTAATGATAGGGTGAACAACCCATCAACCTTCCATTTATAGATTAAAAAATCCATGAAATCTTATATGTTTTGTTGTAGCAAATTTTGTACACCTGTTGACCATTTTTTGGCCCCCACATCAAATTTTTCCTAAGCATGGGAAGATAAACTTTCAAGCAAGAAAATGGCAAGTCTTTGGGAAGACTTCAAGTTTTCCAGTAGTGTATATCAAGTTTATAGGGGATTACAACTTATGTATTTTAGAAGTTACAGGAAATGAGAACCCAAAGTAATGAGACTTAGGGAACCCGACTCATGTTGGTTGATCCGATACCAATTGTTAAGGTGTGGAGCTAAAAGCTTCACCGATGAGCAGATACTGAAGTTGTTGGATTTACACAATCACCGATGATGGCAAGAAGTCGACCAGTAGCTGCCAGCGTCGGTCATGTATCGGCCGACATCGATCGTGTGTAGGCAACTAGGAACCGACGTCAGTTACCTGTGCGTCTAGAAAGTCTATTTTCGTGGATGGAATAGATTGTTTGCATGATAAGTTTAGTTGTTAGTTGTAAGTTCGTGTTTCTATTTTTGGCAGGACTATTTTGAGCCTTTGATTAGAAGGTGTATCTAATGGTTGTGAATGCATTACTCATGATCCCTAATCTTATATAATAGGGATAGATCTTCATAGCTTTTGTGTAAGTGTGTATGAGAACAGTACAAGACATATTGTATATGTGTGTATCAATCCAGGTTATTGGAATTGATTGTAAACTCTTGAGGGAAAGAGATCTATACATCTAAGAGGTGTGAGAAGAAAGTGTGATTTTTCTTCATTGTATTTCCTTCTGGAAGAGTTTAATACAAGTTTTCAGGGTGGTTTCTTGTATCTCTTATTCTATGTTATTTCTGATTCTAGTTGCTTTCAATTCTGGTTTAATTTTGTGTTTAATTGCTTACATAAAAGTAATCAAGTTTGTTGGTTGATCCCCAACAAGTGGTATCAGAGCTCAGGTTGACTAACAAGTGTTTCAGATCTAGTTAGTGTTTGTTGATTACAGGTCACTAACAGGGGTTTCTATTTGAGTGAGAGAAGCAATGGCAAAAGAAAGTAAACTGAGAATGGAGAAGTTTAATGGCAAGAATTACCAATTATGGAGAATGCAGATAGAGGACTATCTGTATCAAAAAGATCTATACTTATCTTTGGGTGGGGTTGATAGAAAGCCCACATATATGGAAGATGAAGAATGGGAAGTTCTTGATAGAAAAGCTCTTGAATCTATAAGATTGAGTCTGAGATCTACTGTGATTTCCAACTTGTCACAGGCAAAGACAACGGTAGAGTTAATGGATACTTTAGCAAATTTATATGAAAAACCCTCAGCTTCAAATAAGGTATATCTTATGAAGCAGTTATTTAATTTGCAAATGTAGGAAGGTGGATCTGTATCTAATCATCTTAATGATTTCCATGAAATTGTAAATCAATTAAATTTAGTCAAAATAGTTTTTGATGATGAAATTAAAGCTCTCTTAATTTTATGCTATTTACCTGAAAGTTGGCATAGTTTAGTAATGGCAGTTAGTAATACTGCATCTGCTTCAAATATTTTAAAAGTAGATGATGTTGTTAGTGTAATCCTGAATGAAGAGACTCGCAGGAAAAGCACAAGGGAATCATCAGGGAATGCTTTAAGTATTGAAAGCAGGGGAAGGCAAAGAGAGAAGGGCAAGTAAGGGAGATCAAGGTCTAAGTCAAAGATGAGTAATAGATCCAAATCCAGAAATGGAAAAAGAAAGATAACTTGCTGGAATTGTGGAAAGAGAGGACATGCAAAGAAAGATTGTTGGTTGAAGGTTAATGAAGAGAATCAGCATGAAGGTAATGAAGAAGCAAAAGTTGTAGGTATTATTGCACAAGATGCTCTTTCACTTTCTTTGCATAATAAAATAGAATCTTAGGTTTTAGATTCTGGGGCCTCTTTCCATGCTACCCGAAATAGAGAATTTTTCAATGATTATGTCCAGGGAGATTTTGAAAAAGTTTATTTAGGGGATGATGAGCCTTGTAAAATTGTTGGCAAAGGAAAAGTGTAGTTGAAATTGCAGAATGGCAACACATGGGTGTTGAAAGATGTCATGCATGTCCCAGCCCTGAAGCGGAATCTGATTTTTATAGGAAAGTTAGGTGATGAGGGTTGTACAATAACTCGCACAACTGAATCTTGGAAGGTTACCAAGGGTGCACTTATACTAGTCAGAGGTAAGAGAGTAGGTACTTTCTATTTATATAATTGTATTGTTGATTATTCTCCTTCTGTATTATCTACTTCAGATGTGGATGCAAACTTGTGGCACCAGAGGCTTGGCCACATGAGTGAGAAGGGAATGTCAATTCTTAAGTCAAAAGGTAAGCTTTCAAATTTGAAAAGCATAGATCTAGATTTATGTGAGCATTGTATTTTTGGAAAATAGAAGAGAGTAAGATTTGTTAAAATTGGGTCAACAAAGAGGAAGCACAAGTTGGAGCTTGTTCACACAGACGTGTGGGGACCAACTCAAGTAGCTTCTATTGGAGGATCACAATATTATGTTACTTTCATTGTTGATGCTACAAGAAAGGTATGGGTCTATTGCATAAAGAAGAAATCTGATGTTTTTGACACTTTTAAGATTTGGAAAGCTTTAGTTGAGAATGAAACAGGCAGGAGATTGAAGTGCCTTAGATCTGACAATGGTGGTGAGTACTGCAACAATAAGTTTAGAAGTTATTGTTATATGAATGGAATATGTAGGCAAAGGATGTTTCCAAGGACACCTCAGCAAAATGGAGTTGCTGAAAGGATGAACAGAATAATATTAGAGCGTGCACAGAGTATGAGATTGCATGCTGGTTTGCCCTTACAGTTTTGGGCAGAAGCTGTAAATACTATAATTTACCTGATTAACAGAGGACCCTCTACAGCTCTAGATGGTGAAACTCCAGAAGAGACGTGGACAGGTAAAAAAGTAGATCTTTCATTTTTAAGAGTTTTTGGTTCTGAAGCTTTTGTGCACGTTGATAAAGAAAATAGAAAGAAGTTGGATGCTAAGTCTATGAGGTGCACATTTATCGGTTATGGCTCTGATGATTTTAGATTCTGGTTTTGGAATCTAGGAACTAACAAAATAATTAGGATCCGTGATGTTGTTTTCAATAAAAAAGTGATGTATATTGATCAGCTCAAGAAGCTAAGGAATTCTAAGCAGGGCCATAAAGATTTAGTCAAGGTGACGATCCAAAATGAGCTCACGAGAAAGAATTATCACAGACAAGAAAACACAGAGACTGATGTCGGTCATGAAGGAACTAACGTCAACAATACAGGAACTGACATCGATCAGGAAGGAACCGGCGTCGGTTATGTGGAACTGACGTCGATCAGTTACAGGCCTGGAGGTGACTGAGGTCAGTCATTGTCAGAGAATTTGGGCAGATAGCAAGCAGAAAATGAGTCTCAGATGCCCATCAGGAGGTCAGCAAAGGTAAGTAAACCTCCAATTTGATATTCCCCTTCATTATTCTATTTATTGCTCACTGATAGTGGAGAACCAGAGAGTTTTGATGAAGCAATACAGGTGGAATCCAAGACTCAGTGGGAGCTAGGCATGAATGAGGAGATTGATTCCTTGAAAGAGAACCAAACATGGGATTTGGTTGAGTTGCCAGCAGGAAAGAAGACACTAAAAAATAGATGGATCTACAGATTAAAGGAAGGTGAGAATGGACAGATGAGATATAAGGCCAGGTTGGTAGTGAAAGGATTTGCACATAAACCAGGTATTGATTTTGGTCATATTTTTTCTCTTGTAGTTAAAATGACTTCTATATGGACTGTATTGTCTTTAGTTGTTATTCAGGATTTGCATCTTGAGCAGCTTGATGTTAAGACAGCATTTCTTCATGGAGATTTGGATGAAGAAATATATATGGATCAGCCGAAAAAATTAGAGGTCAAAGGTAAGGAGAAGCTAGTGTGCAGGTTGAAGAAAAGCTTGTATGGTCTCAAGCAAGCTCCTAGACAATGGTATTTAAAATTTGATAGGTTTATGACTAAGCATGGCTACAGTAGATGTCAATCTGACCATTGTGGCTATTTTAAGAGATTGGATAATGGTAGATATATTATTCTGTTGCTGTATGTAGATGATATGCTGGTTGCAGGTTCACACATGAAAGATATTTCTGAGCTTAAGGTGAAATTAACTCACACATTTGCCATGAAGGATTTGGGAGTAGAAAAGAAAATCCTTGGCATGAATATTAAGAGAGACAGGACAAATCACAGGTTGATTTTGTCTCAAGAGGATTATGTGAACAGGGTGTTGGAGAGGTTCAATATGTAGGCAAAATCGGTGAGTACACCTATGGCTGGACACTTCAAGTTGAGTAAAGATCAGTGTCCTAATTCACATGATGAGGTAGAGTACATGAGTAGAGTTCCATATGCTTCCGCAGTTGGGAGCTTAATGTATGCAATGGTATATACTAGACTGGATATTGCCCAAGCAGTGGGAGTTGTCAGTAAGTATATGGCCAATCCAGGGAAGGAACACTGGAAAGCAGTTCAATGGATTCTCAGATATTTGAGAGGGACCAATAGTAGGCATTTGTGCTATGGAGGGTCAAACACTTCTCTACATGGATATGTAGAAGCGGATATGGCAGGTGACTTAGATAGCAGGAGGAGCACCATAGGATATGTGTTCACTGTTGGTGGAATGGCGATTAGCTAGATTTCAAAGTTGCAAAAAGTTGTTGCCTTATCTAATATAGAGGCAGAATACATTGCAGTCACAGAGGCTAGCAAAGAGATGATATGGATGACACAGTTCATGGAAGAGCTAGGAAAGGAGCAAGAGAGTTGTAGATTATACAGTGATAGTCAAAGTGCAATTCATTTGGCTAAGAATTCAGCCTTTCATTCAAGAACTAAACATATACAGCTTAGGTGCCACTTCATTAGACAGGTATTGGAGGATGGTGAGTTGAAGCTAGAAAAGATCCATACAAATAAGAATTCTTTTGATATGTTAACAAAGCTGATAATAAAGGAGAAGTTGAATCTTCATTCAACTTTTGTTGGTCTTCAAGATTGAGCTTGAAGATGGAGAAGCTAGAAGATGTTGTACAGGTACTGGTGCAGCTGTTTATCTCCAAGTGGGAGATTGTTAAGGTGTGGAGCTAAAAGCTTCACTGATGAGTGGATGCTGAAGTTGTTGGATTTACACATTCACCGACGACGGCAAGGAGTCAACCAGTAGCTGCTGGCATCGGTCATGTATTGGCCGACGTCGGTCGTGTGTAGGCAAACAGAAACTGACGTCAGTTACTTGTGCGTCCAAAAAGTCTATTTTTGTGGATGGAATAGATTGTTTGCATGATAAGTTTAGCTGTTAGTTGTAAGTCCGCATTTTTATTTTTGGCAGGACTATTTTGAGCCTTTGATTAGGAGGTGTATCTAATGGTTGTGAATGCATTACTCATGATCCCTAATCTTATATAATAGGGATAGATCTTCATAGCTTGTGTGTAAGTGTGTATGAGAATAGTACAAGACATATTGTATATGTGTGTATCAATCTAGGTTGTTGGAATTGATTGTAAATTCTTGAAGGAAAGAGATCTATACATCTGAGAGGTGTGAGAAGAAAGTGTGATTTTTCTTCATTGTATTTCCTTCTGGAAGAGTTTAATACAAGTTTTCAGGGTGGTTTCTTATATCTCTTATTCTTTGTTATTTTTTATTCTAGTTTCTTTCAATTCTAGTTTAATTCCGTGTTTAATTGCTTACATAAAAGTAATCAAGTTTGTTGGTTGATCCCCAACAACTCAGTCTTGAGCAGAGCGTTTCGGGTTTTGGAAGCAACACTACTTATGACTTTATAAGTAGTAATCAAGTAGAAGCCCGAAGTAATGAGCAAGTAAGTTGTGAGATATAGAAAGATCGATCAAGCAAGTAGTTCATCCATTTTTTCCCAAACGCTTCCTCATGCACATGTTTTTTTGGAGGTTTTGGGCAAATCTTTGGAAATTGTCTCTGACAATTTATCTGAGACAATCTTCCTGAAAGGTTTATTCTCAGGCTAAAGGGCACTTCAAGCTTTGTAGAGGGACTTTTCAACTTTGATGGACCATTTCAACTTCCCCAAAGGGCAACTGCATTTTTCCCAAAGGGTATTTCTTCAAGTTTCAAAGGACACATCCAGTTTTAAAGGGCCATTTTGAAATTTTTGAAGGGCATTTTGCCCATCAGAAGGATCATTGTAAAGTTTTTGAAGGGTAACTACCCTTCGGGAGGGTTCAAATCAAAAAAGTTGAAGGGAGTTACCGTTCAGAAATAGTCTTTGGAAAGAGTTTCAAAGGACAAATACCCTTTGAAATGGCTATTTACAAAATCATTGAGGGACACTTCCCCTTTGGTGAAATTAGCAGAGGAAATAGCCTCATTAAAAAACCTAGAGGTTCAACCTCACCATAGGGATACCCACATCCTGAGGTTGTCCCCATGTTTGTAGCTAGAAGTGAGAGAGCTTGAAGAACTCTCTCATAGGGGTACAATTCCAAGCTATAACAATTTTGGCACACCTAGTGGGACATACTACCATTTTCACTTCCAATTTTTATAAAATATTGGTCAAGTTTGATGTTATTTTGATCAATTTGTAGTAGTGGTAGCTTTCATCTTCCAGCATCTAGCAAATCTAAGGAACATCCATCTATTTGATGGAAAATTAATAACCATTTTTCATGCTAAAAGTAACTACAAGATTAGTTTCTAGAGGTATCCCTTCTAAGTTTGTTGAATTGCCTTTGAACTCAACAAGAAGGTTAAGGTTTGCCCATACTCATCCATACATAGGGCACCATTTTCCAAAACCAGTCATAAGGTATACCTACGTAAGAAGATCCTTGTTAGCTCCTCTTGCTACCATGATTCCCAAAAGAGCTTTTGTGGGCTTCAACAGCCACAACCTTTTAAATTTGCCATAGTATGACCCTATGCTAGTAGCAACCCTCAAAAGTGTCCCATATTACATAAGAGATCAAGTTGTAACTCCTACTGAGCACATAACAGACATAGCCAATTTTTACAACATTCATAATATCACAGTGGAGAATGTGGCTGTTAGGATATTGACCGTATCCTTCAAGGGAAAGGCATTATATTGGTATATATCGGAGTTGTTGCCAGAATCCGGATAATGCGAGTGCAATGGAGACGTGATCACACAAGTTGAAGCAAGTGCACACCACATAGATGTTAAAGCATTTGAAAATAACACAATAAAAAAATTGCACAAGACAAAACGGAGAAAACCAAAATTTGATTAGCATGAGATGGCCAAAGTGAAGAATACAAATAGGAGAGTACGTAAGTAACTCCTCCACAAAAGGTGGACAAGGCACCCCAAGAATAGAATGTAACTCCTCCATGAAAGGTGGTGACAAGGTGCTAAGAATAGAGAAGTAACTCCCATCAAGGGAGTTACTTATGACTCCTATGACACATTTATGACACACTCATCCACATAAGCTAGCCTATCCCACAAATGTACAAAAACTCCATGTATGCACAAGAAATACAATTTCTCTAATTAATAAATAGGGAAAAATTAAAACCTACACTAATACCCCCCCATAAGTGCAGCTTAGGTGGGCAGTGTGGAAATATAAAATGGGTCCCAAAAACTAGGCCTGATGAGGTACCCATGTACAAATGCAATCTCCCATAAGATAGAGAAAAGGATAAAACCCATAGGAAAAAACTCCCCCCCCAAAAGAGAGACATAAAAGAAAAGAAGAGGCTAGAAGGACCCCCCAAAAAATGATGATGTTGCAGATGTGGACCACACCCTAAGGAGTACTCGTAGATGAATGAACTTGCTCTCGGTGAAAGGTTTGGTGAAGATGTTTGCAACCTGCTCTGAAGACTGGCAAAATATCAAGTTAATGACCTGACTATGAATAAGCTCCCGAATAAAATGCATGTGAATCTCTATGTGCTTGGTCCGCTGGTGCTGAACTGATTCCTGCAAATCTGAATGGTACTCTGGTTGTCACAATAAATGATGGTGGGCTACCTAATAGGAATGCCAAACTCACAAAGTATCGCCTGAAGCCAAATAGCCTCAGTAGCTACATTAACAACTCCCCTGTACTCTACCTCTATGGATGATATAGCAATAGCATTCTGCTTCTTGCTAGACCAATTGATAGGAACAGAACCTAGAGAGAAATCGTAACCAAAAGTGGACTTGTGAGTCTGTGAATCGCCAACCCAATCTAAATCTGTATATCCAACCAAGTCAACCTTTGTGCCAAATTTGTAATGAATCTCGTATCTATGTGAACCCTGTATGTAATGCAAGATCCTCTTAGCTACTTTCCAATGTAGCTCATGAGGTTTTTGCATGAATCTGGAGACACGTCCCACTGTATATGATATGTCGAGCCTAGTGTGAGTCAAGTAGATGAGACTACCAAAAAGTTGTCGATATCGAGTGGCATCAACCAATGGTGAAGAAAAATTAGCCTCAAGCTTGACTCCTGATAGAAAGGGAGTCAGAGATGGCTTGCAATCAGCCATGTGAAACTGAGCCAATAAGTCAAGAGCATACTAAGGCTATGCAAGAGAAATCCCTGAATCTGACTGTGAGATCTCGATGCCAAGGAAGTAGTGCAACAAACCCAAGTCTGTCATGTCAAATCTATCCTGAAGAGATGCCTTCACCACTGCAATAGCCGATGAAGAACTCCCGATGATCAAAAGGTCATCAACATATAGAGTCAAAATTAAGAGCGAATCATCCTACTGCAAGAAGTAGACATTGGGATCAGAATGGCACCTAGTGAAACCCGCTATGAGAAGGAAAGAATCCATCTTGGCATACCAAGCTCGAGGGGCTTGTTTGAGGCCATAGATAGATTTATTAAGTCTACATGCTAAGGAAGAATCTTGAATAAACCTTGGCAATTGCTCCATGTAGATCTCCTCCTCTAGGTCTCTGTGAAGAAAGGCACTCTTCACATCCATTTGATGCACATCCCAACCATGTGTTGCGGCAATAGCCAAGGTGAGTCGGATAAAAGTCATCTTTGCAATGGGTGTAAAGGTCTCTGAGTAGTCAATGTCTGCCACCTATGAGAAATCCTTGGCGACCAATCGTGCCTTGTACTTATCAACTGACCCATCTGCTACAAACTTGGTCCGATATATCCACCTACATCAAACCATATTTCTTCCCTTATGAAGTGAAGTCAAGTCCCAAGTGTGATTTTTGATTAAGGAAGAATATTCTTCCTCCATAGCATTATCCCACTCAGGTACCCCCGATGCCTCTCGAAAAGTCTATAGATCTGAAACTAAAGCAAAGAAGGCATGTGGATCTCTTTGAAAATCCCCCCTAGTATGTCTATCATCTGTGGGATCTACTGCCCAAGTGCCAGCACTCTCAAGTGTCTGTCTAGCCCAAAGTGGCCCAGAAGTGGGCGAGTCAAATGCTAACTCCTCATCCTCTGACTGACTAGAGGTGGATGACTCTGCATCACTGTCCTCACTATCTAAACTCAAATAAGAAGATGTCTCTAGCTCAAGAACCTGTTGTGGCTGATCTGAATCTAATGAGAAATCATCATGAAGAAGTAGATCCGATGAGGGAGAAGAAGTGACAAGTGTTGAGTCTCTACGACTCTCCTGAAAATGGACACTTCTCTCGATGAACAACTCATGAGTGACTAGATCTAGAAGGTGATATCCCTTAATACCATCTGGATATCCTACAAAGATGCAAGGCTTGGACTGACGTTCCATAGCTTTGCATTTCTTCTTTGAAATGTAGGCCATGGCTAGGGATTCGAAAACTCTAAGGTGCTCAACATCAAGTTTCCTTTTATGCCAAGCTTCAAAGGGTGTTATCCCTTTCAAAGCTTTGTGAGGAACCCTGTTTTGAATGTAGCAAGCATAATTGATGGCTTCGGCCCATTACTATGGTGCTAAGGATTTGGAGTGAATCATACAACTACCCATCTCTTTCAAGAACCTATTCTTGCATTCTGCAACACCAATCTATGAAGGACTATAAGTGACTGTGTGCTACAAATCAATCCCCTCTATGGTGCAAAACTACTCAAACCTGATGCTGACATACTCCCCTTCATTATCAGTTCGAAGAACTTTGATGGATTTTTCACTCTGTTTCTCAACAAGAGCTTTGAAGTCTAGAAAATTTTCAAACACTTTAGACTTTTGTTTGAGAAAATATATCCAAGTGTACCTAGATAAATCATCAATGAAAATGAGGATGTACTTGGCCCTTGTGAAAGATGGTTTGGGAAAGGGTCCTGATACATCGCTGTGGACTAACTCCAAAGGTTGTGAAGCCCTCCAAGCTTTGCCTTTGTCAAATTTTGCTTCAGGATGCTTCCCAAGGGAACACCCTTTGCAAAGCCCTTTTGAGAATTGGACACGAGGCAGGATAATGACCATGTCATGTTTGCAAAGTTGTTCAAGGTAGCGGTAGTTAAGGTGGCAAAACCGCTCATGCCATAATTTGCTAACTCCATTTGAATGAGTCAGCAATGCTATTGGAGAAGAATTTGATGCAAAATGTGAGAAGGTGTATAACCTTGCTTGGTGATCTACCCTACCCACTGCCACTGTAGTATCACTATGCAACTCCCTGATAGCCACTAAATCTGGTGAAAACTCAACTCTCATGCCTCGACCAATGTGAGTGATTTGGTACATTGATAGGAGATTGGTTGAAAGAGAAGGAACACTTAGAACATTATTAAATGTTCCTCCTTCCATTTCAACTGACCCTCTCCCTAAAATGGAAATGGATGCGTCATCACCCAAACTAATTGAAGTCATGCTACAAGGCTCTAAAGATGAAAAATCAACTAGTGAAGAGCCCATGTGGTGAGAAGCACCCGAGTCTATGACCCATGAAGATGTAGAAGCTGCAGTTGCTACAAGGGCCTTGCCCTTTTCTTTCTCCTTACCCTTGCCTTTTGCCTTAATAGAATCTTATGTAGATGAATTCTGCTTGATGGACTCAGGAACACCTATGTTGTTCTTCTCTAGAAGATGAGTTAGGTGATCTATTTGTTTATTCATGCATTTGTGTTCATCATGCCCTGTCTTTTTATAATAAGCACACTTAACCTTCTCCTTCTTCGGTTTAGCATTGGAGGATGAAGACTCAGTGTTGTTTTTGGTAGGATTGGTGTTTTCTTTTTTCTTCTCTTGGTCCTTGTTCTTTTTCTTCTTCTCCTTTGTTGAAGTCTTATCCTTACCATTTCTAGCTATCAAAGCTTGGGGTTGAGTAGACTTCATTGTGCCCATTTGAATTAGCTTATCTTGTTCCCTAGTCAAGTCGATAATGAATGAATCCAAAGAAGGCATTTTCTACGTAGTGCCAAGGGCACTTTTTGTGGCATGGAAAATGGAGACAAAGACTGAATAGCTTGGACCTAACTTTGCGAGAATAGAAAGTATGAGTTGATCATCTTTCTTCTCTATCCCGCATTCTTTCAATTGCAATCTAAGGGCCTTAAACTTAGTGAAGAAGTCCTGTAGGGTGTCAAAGTTGCTAGGACTTAGACTTATGAGTTCATTTTCGAGCTCATGACCTCTCATCTCATCAAGCTTTCTGAATAACTTTTCTAAGGTGTCCCATATGTCATTGGGAGTCTGGGAAGATTCTAGATGGAAGAAAAGTTTTGGAGACATAGACAAGCTCAGTAATCCAAAGGCTTCATCACTATGGTTGTACCACTTAACCTTTTTAGCATCAATGTTAGGTTCTATTTCAGTACCCATGGTGATCCTATACAACCCTTTGCTTCTAAGAATTATTGACATTTTAACCTTCCATTCATGATAGTTGAAGGGTGTTAGGGGTTTAAGTTGAAAAGAATCCATTTTTTTTAGCTGAATTTAGGTGAAGTTGTGTTGATTGCAAGTTTTGAAATTATGCAAAAAGGAGAATGAAAGCAAAGATTTGAAAGTTGTGAAAAGCAATCACACCCCCCCAAAATGTTGATCCCCCCCAAATATGCAAGTGCATGCTCAAAAGACGTTGGACTCAGCCGAAAATGCATCCCAGGAGACCCAAATTTTGGCACTTTATAAACTAGTGCATTTTTAATAATTAACAAGTCTACGCTATGGAAAATTAAATTACAAACACTTTTGCAAAAAATGTCACCCAAAACCGAGCTACCATTTGCAAGATATTAAAGGTACATTTTTCCCATAAAATAGTGCTTTTGCAAAAAAAACACTAAAACATTAAAAAAATGTCTGTTATGGGAGAGAAAGTGGCCTTCCAACCACTCATTGGATTTGGCACAGAATAAGGAATCCAAAGGAGGTTTTTGTGATGGGGAATTGACCTCCCGCTAACCCAAGCCTCACCCTTCATCTTCGTAGGTCGAAGATACAAGTTAAAATTCAAACCCCCAAAATTACCAATCTATCTAAAAACCTTAATACTCAATCAAATTGACTGATTTTTGTTTTGACAAATCAATTTTCACTAAAAATTTTTAGTTAAAGATAGAATGGACAGAATAGCAAAGTGATTAAAGGTCCACATGGGACGCCAAAAAAGAGGAGGGTGCATTTTTCAAGAAAATACAGCAGTCCAAATTTGTAGCAGAAAAGACAAATAAAATTAGACTTGTTGTTGGGCGTACGGCCTGTCTGAGGCATGGTAGAAGATTTAAACTCCCAATTTCAATGCATAGTAGAAAGGGCGCAATGTTGGAGCCGACTGTGGCGCAGACTTGGCAGAAGAGACAGCAAACAAAACAACAAGTGGCGTCCAAAAAAGGCGCAGTTCTAAAAAAATTTATTTTTTGCAAAAAACACAAAAACAAACAGCAGACCTAGGCTGTACGGCTAGCTTGACTGGTAAGAAAGGACGTCGTATAACTGAGCTTGGCTGGAATTGCTATTGGAGGGCACAGACCAGAAGCTAGGCATAGAGGTTTGGCATAGACCAAAAGTTTGGCACCTACCTCCTTGCTCTTTGCTCAACAATGGCACCTGAGTGTATCAACCTGCAGATTTTTATCTGCAAACAGCTTGTCTACTAGTGGTATTCTGCCAAGACACCCAAATGCAAGGATTTCCAAGGAAACTAACTAGAATTGATATATATATTTTTTATTTTATACCAAATCTAGAATATAAAAAAAGAGAACTCCACTCCTCTTAATTTCAAAATAAGCTAAAAGCATATTTACACACAAGATTATTGGGTTTGCTCTGATACCATATCAGAGTTTGCCAAAATCCAGATAATGCGAGTGCAATGGAGACGTGATCACACAAGTTGAAGCAAGTGCACACCACATATATGCTAAAGCAATTTGAAAATAACACAATAAGAGAAATTGCACAAGACAAAATGGAGAAAACTAAAATCTGATTAGCATGAGATGGCCAAAGTGAGGAATACAAATAAGAGAGTACATAAGTAACTCCTCCACAAAAGGTGGACAAGGCACCCCAAGAACAGAATGTAACTCCTCCATGAAAGGTGGTGACAAGGTGCTAAGAATAGAGAAGTAACTCCCATCAAGGGAGTTACTTATGACACCTATGACACATCTATGACACACACCTCCACATAAGCTAGCCTATCCCACAAATGTAGGAAAACTCCATGTATGCACAAGAAATACAATTACCCTAATTAATAAATAGGGAAAAATAAAAACCTACACTAATAGTATAGGGGCCTAGTTCCTAATTTTATCCACTCATGGGATGAGATGGGAATAACCCTATGTAAAAGGTTTGCAGATAAGAGTGATCATTTGTCACTTTTAGATAAAGAAGCTAACCACAATCAAGAGAGCTCCCCATAAAGTCATGCAAGACTTCAATACGAGATTTTAGAAGGCATGGGATGGAATTCTAGTAGCTATTAGACCATCTCTAAACTTTGCTTTCTTGTATTACTTGAAGGCTCTCAACACTGATATAGTTGTAATGATCCAATCCATGGGATGGGACATACTACCAAATGTGTATGAGGTGGCCATTAAAGTTAAAAAATGCCTGGTTCAATTGAGAAAGCTTACTTCCAAAACCCCAATGTCTCTTTTTCTAAAGATTCGACCACCTCCTACACTCATTCCTCCACTTGATGTTATAATTCAAATGCCAACAATTATTGTTATGTCTTCACCAAAGCAAGAGAAGGCCTCCAGTAGTGGATCCAACAACTCCCAAGAGCAAAAGAATTACTTGGAACTGAAGAGTATGCTCTAATCCTTGGGAAATGATGTGGTCAATGTCAAGAGGCAGTAAGCTTATAACAAGCCATATCAAGCTCCATAACAACCTTAGTAGTAACCTTATCAAGCAAATAGGCAACCCTATAAAGGAAATTTCCAAGGACAGGGGCATCTTAACTATATTAGATAGCATAATTATAATCCAAATGCTATAGGCCCTTCCAATTCCTTAGTTCTGGTTCAGAATAATATGGCTCAAGAGGTTGAAGGGATAATGCCTTGGAATCATTCTTTTGGACAATCCATTATCCCAACTAATGGATCTAACCAAGCATTCAATAACCAATGGTAGAAAGTTGTTGCTTATAGGTATAGCCAAGCTCTTATGGCCCAAAGCGTAGACATGCCCACAATGATAAAGCAAAAGTAGCCTCCACAAAAATAAGGCTCAAATCAGGTGTCAAACCAACCAAAGGCCACAATGGTCATCAATGAACAAGAGGAGTGTTATGTATCTAATCAGCAGGCCATCCCCAGTTTGGCTCACATCCTAGTCTTAGCAAACACAAGATTTAAGAGAAAGAATACGGGTGACAACTAGGAAGCTTTCAAAGAACCTCTTATCACCACTCCTTTATTGACAAAGCCAACAACAATAGCTCCCATAACCTAGGCAAAGGTTGGTGGTATGCCAATCAACATTATGGAGCAAATGAAGAAATCTAACATGAGCAAACCAATTTGGGACATGTTTTCCATGCCCAACCAAGTGGACATCCTTTAGGAAGGTTTGTCTAAGATGAGTGTTATGATAGTTGTAGGTAAACAATCAAGCGAGGAAGTTGAGGTCATCACTAATGCAACCAAGGGTCCTTTGGGAGAAAGGTAAAGTAGTGTGACCAAGCCCCCTCCATTATACATTTCATTAATCATCGATAATTCCTTGGTGCATAATTGCTTGGTAGATAGTGGGGTTAGCATCTCAGTCATGCCAAAATATATAGTTGATCAGTTGCATCTTAAATATGAGCCACATACCAAGGGGGTCCTATAGCTTGATGGTTCTTCCACAAAGCCATCGTGTATCATCAAGAATTTGAGATTAACTTTGCATGTTTGTCCTAGTGTTTTTGTGGTGTTGGACATGCTGATCGTTGATGTTAATCTTCACTTTGCTTTGTGTCTCTCTAGGGAGTTTACAACCAAGATTGGGGGTTACCTTGCAATAGATTAGTCTTACATGGAATTCATAACAAGGTATGGGACTAAGGTCTCAATCAAGGCTGAACCCATGGCACAATGCCATGTTGAACCCCATCAGCCAGATAACATAAACCTCAATTGTACTATCCTTGATGAAGATGAGTTTACAATTAACCAAGAGATAAACACTCATCCTGAAAAGGTTCCAAACTTGTTCTTGGATGAGCTATGGGGAGATAACCAATTTTTCAACCCTTTGGAAGGTGTTGAGGAAAGAGACATGGGTGTTTATCTATTGCATGAAAAGAATCAACCCATGCCTTCCCTCATTGGACCTAAAGAATATCCCAATGGTTTATGGAAATTATTCTTTGATGGCTCAAGGAGAAAAAATGGTGTAGGTGTTGGGGCAATGTTGGTTTCACCTTTGAGTAACAAGCTTTTCTCTTCCTATAGGTTCAATTTTAGTTGCTCTTAAAATGAAGTAGAATATGAAGACTTGATACATGGCCTTCAATGGGCCAATAAAAGAGGAATTAAACTGCTACAAGTTTACGGGGACAACAAGCTCATAGTAAACCAAGTCAGAGGCCTAAACATTATAAAGAATTCCTTGATGAGGTCCTACAAAAATTGAGTATGGGACTTAATTAAATATTTTGAGGACTTTGACATTCAAGCTATCCTAAGAAATCAAAACCAACATGCTGACAGGTTGGCAGCCATAGGAGCTCAGTTTGACATTCCAAGTGAGCTGAAAGAAGCTAAGGTTCAGCCACATGTCAAGGTGGTGGTGAGGCCATCAGTGTTGGATAATGAAGCTCACTGGCAGGTTTTTAAAAGTGATAAGCAAATTGCTTATTTATTACAATAGGAAGCTGAGTTCTCCTCCTCTAATCAAGATAAATTGTAGCCTCAATATGAGGATCAAATCATTTAGCTAAAGTCAAACAAACTTCCTAAGGGGCTGGTTTCACTTGAGGGCCTTTTTCATGGAGTCCACATGAGGAAAAAGAAGGCAATAATGTCAACTAACGAAGAAAATTATGAGAGAGTCCTCATCTTCAAGGATAAGCTTCTCAATCTTGGAAAGGTAAGAAATAAGGTTGAGAGGCATGCTTTCATATCACTTTACCAGGAATATGCAGACATATTTGCTTGGAAGTATAGTGACCTAAAAGGTTTTGATCCAAAATTAGCTCAACATACCATAAAATTTGAGGCTAATGCCAAACATGTAAGGCAAAAGTAAAGGCTGATCAAGCCCAAGATAGAAGAGCTGATGAGGAAAGAGTTAACCAAATTGATCAAGTCCAAGATCATATTTCCCATCAAACACTCATCACGGGTAGCCAACTTGGTGCTTATAAGGAAAAAGAGTGGGGAGATTAGGTTGTGTGTGGATTTTAGAGATTTGAATAAAGTCTCCTTGAAGGATCACTACCCTTTACCATCCATGGAGCAAATTCTCTAAGTATTTGTAGGATCAGAATGCTTCTCTATACTAGATGGATTTTTAGGTTACAACCAAGTCTGGGTGAAAGATGAAGATTGGTACAAGATTGTCTTTACCACCAAATGGGGCACGTATGCATACCAAAAGATGCCCTTTGGTCTATCAAATGTTGGTGTAACTTTCCAAAGAGCCATGGACATGGCTTTCCAAGGGTTGTTAAATCAAATGATGTTGGTATACTTGGATGACATCGTAGTTTTATCCAAGAATGCCAGCGAACACATGAACCACTTAAGACTAATTTTTGAGAGATGCAAGGAGTATGGGATTTCTTTGAATCCCAAGAAGTGTGTGTTTGTCATGCATGAAGGCAAACTACTGGGCCACATCATTTCAAAGGAAGGGTTGTCCCTTGATCCTAATAGAACAAGTTCCATCTTGGCCTTATCCTTTCCCAAGCATAAGAAGGGACTCCAAAGTTTCCTTAGAAAAACTTCATGAGAAGATTTATCCTCAATTTTGAAAATTTAGTCAAACCCATCACTACTATGCTAAAGAACAACCAAGTGTTCACTTGGTCAAATGAAGGTAAGTAAACATTTGAGGCTATCAAGCAAGCCATTGCTCAAGCACCCACACTTATGAATCTTTATTTCTTAAGGGACTTCATATTGTATGCTTTTGCCAATGTTGATAATATATCAGCTATGTTGATGCAAAGGAATGGTGAAGGACTTGAGTAGCCAATAGCATCTTTCAGTCAAGGACTTGAGGGGCATGAGGTGAGGTATACTTTTGTAGAAAATCAAGTCCTTGTAGCAGTAAAAAACCTCAAAAAGTTCAAGCCAATAATCTCTAATAGAAAAAACTACCTTATGGTGTCTCATCCTAGAGTGAGGGATTACCTTTTTAGCAAAGACTTGAGCTAAAAGAGAGCTAGTTGGATTACCAAGGTCATAGAGTATGACATGGAGATCAAGGTCACTAAGATAGTAAGAGGTAAAGGCTTGTGTGAGCATATGGTTGATGACCTTCATGAAGACAAAAAGGTCATCTTGGTAACACAAGATAACTCATAAATAGATGCACCTCCATATCACACTAGATGGCTCCATGATATGATGCACTTTCTGTTAGTACCCAAGATTAAAATAGAAAAAATAAAGAGGGATAGCTATTACTGGCCCAACTTATTCAAGGATGATTATGCATGGGTGAGGATGTGTCAATAATGTGCTCTCTTAATGGGTAAGCAAAGGTTAGCAGCTTTCCCTCTCAACCCCATTCAATTGGAACAACCATTCATGTAGTGGGGTTTGGATTTCATTGGTATGATCAACCCCCCACCAAGTGTAGGGCATAAGTGGGTGCTTACTATGACTGATTACTTCACCATATGGGTGGAAGCCATTTCACTAAAGGAAGCCAACAAAAGTGCAGTCTTAGATTTCTATGACAACATTGTGACCAGGTTTGGTGTTCCATCCACTATCATATCTGATAATACATTGGCTTTCCTTGGTGTGAAAACAAGTGAATGGGCCCTCAAGATGGGAATCTACCTCACTCAAATTATTACCCTCAAGGCAATGTGTTGGTTGAGTCTACAAATAAAAATTTGCTGAGTATCGTCAAGAGGACTATGGAGGAAAACCAGAGGACATGGCACACCAAGTTGAAGACAGCCTTATGCGCTAATTAAGTAACTCCTAAAGTCGCTATTGGTAATTCTCCATATGTTCTAGTATATGGAAGGGAGGCCAAGTTACCCATCTCTCTTGAGCTACCAGCATTAGAACTAGCCCATCAACTAGAGCTACTGGAAGAGGAACCCATGAATGTGAGATTGGCAGAACTCATAGAGCTTGAGGAGATGAGAGACCTTGCAATAAAGACACTAGAGTCACATCAAACTCAAGTCAAAAAGGAATTTGATAAGATATCCATGGCAAGGAATTTCAAGGAGGGAGACCTGGTTCTCAAATGGGACTCAAATAAAGTCAAACCAGGTAACCTTACCAAGTTTGACAACTTGTGGAGTGGTCCTTATTTGATCCACAGATGCAAACAACATAACACCTTCTAGCTCACTAAATTAGATAGAGAGGTATTATTGTTGACCATTTTGTGAATCCTGCATGCCAAAATGTGCACCCCCCTCTTTTTTCCCTTGAAACCTTGTTCTTCATGACCTTTTCCCCTAAAAATAGGTCTTAACCCTTTAAAAATAAAGGAAAAGTTGCTTTTGTGTAGATGCAAGTGTTGTCTCATCAAGCATTGGTCTTTTCCAGCACTCACAGAGCAAATTGGGTCCTCAGAACAACATTACTTGTAAGTTTTACAAGTAATAAGTGGGAACACTTGACAACCCTGAGAGGGTCTATGGCCAGTTCTAGTGTAGGTCAGGTTTTGCAAAGTACTTTACTTGCCAACTTTCATGAGTTGGAGTCATTCACAAACTCGAAAGGGTAAGAAAGAAGTAATTGGATTTTGAGACATCTTTAGTTCAAAGCTTTTTGAGTAAGTCCTTCAGAAGAGCCCAAATTGGTCTTAGACGCTTCTTAAGGCAAGTGTTTTTTCTATGGAGGGAACTTGGGCATTATGTGCAGTCATTTGCAATTTCCCTAAAGTGTATGTGCCCTTACGGGAGGAACTTTAAAGACTAAATAGAATTTTATAAAACTTCTGAAGGGTATGTTTGAAGGCAAAATGGATCTTGCAGAGGGCTTTTCGTTAACATGAGGACCAATACAAAAGTTCTAAAGGGCACTTTTAGCTCGAAATGCCCTTGTGAAGGGCAGCCGGTTGAAACAAAGGGGCAAAGAAAAGAAGCTCGAAGGGAAATTGCCCTTTAAGAAAATTGACATGCAGAAGGAGTTTTCCTTCAAAAATTTTGTCCAAAGGAAAACTGAAGAAGGCAAGCCAAGGTCGAATTCCTTTGGATAAAATTTTTGAAGGAATTCCTTCAGACATTTGATTCAAAGAAATTCTACGGTCACAGGAAGTCCAAAGGGTAAGTGTCCTTGTGGAGGGCACTTGGTCAATAAATTGAACCATTTCATTTTTTTGAAGGGTGCTTCTGAGCTCAAATGGCCCTTCTGGAAGGCACTTTAAGAAAGTAAGGGATGAAAACAAAAGCTCGAAGGGTACTTGCCCTTCGGGAAAAGCCAATGCCAAAAGAAAAAATTCCTTCAAACATTTTGTCTGAAGGAAAGCTCAGGAAAAAAGGGCCAAAATAAAAGAGAGATCAACAACAAATTCCTTCAGATATTTTGTCTAAAGAAATTTAGAAACAAAAGCCTTAATGCCCAAAGAACAAATGAACGAGCAAGCAAGACAAGGAACCCAGGAGAAAAGAAAAGCCAAGCCTAAAGGAAAATGAACCCGAATGGTTAAAGATAAAGGGAAAAAGCCAAGGCAAAGGGAAACAACAAACTAAAAGAAAATAAGGTGGGTAACCCAAAACATAGCCACACAATATAATAAAGTAAAATCTCAAAACATTCCAAGTAGCATGACAAGTCAAAATGCATACCCAAGGATGAACCAGACCAAGGCAAGTGGCACAGGTGTCATCAGCAAGAAGATTAAATGCACTTAGGTGAAATAGTCTCTACTGAAAACTAATAAAAGGATTGGTTTTTAAACTATAAAGGAGAGTAGCCTGTGTTTTCATGCTTCATCATTAATGCACAACCAGTTATGCCCAACATTGAAGAGAGCATGGTCCAGTCAACACAACTTGGGGATGACTTTGTCAGTTATTAGGAGTATCCCATGCTTTTGCAGGCCCAATATAGCAAGGGAAATGACTTAGACATCTACAGCATGGCTCTCCTATACACAATTGGAAGAATACAATGGCAGCGTGGGCTTGTGGTCTTTAGAGAAGCTTTTAACTCAGCATGGGTCTCCATCCCTTGATTGGTCAAGCTATCTGTTTCCAAGTTATCTATATATTTGTAACTTCTCATTTAAGAAAGGATCTCTCAGCGTTGTATGGTGAAGCCCTGAAGGAATTTACCTTGAATCAAAAGAAGCATTTTTACCTCCATTCGAGCTTGCACTTTTGCATATGTCTATGGTTTTATCTTATGTTAAGTCATTTCTTTTTCATGATTTCATAAGTATATGCCAACATATCTAGTGTAATGTGAGTTATTCTCTTGTAGGTCAACAAGAAGTGTCTAGCTCAGAGTATAGGTGCATGTGAACAGGTTGTCCATAGTGTGTCTTAGAACACCTCAGGTAGTTCTTCCTCCCTGTATCTCCATAGGATCCCCTATTGAAACACTGATGCAGGAAAGGTTCTCATTTGATTGAAGTGGATGGTTGCTTCTGTATGGTGTAAAGTGTATGTCAAAGCTGAGTAAACTAACCATTTTGGTGCATCACCACATTAGTTTAGGCTCTGATTTTAGTATTTCTCTCCCTTTTCACCCCCCTATTATTAGCAGTAAGAAATCTAGGGCCTCAAGGTGCATCAAGGGGAGATAGTCCCTAATCTAGAGATTCATCCCTCATGTTTACAACCCACAACAAGAGGGGTGTCTCCATTGTGTCACGTAGAGGAAGAGAGTTGAGCCTCCCTTCAGAGGGTGCAATCCATCGTGTCAACAATTACCAATCCCAATCAATGGGATTCATCTGAAGGCTTGCTATTGAGAGTTTGTATTTATTGTATATATTTGTGTACTCTTCATTTAGTTTTTTTTGTGTTTTCTTCTAAGTACCTTGTGCACATCCATTTCAGTTGTGTGTTTCCCTTCCCTAAGTGCCTTGGGCATATTTTGTTTCATTTCAGTCATTCTTGTTGCTTCAAGGGAATTTTTCAGATAGAGCCAACATGTCCAAAAAGTAGTGACTCCATGCCCAATGGATCAGATGAAGCAAAAGTTTTGGGTTGGTTAAAGCATAGTAGGCATGTTTCCCTATGAGTTACCAAATTGTTGGCCATTTTTTGGCCCCCATATCAAATTTTCCCTAAGCATGGGAAGATGGACTTTCAAGCAAGAGAATGGCAAGTCTTTGGGAAGACTTTGGGTTTTTTAGCAGTGTATATCGAGTTTTTAGGTGATCACAACTTATTTATTTTATAAGTTATAGGAAAATGAGAACCCAAAATAATGAGACTTAGGGAACCCGACTTAGTCTTGAGCAAAGTGTTTTGGGTTTTAGAAGCAACACTACTTATGACTTTATAAGTAGTAAGCAAGTAGAAGCTTGAAGTAATGAGCAAGTAAGTTGTGAGCTTTGAAAAGCTCGATTAGGCAAGCAGTTCATCCAATTTTTTCTTGAAAGCTTCTTCATGCACATGTTTTTTTTGGAGGTTTTGGCCAAATCTTTGGAAATTGTCTCAGATAATTTGTCTGAGATAATCTTCTTGAAAGGTTTGTTCTCGAGCCAAAGGGCACTTCAAGCTTTGCAGAGGGACTTTTCAACTTTGATGGACCATTTTAACTTCCTCAAAGGGCAACTGCATTTTTATTTAAGGCTATTTCTTCAAGTTTCAGAGGGCACATCCAGTTTCAAAGGGCCATTTCAAAAGTTCTGAAGGGCATTTTACCCCTTGGAAGGATCATTGCAAAGTTTTTGAAGGGTAACTACCCTTCAAGAGGGTTCAAAGCAAAAATCCCAAAGGGTAGTTACCCTTCAAAAAGAGTTCCAAAGGGCAAATGCCCTTCAAAATGGATGTTTAAAAAATTTCCAAGGGACACTTCCCCTTCGGCGAAATTGGTAGAGGAACTACCCTCATTATAAATCCTAGAAGTTCAACCTCACTATAGGATACCCACATCCTAAGGTTGTCCCCATGTTTGTAGCTGGAAGTGAGATAGCCTAAAGAACTCTCTCACAAGGGTGTGATTCCAATTTATAACAACACCATGATAACCAAGGTTCAATCAAACATGACAACACTAAATAACACCCTCATATGGGCATTCTCTGTCAAACAACTTCAGTGTGAAGAAGATATCACAAGAATATAATTTGTAATTCACAATGTCTACAATAAAAGACCAAACTTGTCTAACACCTAAATAAAATAGAGGTTGATGGAAATGTTTAAGATTGATGACCCTAAAAAAACTTCATTTATAGGTTGAAAATAAAACACTCATACTCTAGGGGTTTTGGACTCATTTTTTATGGTGTTGATGGTGTTATAAAATACAAACTAGGGCATAAGTTGGCCTAGAATGGGATATATGTACAACATCCTAGTCTACTAAACAATGCTCAAATAGAGTAAATAAAATCCATAAAATTAAGAAATTCAAAATTTAAATGAATGATAAAAAATATCCATTTTACATCGACTGAACTACAAATTATAAAATTATGAAAATATAAATAAATTATTTTTGAACTTTGTATTGACAACATCATTCCCTAAAAATTGTAAAATTATGAAAATATAAATAAATCATTTTTGTTAGGGTGTGGAGCTAAAAGCTTCACCTATGGCAAATAGGAGGAGGAGGTTTTTCGTAGCTTGACAGTCACCGGCGTCGACAGGCCACAACCGACGTCGATCAGGGGAAGCGCAGAAGGAAACCGGCATCGGCAGGAGATCGGCCGGCGTCGGTCACCTCCAGGAAGGCAAGGACCGATGTCGGTCACCTGTAGTGGTCAGAACTGTTGTTGACAAACAGTCAGTTAAGTGAACGTAGAGTTTGCATGTTGAAGACCAGTTCGAGTCTTTGAGCTGCCCGTCTAATTTAGTGTATGCATGAGATCTATATAATAGACTCATGGGCTGTATTGTTAAGTGTTGAACTTGTAGAACCCAAGTGTGGAGCTTGGAGAGTTCTTCCCATGGTGGAATCAAGTAGGATTCCCCATGTATGTAAGATCAGGTTTGATATGCAGGGTGTTGCAGGATCATGGAGGAGATCTACATGTGATAAGTAAGATCAGGTTGGTCTGCAGGGAGATGTGTGAATGTGAGGGTCAGAAAGGAGATCGGCAGGGGAGCTAGATCCAAGGTGACAGTAATACATCAGGAGCAGGATCATGGTTAGATCTACTTAGAGTACCGGTTCATACTCGATTGTATTGGACGTATAATGAGGTGAACAACAGCGTGTGTTAGCTGTGTGTTGTGACCTATGAGAGAAGATTACTCAGGTGGGAAGATTACTGGGAGCCCTTGAGGAGGAAGCCTCACAGAGGTGGAGAAGAGTGTGATCTCTTTATTGTAATTTCTTTTGTAATGAGTTGAATACAATTATGTGTTGCCTCTCAGTTTTTGTGTTATTTCTCATTGATAGTTATTTTGTTCTTCTGGTATTTCCGCATGTTTAAGTTGCTTATACAATGGTAATCATGTGTGCTCTTAAATTTGACAAGTTGTGTCAGAACTTTGGGAAACTTTGGTCCTGTCAATTTTGAGATTTTTATTGATAATATCATTCCTTAACTTCAACTAAAAATATTGTAGTCTTTCCCACTCAATGTGTATTATATTACATCTTATTCCATATTACATTGTATCCCTTTTGTGTTTTAACAAAATAGCATTCTCTAATTTAAATACAAAACAATCCTAGTTACACATTGTTTGTTAATTAGTAAGATAATGCATTTTTACATGGGAGGCATTTTCATTGCCAAGTTTTCACTATAGATTCATTTTCGCATGTTTGTAATTGCTAATCAGAGTGGGCAAGAAGGTGTTTATTGAAGGTCACGTGGATGAATAGATATGGAGTGCAGAGGAAGGGATATATATGCAAGTAAGAGATTATTTTAATACATCTCTGGTCATCACTTGATTTAATCTACCTTCTTCTTTTTAATTATCAGGTGTGTTGGGTGAATATTTTGTCAATCAGCGTACTGATAAATAAAATAGGTCTGATCAACCACAGCAGGAAGATTGCTCGGCTAGTTGTGTAGGTTTACCACATCAAAAGGGGACTAATCTCTCCTTTCATCAAGGGGAGGTTCCCTATAGATACATAGGAGCTATATACAATATAAATAAGTAGAAAGTAAGACACAGGGGTGGGATAAACCATCCATCTCTCTTCTTTCAGAGATGATGCTCATAGACAAAGGAGAAATCCTAGTGTAAACACTGAAGGCACTTCTCTTCTTTCAAAAGTGTTCTTGTAGGAAACAACAAGATTTTTTTTCAAGTAGTAAGATAAGAAACCAGTTAACCAGAGGGCGTAGTAACAACAGGATGAAGCAGAACGCAAAGTTTCCACCTCAACTACCCAAAGAGTATATCACAAAGGATAATGGGGGCACAAAGTTGCCCCAGAGTCCTTAATAGAAAAAGAAAAGAAAAACATAGACTGAAAGCAATTGTGAAAGCACAAAGTCTTCCCACAGTTGGTTTCAAGACACTTCCCTATTACCTTCACTAATTTTGCTTACCAAATTAAATTAATAAGGACACCTTCAGAAGACAGACGTAAGAATGATCTTCTAAAATGACACAAGTCAGAACAACACAAAGTCTGTGAAAAACCTACTTTCTCATTCAGATAAAAATGAAATTACAACCTAAGCTCAAAGTCTCAGTCTTCTTCTTTCAAAATGGGTAGAGTTTCACTCTTGTAAAATGAAAGTCCCATTTACAAATGAGAGAAAATACAAACTTATAGCAACTACCCAACGATTGGTGCCTTTTTCCATGGGACAGCCCATGATGTAGTCAGTGTCTTTAATGTGTCTCCAGTTTTGTCTCAAGAGACCATGCTGAGAACATTGCACTGCCATAACTATGGCATGTCCATTCATCTAATATGTCTCCTCCTTAATATGGACCATCTGGTCCTTTGCATATTTGTCTTTACTTCATGGAATAAAATAAGCCGCATCCTTGGTTTGGTGTGCTCAGAAGTCTACTCGATCCACTATTCCACCTACTGAAAATAACTCTTTTGAAGACATTTCTGGTCCTTTGCATCGATCTTCTCTCTTTGAGTCTTTGGGCTCTATTTTTAGTCGATCACTTGATTTAGGTTAAACCTTGAACCCGTTAAACCACTAAAAGTTCATTGGTTCATTCTGTTTATTTTGTTCTATCGCTTCTTGGTTCAATCGCTTCTTCGCCCCTTGGTTGAACCATCTATTGAGCCACTTGTGTGCCACTTTTTATTTGACTGAGGCTGCCTTTGAACTTTTGAACCATGTTGAACCATTGAACTTTGAACTCTTTCGGTTCAAAGTTCAATCGATTCATTGGTTTATTCTGCATTTCACTCAAACACTGCTTCCTTTATCTTTCTAAGCTCTCGTTGAACCTTTGAACCTTGAACTCGTTGAACCTTTTGGTTTAACGATTCAATGGTTTATTCAGTTCATTCAGTTTATTTGATTCATCAGGTGAAGTTCCTTTTTCTTTGTCTAAGTCCGTGAAAGTTCCTTTCTTCGTCTTTGTTCGGGCTTTTAAAACAGTCCTTTCTCTATTGCCAAGTGCCCCCTGCAAGGGTACTTGTCCTTCAGGCTTCAACTTCCCCAGTAGGCTCTTACTTCTTCGGTGGGCTTTTTTCGTCGGGCAAAAAGCTCAAAAGAATTCCTTCGGACAAAATGTCCGAAGGAAAGTTTCTTGTTGCTTGGCCATTCATTTTTTCTTGTTTCTTCGGACTTTTCCTCCAGGTGAATTCCTTCAGACAAAAAGTCTGAAGGAATTTTGCCTTAACATTTTTTTGAGAAAATCCTCCCAAAAGTATTCTTTCAGCCTCTTGGACTTAGCCATTTTCTCGAGGGGTTCCTAACTTTTATCCGCTTTTGCTTACTACCCCCCGCAAGGGCACTTGTTCCTTTGGCTTTGGGGCAACCCCTTGAACCTACCGATTGAACCAAGTTTGGTTCAACGGTTCAATGGTTCAATTGATTCATTCTTCATTATTTGGCTAAGTGTTGAACCTATTTCTTTCCTGCAAAGTCTGTAGAAACTAACCTTAAGAGTCCATAGATTTGAGCCTACCTGAAGAGTCTGTAGAAGCCAAGTTCATAGTTTTGTCTAACCTTGAAAGAGTCTGTAGACATATATTTGCAGAGTCCGTAGAAACCATCTATGAAGTTCATAGTTCCAAGCCTGCAGAGTCTATAGATTCAAGCCTGCATAATCCGTAGATTTTTGGAAAACTTAAAAAAAGAGGACTTTGAAAGCTCAGAGCAAATTTTGAGAAAAGGAAGAGAGAAATCTTGGTTCTGTAGGACCAAGATAACTCATATATTGTTCCAAAAATGAGTGACATTTTTTGCGGACCAACAGCTGGCTCCAGTTGGAGAACTTCCTTCAGGTGAAAACTTGAAACACAGCTGAGGGGAGTAGAAACCACAATCTCCAGTGCCATGAAGTGTGCCATTGGGCTACGGAGTCAAACTACACAAAAAGAAAGGTTCCAAAAAAGAAAATGAAATGAACAAAACAAATAAAAAGACTATACAATTATACATATGTATAGGGGAACTCATCCAATACTTCAAGAGTTGAAGTGCTTTAGATGTTGCCCATTGTGAGGCAGAGAGAAGAGAGTGCCATCTTGATACTTCAACAGGAAACTATTTTTACCATTGAGCTAATGAATAGTAAAAGGGCCCCTCCATAGGGAATCAAACTTTTCGTGCATCCCCTTTGGTTCTCTTCTCTTGTCCCACAGTAGGACTTGATCTCTAATCTAGAAATCATGATTCTTTGCTTTCTGGTCAAAGAGCTTCTTCACCAAACTTTGAAGGGCAACAATTCTATCCACCACTGCAGTTCTCTATTCATTCAGCTCAGCAAGGCACATGATCCTCTTCTCAAGTGAGCTCTCATATGTTTGATCTTCAATTGCCTTAGCCAATTTCAATGCTGACAATTCCAAGGTGATTGGTATCTCAGCATTGACACCATACAGAAGTTGGAAGGGAGACATACCAATTACTCTCTTTGGTGTAATTTTGTCTGCCCATAGAGCATCAACCAATACCTTATGCCAAGTCCTTTGGTTGTCATCCACTAGCTTCTTGATGATAGTCACCAAATTTTTATTGCTTGACTCAGCATGTCCATTCCCTTATGGAAAATAATCAAAGGAGTGGGAGAGTGCAATTCCATAGTAGAAGCAGAATTGAGTAATCTCTTGAGAAGTGAAATAGGCTGCATTGTCAGTGACAATTTTGATTGGGACCCCAAACATGGACATGATGTTCTCTTTGAGGAAATTGCATACTACTTCTGAAGTAGCATGTTTGGTTGGAACGGTTTCCACCCATTTGGTGAAGTAGTCTATTGTTGTAAGGACATAATCATGTCTAGCACTTGACGATGGGTTTACAGCACCAATAAAGTCAATTCCCTATTACTGGAAGGCTCCTCAATGACCACTGGTTCGAGAGGCAGAGCAACTAGCTTGGGCCTTCCAACAAACTGCTAGCATAGTTCACATCCCCTGACCCACTTGTATGCATCTTGAAAGAGAGTTGGCCAATAGTACCTGGCTCGTAGGATCTTATGGGCAGTCATAGGGGCAAAAAAATGTCCTCCACAAACCGAATTATGGAAGGACTTCAGAAGTTGGCTTTGTTGCTCCTTATCCACACAGTGAAGGAACATTCCATCAAGGCTCCTCTTGTACATGCCGTTGTTTCAAAGCACAAAATTAGCAGCTTTCAGCTTGATGGTTCTCCTTTTTTTATAAAACAGGTTTGTAAGACATTCACCATAAGTAAGGAAATGAGCAATACCTGTACCACTCATTCATGGTGGAGACAAAGAAGACTATTGGTGTGTCATCCTCATCCACTTCTGGTTCTTCATGCTATGTTCCTCTTGGCTTGTTATCAGAAATTATTTGTCATAGCCCCTTTCCATGTACTAGATTTGTTGGCTTGATGATCAGATCGAACTCCTAGATCTTTGCAACCCAATTACCTCTTTTCCTCCCAAACTCTTGCTGAGTCAGTATAGATTTCATTGTGGTGTCAGGGACCAAGGCAGTAACTCGAGAATTGAGGATGTGGAAACAAAAATGTTTTATGGCCTTCACCACTGCGTAAGCGTGCTTCTCCATATTTGAGTACTTCAACTCATGAGCTTTGAGAGGATAGCTCATGAAGGAAATGGGAGATTCCATACCTTATTTATTCTGTTGAACCAGAATTGTTGAAAGCATATGTTCTGAAGCATAGTTGTAAATGGTGAACTCTTTGCTATAGTCTAGACAAGTTAGAATTGGAGCATGGGCAATGGCAGTCTTGATATCCTCAAAAGCTAACTTGCCTTCTTCAGTCCAACTGAAGGTGGCCTTTCCCTTCATCATGTTTACAATGTGCCTAGTCTTCTCGGCAAATTTGGGGATGAATATCCGTAAGAAATTCACCTTTCAAAAAAAAGAGTGAACAATAGTCTTGCTTGTGGGCAAAGAAAGTTCTTGGATAGACTTGACTCTGTATGAGTCAATCTTTATGCCTCCTTTGGACACAATGTGTCCGAGAAATTTCCCCTCTGTTACTTTGAAAACTAACTTATTAGGATTTAAGGAAATGTCATTCTGGCAGTAGCGTTCCAGCACTTGCTGCAAATGGCTCACATGATTTGGGCGATGCTTAGAGAAGACAGTCAAGTCATCAAGATAAACTATGACGAACTTACCCATCTCATCCTTGAAGGCAAGGTTCATTGCTCTTTGGAAGGTGGCACCAGCATTTATCAAACCAAAAGGCATTCTTCTATATGCAAACGTGCCCCAGGGCATGGTGAAAGCAGTCTTATGCTGGTCTGCTTCACCAACTTTGACCTGATTATATCCTGAGAAGCCATCTAGCATTGATAACATCTCTGAGCCTGTCACTGTCTACAGCACTTGATCCATGATTGGCAAAGGATAATTATCCTTCAAGGATGCCTGATTCAAATTCTTAAAATCCACACAAAGGCAAATTTCACCATTCTTCTTTTTTACAGGCACTATATTGGAAATCCATGTGGAATGATGGATTGGGAAGATTATTTTGGCATTTAGCATTTTTTGTATCTCAGATAAAATAGTAGATGATATTTCTGGATTCTAATGCCTGGTCTTTTGCCTATAAGTTGTTGAATTAGCCTTAAGAGGGATGTTGTGTCAAATTTTGTCAGGCCAGAGTGATTTTAGGTCAGCATAGGAGTATGTTAGGACATCCATGTATTTGTTGAGCAAAGAGGTGAACTTGAAACGCTCTTCAGGAGTACATCATTTCCCAATGTTCACCATCTTGGGGTCTTCCTTGGTTCCCAAATTTACTTGATCAAACTCTTGAGATGAGCTTGAATCCATTGGTTGTTGTATGATGAATCTATCATGCTTATCAAACAGCTTCTCAAGGGAAACCAGGCCTTTGGGAATCTTATTTCCTTTGAGTTGCAAGAACTCCTCCCCTATGTCTGCATTTGATTCAAGAGCTATTTCACATTTCTAAGGTTCATTGCCTTCAAAATGCAGTCATTTAAAGTTGTCTTTTTGGTTTAAGAAGGCAATGATTTGGCTATCATTATTAAATACCTGCCAATGACTGGTATTATCAGGTACACTTGGCTGAAATACTAGCTCAATCGTGTTCTTGTCTCCTTTGTAATCTGGGTGGGGGACCAAGAGAGTAGCTGAAATAGCCAATGCATCTACCTGGTCATTGAATTCTCTAGGAACTACAGAGATACTGAAAGCATCAAAGTCTTCAAGCTGGCCCCAGACTAGATTGCGGTAATGACACAATCTTTCATTTTTGGTTTGGTATAGGTTTCTTACCTGACAAACCACTAGTTTGGCATCTCCTTTAGCATGAAGGAGCTTGATGCTTTTATCTCGAGCGGCTCTCAATCCAAGCAACATAGACTCATATTCAGTTGTGTTATTCATGTTGTTGAATTGCAATTTATAAGATGAGGGGAAAATATCTCCTTGAGAAGATATTAACACAACCCTGGCTCCTGAACCAGTGGAAGAGCATCTACCATCAAATTCAAGAATCCATACCTCATTTGATACTAATTTTCTTTTGGATTCTTCTTCATCCAGGGGTGGAGATACTTCCCCACTTGCCTTCTTCTCAGCCAATTCTTCTGTTGTTCTAGCTGAATGCATTTCCAGACTATCATCTACTGGAGCTTCATCACATGTCTCATGAACTCCATCCATGTACAAAAATTAGTTACCATGCCTGAAGATTCAAATAGAATTTGAGCTTCAAGTGCTGAGGTCTAGGTAACCACATTTTGCTTCTTTCTCAGGGAGCAACCTCTTCATAACACTTTTGACTAAAATCCTCACCTCTGATAAATCCATGCTTAATTCACCGCCAACATCCCTACAAAAATTCTACCCGAGAAGGATGCCATATGATGCTGGGACGTCTGCTACCAAGACAATCATCTTGATTCTTTTGTCTAGAAATGCTGCAAATGCAAATTGGGCATCTTTAATTTGTCCCAGCAAAGGCACTTACTTGTTCTCCATGGAGAAGCATCTACCAAAAGTTTTGGTTAATGTGAAATCAAGGGATTCAGCCACTTTAGCAGGCATGACATTGTCTAAAGCTCCAGAATCAATGATGCAATTATTCAGCTGATGTCCATTTATCAGCAATGAGACATAAAAAGGTTCAGTCCTACCATGAGCAGTAGGGGGAGCGGTGACAAGGTTGATCCTGGTGGGTGCATTAATGATAGCATCATGTGTCACTTTGGGAATTGCTCATTCAACAAGGATGTTCTAGTTTTTAACACATTGAACCAGTCTGTCTAATTACTCGGGATGGGACTACAAAAATTCAAATTTAGACATTTGAATTTTGGTTTTATTTATATGGTCAATGATATCAAATCTCTGGAATGAGCTAGGAGTAGAGGATGGAAGTTCATCCTTTTGATTTTTGAAAGGGGGAGGATTGGACTGCTGAATTGAAGTAGAAGGCGTAGGGGCATTTGGCGTACTTACCTTTCTTGAAACCACTGGGTCATTTGGCTAGAAAGGAAGAGTGGATCCCTGCTTAACAATTAAAACTACTGGTTGAGGTCGCTCTTCTACTTTCTCCTTATCAGCTTGTTGAGCTGATTGATTCTTAAACCGAGTGAATACATCATATGACCCCTTAACTGCATTGCCTTCACTTTTGGGTTCATATTGATAGTTCAAGAAACTAATATGGGAGTCACCAGCTAATTCTTATTCTTCCTCAGTGAAGAGATTAGCATCATCTTTAGGATTCAATTCAGGCTGGAGTGAGAAATCCACTTCAGCTTCAAGATATCCAACTACCGAGTTGTTTGGAGGTGCTTCAAGGGCAAGGTTCCTCTATGGAGGAGGAAGGTGATTTTGTTGTCCCTAATTCCTGGTAGCATTGCCTTGGTACGTCTGATTCTAAAATGCCCTCTTGGGCATATCTCTGTTTGCAGGAGCAGATGACATCCCTTGCACCATTTGCTTTCTGAGAGCTAGCATTTCATTTGCTAGCTTTTGTACCATTGGGTCAGTGGTGACTGTAGATGAATACTTTTAAGATGAAGAGGATTTACTTTTATTAGGGTCTCTCCTTATCTTTCCTGCTAAGATAAGGTCATCTTCTACCTCAGTAGCCAAGTCTTGAGCAGCAATAAGGTCTATGTGTCTGGCCCATCTCAACAAGAAACCCACTTCAGGCAGTTGTGAATTGATGAAGAAGCATTTGAGGTTCTGAGGCATCGGTTGGGCGACCATGGGAACCCTATGCCTCAGCTTGTCGAACTTGGCAATAAAATCCCTCATAGGCTCATGAGGCTCTTTCTTCATTTGAGTGAGTTGGGCCAACAAGGCATGTGCATCTTCTACAGGCTTGAACCTAGCTTTAAATTTGTCTTTTAGAGTGTCTCAGTCAGTCACTGATCTAGCCTACAGGTGGTAGAATCAGTCTACAGCAGCGCCTTATAGTGTCTCCATGAATAGCCTGACCCTTATGTCTTCAAATTCCATCCCTATTACACTGCAAGCTATGCTGAAAGCTACAATGTGTTCATCAGGATGAACCTTCTCATCACCAAAGAATCTGGGGAAATTCTTCCTTGAATTGTGAGGAAGCTCATGCAGAGATGGAGTCAAGTTCAGGGGACCAAAAGAATTACTCCAGGGGCCTTGAGCCATGATTTGATTATGCAAAAGTGGGATCACTAATCCAGGTGGAGCATGGATGGGTAAAGCTCAGCTAACAGCAGAAAAAGAAGCTCTACCTTGTGTTGGTGGCCTGATAAGGCTAAGAGGAAGACTCCTAGTTTGTCTAAGGTGAGGTTGTGGAGGAAACAACTCAAAATTACTCTACTGCACCAACTCAAAAGCAAGGTCAACAACACCTTGGGATTTTTGGCCTCTAGTATAATGTGGAGTTTCCAGATTTTAGAACAAAAAATAGAAAAGAGTAAGATCTGCTTCAGCTTAAAGTTTGAGACTTCAAACTGCGCGCTCTTCCCCAACAGAGTTGCCAAAAACTGTTGGGTGAATATTTTGTCAATCAGCGTACTGATAAACCAAATAGGTTTGATCAACCACAACAGGAAAATTGGTTGGCTAGTTGTGTAGGTTTACCACATCAAAAGGGGACTAATCTCTCCTCTCATCAAGGAGAGGTTCCCTATAGATACGTAGGAGCTATATACAATATAAATAAGTAGAAAGTAAGACACAGGGGTGGGATAAACCATCCATCTCTCTTCTTTCAGAGATGATGCTCACAGACAAAGGAGAAATCCTAGTGTAAACACTAAAGGCACTTCTCTTCTTTCAGAAGTGTTCTTGCAGGAAAGAGCAAGATTTTCTTTCAGGTAGTAAGATAAGAAACCAATTAACCAGAGGGCATAGTAACAACAGGATGAAGTAGAACGCAAAGTTTCCACCTCAACTACCCAAAGAGTATATCACAAAGGATAATGGGGGCATAAAGTCGTCCCAGAATCCTTAACACAAAAAGAAAAGAAAAATACAGACTAAAAGCAATTGTAAAAGTACAAAGTCTTCCCACAATTGGTTTTAGGACACTTCCCTATTACCTTCACTAATTCTGCTTACCAAATTAAATGAATAAGGACACCTTCAGAAGATAGACGTAAGAATGATCTTCTAAAATGAAAATACAATTACAACTTGAGCTCAAAGTTTCAATCTTCTTCTTTCAAAATAGGCAAAGTTTCACTCTTGTAAAATGAAAGTCCCCTTTACAAATGAGAGAAAATACAAACTTATAGCAACTACCCAAGGATTGGCACCTTTTTCCATGTGACGGCCCATGCTGTAGTCAGCGTCTTTAATGCATCTTTAGTTTTGTCTCAAGAGACCATGCTGAGAACATTGCACTGCCATAACTATGGCATGTCCCTTCATTTGATATGTCTCCTCCTTAATATGGACCATCTGGTCCTTTGCATATTTGTCTTTACTTCATGGAAGAAAACAAGCCACATCCTTGGTTTGGTGTGCTCAGAAGTCTACTCGATCCATTGTTCCACCTACTAGAAATAACTCTTTTGAAGACATTTCTGGTCCTTTGCATCGATCTTCTCTCTTTGAGTCTTTGAGCTCTCTTTTCAGTCGATCGCTTGATTCAAGTTGAACCTTGAACCCGTTGAACCACTGATAGTTCATCGGTTCATTCTGTATATTTTGTTCTATCGCTTCTTGGTTCAATTGCTTCTTCGCCCCTTGGTTGAACCATCTATTGAACCACTTGTGTGCCACTTTTTATTTGACTGAGGATGCCTTTGAACTTTTGAACCATGTTGAACCATTGAACTTTGAACTCTTTCAGTTCAAAGTTTAATCGATTCATTGGTTTATTCTGTGTTTCACTCAAACACTGCTTCCTTTCTCTTTCTAAGCTCTAGTTGAACCTTTGAACCTTGAACTCGTTGAACCTTTTGGTTCAATGATTCAATGGTTTATTCGATTCATTCAATTTTTTTGGTTCATCCGGTGAAGCCCCTTTTTCTTTGTCTAAGTCTGTGAAAGTTCCTTTCTACGTCTTTGTTTGGCCTTTTAAAACAGTCCTTTCTCTGTTGCCAAGTGCCCCCTGCAAAGGTACTTGTCCTTCAGGCTTCAACTTCCCCAACGAGCTCTTACTTCTTTGGCGGGCTTTTTTCGTCAGGCAAAAAGCCCAAAAGAATTCCTTCAGACAAAATGTCTGAAGGAAAGTTTCTTGTTTCTTGGCCATTCATTCTTTCCTGTTTCTTCAGACTTTTCCTCTGGGTGAATTCCTTCGAACAAAAAGTTTGAAGAAATTTTGCCTTAACATTTTTCCTAGAAAATCCTCCTGAAAGTATTCTTTCGGCCTCTTAGACTTAGCCATTTTCCTGAGGGGTTCCTAAATTTTGTCTGCTTTTGCTTACTGCCCCTCGTAAGGGCACTTGTTCCTTTGGCTTTGGGGCAGCCCCTTGAACCTACCGATTGAACCAACTTTGGTTCAACGGTTCAATGGTTCAATCAATTCATTCTTTGTT